>JACATO010000903.1:40000-640000 GCA_018389105.1 Nautilus pompilius | reverse complement strand
AACACTTTTTTCTTAGCTAAGTCATTTTGACTGTTGATTAAATATAAAAAAAAAAGTAAATCAATAGCAAAACAACAATTTAAAAAAATGAATAATTTCAAACCAATTTCAGTTTCTCATAAATTCTACAGAAAGCTAAGAAAAATGGTTTTGTTGACAAAAATCGAAACTTCTGCTTATCTTTCTTTGATTGCAGAGCTCAATAAATAATTAAATCATAGCAGTCATCTGATCAGACTATTTTGGGGGAGATGGAAGTGTCAATGTCACACATACATATATATATATATATTTTTCTTTTCTAAAGTTTAATTAATTTCAGTCACCTGGATTAATTCTATTTGAAATAAATTATTAACCAGATCACAAATGTAAAAAAAAAAAAAATAAAAATTTGAATAATTAGAATCTTTAATTCGAAATAATTATAGCTCAGTCAACAATAGCTAGAATTGTTTCCCCTCTAACTATATTCCATTTTACTGAGTTTTTTTTAATGTGTTTTGATGAAAATCTCTCTCTTCCTTGATGAGATGCTTATTCTGAAGTTGTACCCCACTTAATATCATTTGATGCTGGATAGCAAAGTATTAGCACTGGACTAAAGTTTCAGACTTTTACTGTCACCTTAAGTCTTTGATTAATCTAATGAGAAGTAAATTTGTGAGAATTCCTCTCTTAGCTAGCAAATGTGGGACACAAGAATAGATGGAAGCGTGGGATGACAGGCAATGTTAGTGGAATACTCGTCAAACTTCTATCCTCTCTGCTCTAGCAGGAACACTGTCACTCACAAGTGTGCACTAACTTTTTCTATCTAACAATTTTCTTGGTCAGTGCCAAGATGTTCATATACCCAAAGTATAGCCCTGGGATTGTTTAAAAGAAATCAACCAGCCAACCCTTTATTGTTGTGGTGCCCATTACATTTAAAAAAAAGAGAAAACAGATTGTAAGCAGTATTGTCCTTTGAAATACTAAAATTATTCTTGTATATTAATATTTTTTAAGAGCTTTATTTGGTATTATCTTCAAAATATTCCCTTTTTCTTGTTTCACAATATCCGTTTCTTGAGGGCATCCAAGAGGTAATGCATGGCTCATTATCTTGAGTCTTTTGTGGTCTCAAGCTCACGTGAGGACAACAGACTGCATTTAAAAGCAGTTACCATTGTCACTGCTTTGTTAAGATTGAAGTGAATTTATTATACACTTGTTCTGGCACAGAGGTTGCTGTAAATACTATAATTTCCTGTTCCTTACACATGCCATTCCATTTTATTTCATGTACACTTCTTGGATAAACAGTCGTTTTTTCTATTTCCTAGTTGAAAACATTTTCTTGAGAACTGACTGCCAAATAAGTATTTTTTTCTTCTTCCTATCATCCATTTATTTTAATTCTTGTAATAAAACCCTTTCCTTCCCTTTTGTTTAAAAGATGTTTAATTGTGAATCCTAGTTCTCAAGCACAAGTTTTATTCTAGATTGTACAACATTGTGTGTGCTGGCCATATCCTATTTGTCTTTGAAACATTTAGAAATACTTATCTTCGGGTTCACTGAATTCTGTATTATACTTACAGAAAATAGACAATCCATTAAAGAAAACAACACTATAGACAGGCAACAGTGAAGTTCAGTCTTACTCCTAACAATTTCCAAACTTTACAGATTTTCCTTTCTACTATTATCACTGACATGTTATACACTGAAGAGAGTCACTAAATTCTAGGTAGTGTGTCAAATTGATAACACCATTTAAACTTCCCTGGAAAATCCAGCTTTTCTATTTTCATTAAGCCACTTGTCTCCACCCTCCCAAGACTGTTCTTGTATTGATTTCTTTTTTAGGAAGAGTTCATTTCATTTGCTTAGACATTTAACTGGTTTATCAAATAAAGATGGAATGACCTCTTTCTGAAGTCTTAATATTTCCTGAGGACTTCTTTTTCAATATCACAAAGTTTCTCGACTCAGCAGGCTTGAAATTCATGCATGCCCATGACATCAGTTTTTTCAGCTTACATACAAGTCAGTGTCTTCCTATAAGAGGTCATTCATAAAGGCCCAGATTATAGGTTTCCTCACTCTTCTCAACTCTGATTCATTCTGTTGTTTCTTCAACTACCTTAAAATTTAATGTCTTTAGTCATTTCTTGTATCTTTTCTGGGAAGAGAAATTTCTATATAGTTTTTTCTACTAACTTGTAGTATTGATCCATACTCAGGTTTTCATTATCAATCTTGGCATCATTTATTATAAAGCTAAGTAATTTGTCAATATAAGAAAAGTAGTATGCTTTTTATGTTGATAATGCATATGGTAAAACAATATTTGTATATATGATAAATATGGTGGTGATATAGGTAACTTATACTTATCTAAAAGATATACTTCATAAAATCCTGAAGGATGGTGAATAGTTCTCTCTATTTTATGGTATCCATGCTAATTTTCCTTAAGCAAAACAAATTTATTCTTTTTAATTAAAATTAATTTTTATATATGACAGTGGGTGATGACATGGGTAAATTATGTAGGTATTAAAAAAGTTGATATCTGCAAATGTTCAAGTCAGATTAACCTCTGGTATAGAACCTACACTACAAATACTACACCCAGAGTGGGCTATCAGGGAGAACTTTTAAATGTTCAATTAAACCATGACAAAAAAATTCAACTGCAAATGTTGACACTAGAGGGCTCTGTATTGAAAAGTCAAAAATAATGTATATACATTCATATATCAAATAATCAGTACACAAAGTAAAAATTAAAGGGTTAATATGCCACTGTATTTAGAAAGTTTAAACAAAAAAGCTAAAGTGAAGTGGTTAAATGGGCAACACTGCAATACTTCCTATACAAAGCTGAGAATGTACTGTATATACAACAACACAGTCAATAATGCTGTTAAAGTTCAGAAAAGTCACAGCTTCATAAATAAATTGTCAAAACTTAATGGTGTCCACAAAATTGTAATCTGCAAGCATACATGTGTCAGTCATTAAAAACTCATCCAACAAATGTTTTTTTTTGTAAGTGGATTTTGTTTTTTTCATATCATTTCAGAATTGAGCTAATAGCAACATTATGCAAACATTTTCAAGACTGCAGAAGCCTTGAAACTTCCCTTACAGTGTTTACAGTAATCTCTGTGTTGTGTGAAGCAGTGTTCACCAACCACATTAACTGTTCGGGAACATTCTCAAAAGATAAAGGTAAATAACTTGTGTACACAAATGCTCAGTGAATTCCTCGCTGACAGTTCAGGTTTGTGAATGTTCATTAATCCTGATCATGGTTTTAACATGCCCATACAAACTAGGTTTAAAAAAATCACAAAACATTTATTTTGTCTGCATTTTAAACTATGGTATTCATCCAATAATTTCTGCTACTTAAAGTGATAAACCAAAAAAAGAAGAAGCATGCAGTGGTCTATGAGTGCTCAGAAGTAGTCATACACACAAATTCATGCAGATACCCTTAATTTTTGCAAGACATTAACAGAAAAATCAATACACAAACACCCATGAATCTGTTTGTTGTAAATGGATTCCAGAACATTAGCAAACAGTTCCTGATCTGTTGTCACATGACATCATAGGTTTGTTTTCAATTCCACAAGTGGCTATCAATGGAGAGGATGAACCCAGTGAGCAGCAAGCAACAAAAAAGGCAGGAGGCAGCAGGGAATCACTTCATCTCAGAGTGGTCTCCAGTCCGCAAAACTGGCTCCTCGATTCGGGAGAACTGCTGCTCTGGAATCAAGCTGGATGGCTGCATGGAAGGGCCATTTTCAAATCTTTGGTAGTTAATGGCATCTGCTTTCCGCTTCCGAACAAAGTTGTAAATGAAGACTATGACAACCAGGAGGGCACAGATTCCGACAACAATTGCAATGATTGCGCCTGTGGGAAACCCTAAACTTACAAGAGTTTAAATCATTACGTTTTTGTTTTCAATCCTTCTTCATCTAAGAATAGCTATCAAAAAATTAAAAGGAACAAACAGGTTATCAATGAAACTGGCTACTTGAGTAGTTAACATTAGATAAAATAACAGCAAAACAAAAAATACATCATTCAAAGGTCTTGAAGAAAACAAATCTATCTTATACTGAGATTAGTGGTTAAAATAATTGTATGAAAGAGTACAGAGTGAAAACATTACTTATATCAAAATAGCCACTTTTGCACTAAAATACCTAACTTAGAAGCCATCTTTTATAGTCAAAGCCATGTAACATTTTTCTGACAAGTTACACAAGTCATCACTGCTGATGGTGACAGTATGGTCACTTGTTGCAGGAATCTTATCATCAAAGCAGGTGGTCAGCCCACCAGCTCAGATTTGACAAACTTTAAATTAAGTTACAGCTTCTACTATTATCCAATACTTACCGAGAGCCCAAACAGTAGTTTTTATACAATAACATGATTTTAAAGATTAAAAGTTGCACCTAAAACAAGTAATTAAAAGAAAGCCAAAATCAGAAGCATTAATTGCAATTCCTTTGAGAATATAGCTGAGACTTTTCCAAAAACATTCCTGACTGAAATAAAGGAGAGAAGATGAAGCATTGGGAATTCTTGTTACCTTCAACCATGTTTCACTTACTTGTAAAGTTCTTCAACTGTATTTCATAACACCAGAAACTTTCTAATTAAGGTAAGGAATTTATGAAGTGGTAAAGCTGCTATTGAGGCAAGTCAGATGAAGCCCAAAACCACCACACTCCATTCATGGACAATTTTATACAGGTCATTTCAGACAGCCACTGTTTACAATAAGGTTCACTCCAAGATCACACTAGAAAATCCAAAGTGTGAGTGAGTGAGAGAAAGAACTTGGCCCTAAGAATTATAATTTGTAATAAAGCTTGATTACCCTTCTGACAGTCCATTTTCTTCTTGAGTGGCTCCAACATCAAATCCAGCATCTTCACCATGACATTGGCTGCATCCTGATTGCAATATTTTTTGATGTTTTCATTCAGGCAAATACGGTATTTACCCAGCACTCTGAAAAGCAGAGAGAATTCCTACAATGCATTGAAAAAAAACAACAAATTTCTATATGTAGTTTTTTGTTTTAATGTTTACTCAATTTTGTAGTGATTAAGATAAAACCATTGTGTATTTGTAGGATTTTCTGAGAGAGAGAGAGAGTGGTTTTCTCATACAGCTGTTTTAGTGGAAAGAACAAAGGTCATTGTATCAGTTGAGAAGCCTCAATGTCAAAAGAAAATGGTGGATTTACTGACAAGTGACAAAAAAACAGATTAGACTGCCAAGAGAAATGAAAGAAAGGAAAAAAAATAACATGTGAATTTACTATTGATGTCAAAAATGAATTCCAATAATGCATAGCTTAGCTACAGCAGCAACTAAAAATAATGATGTTCCAGATGAGTGAGTAACTAACTATAATTCTAAACACATAGTGACTGGATCCTGAACAAGTTTCGGTTTGCTGGTAAAGATGAAACAGCTATACTAGGGTGCAGTATGGTTGGCTTCAATGATGTTACTAGAAATTATTCCAAGGGGATGGGGCAAAACATTTGAAATTTTTCACTAGGTTCATGAAATATGCATCATTAAATATCTTTAAACAGCTTGCTTGGGTTATTTTCTAATGACAAATTGACAGTGCAAGACAAATATGGCTAAAGTACAACACACCAAGTACTTAAATGCTTAAGGATTTTACCCTTGCAAATAAATACCCTGAGAAAGTTAAAACGAAATATGCTACTTGTTTGAAATTTTAAAAAATGAACAAGTTTAATAATATGTACTAATGTGAGGTAGTTTCAATTAATATTAATTACAAAGTAAAAATTAAGTGTATTCATTGTGGTAATTTAAGAATAAACTATTAGTAAAAGTAAACAATTTATGCAAAATTTTCATTTAAATTATTTTAGCAGCAATTTTGTTTTTTTTCCAAAAATGTTTAATATGTCAAGCATTTCATTTATTAACAAAGGCAAGACAAGTATTGCTATGGCCGCACAATGCAAAGAAACAGTCATCTTGGCAAATGTCTCAATAACTTTGCCATGGTTAATCAATTTCCACATCGTGACATTTAGTGTTAACAAATTGCAGTCATATTGTTTGTAATTGCTCACTTCATAAAGAATCTCGTTTCGAGTACTAACGATTATTATTTGGCACTGCGTACTTCTTGAAAAAACTGCCAATCAGACTTGTTCAGACACGTATCTGAAGAAGCCATTTTGTCTGTGCGCGCATTAACCTGCTGGCTGGCTAAGTTTTCTTTGCCAGAATCCTCTGCGGCATCTCTTACTTCACAGGCTGCTTTTACATGAAATTTGTTACTCTTACATTTCACATTTGTAAATTATATCATTATAGCTGCAGTAATAATCAAATATTTTACTTTTTCATGTTAACCAAGTCTACAAAGTTGGGGGAGGGAAAATCACAGAGCGACAAGTAAATTACAATGAAAGATTTTTTAAAACCCTCAAATTTCCAAATTTGAGGCATCCTTCACCCCGATAGCTATGCCATATTTCTGCCATTTACAAAATGTAGTCTCAGGTGGTATCACATTTCCCAAAGTCCTGCCACAGAACGCTCACTAGCTCGCTGAAGAAACTAACTGCTAAATATTTCGAAACTACACTTTCTGATTTTACAGGTGGATAAAATCGGTGATGTTTTGTTTTTTTCAGCATTTAATCAATTAGTAATCCATGCAACTAATAAGTAGTTAAAATATGTGTATTGTTACTCAGGGTTCATCTATACTCCTTTCTGGGGAAGTTTAGCCAAAACCGGCCAGGAAAGTCAGCTGCTTTCGGCCAGGCTGTATTGAGTCATTTGACGATTACTCCCATATTATACTATAGGTAACACAAGAGCTTGCTGGTCCACATTCTGATCTCCTCCTAAATGTATACTTCATTTTGCCACAAAAAGTTTACTTACCTGTGTGAGCTCTTGTAGTGATCATATTTCATCTATGATATACAGTCTGATATTGAACTATTTCCCTCTGATGATACAGAGGTTTGGAGCCCGCATACCTCGGATCTATTATCATTTAGCTGTCCATATAATTTAGACAAATCATGGAATGCATCTGATGGCAACAGTGGCCATAAGAAGAATGGTGAGGAGACAGGAATCAACATTTTCCCAGATCACCAGTCTGGAAATTAGTGTTGCTGATGATGCTAAGCCAGTCATCTTCTACTGTCAACTCATCTTGGACAATTTTTTCCATCACATGAAATGCCACAGGCCTTTATACCATTCCATCCAGCAATGATTTCTGAGACAAGGACAACAAACTGAATGTGGCAGGTCAGAGGCCATGACACTGAAGAGATCTAAGAAGCTGAAGCAGTACTGGCATCGCTGCTTCTGATGATCCTAACAGACTGGCTGTTCAAAATTACATGTCTCTTTGTCACCTAAAAAGACTTCAGGCTGGATGCTTAGGAGGGTCTGAAGGGTGGCTTTTGCTCTAAACTGAAGCCTACCATGAGAAAAAGTGACAGCTAGGTGCACCCCAACAACCAAAACCATCACATGCTGGCAAGAATAGAGGGAAGATGACCTGTGCTATGTTATACTCCAGGAATGGCTTCAAAACCCCTTCTGGTTACAGTGGAGATCCACTTCTATTGCTACCATTGTACCATTCCCCTGTGCAGGGTTAGATGCTTCATTAACCATGTGAATGGATAGTGATTGCAGTAGTGAGTGATTTTTACTTTCATTTTCTAGACATATTTCCTTTTCATTTGGATTACTAAACTGTGAGCTATGCCATTTATGCTATTAGAACCATTCCATCCATGACTTGGTCAGTTTTTTTAATAACTTCAGTCAGAAGGTGCATTTTGCACAGCCATCTTTCAGTGTCTGCCCTTTATGCATGTAAAATTCAGTTTTCTGCTTCAGAAATAATTAAACAGGGAGGATAAAACCCCTTATGTAATAGGAAAAAAACAACAAGAAGCTTGTAAGACAAAAAAACAAAAAAAATAATTACAATTTAATAACTATTACTGTTATTCTTTCATTGCATTGGGAAAGCTGAAAACAAAATCACAAGCTCTTTCCTTTTTCTCCATGATTCAATGTTATTTAAAGATTAAACTAGTATTAAGCAACACTAACTCTTTTACTTCAGCTTAAACCTCTGCTTGTGCAAGAATCCACTTCCAGAGTGTGAAATGAACAGATGCCAGGTTAGAAGATCATGCGAGTCCCAGGATTGATCCTCAAATATCAGTCAGTCAGTAAAAATGTTAGCAGTACTGAAACTACACTATCACATGGCTGACACTGACTCTGACACTGACACAATCACATTTTTATTTACCATTGTACTTCCTGCAGCTCTGTGTGTCTGTACCAGCCCTGCAACCCACAACATATGACACCGGATCCATGTGTAACCTTTTAATAATTCTATGAAAGGCAGGCTTTCTTAAGAAAAGCTAAGGAATTATACAAAACCAAAAATCAAAAGGAAATAAAATCTGTATATTAAAGGAAGAGAAAGAAATGTACACCCCCCATTCTTTAACTAATATAGCAAATGTGTGTGTATGTGACCAAATGAACTATGTCCTATATTATATACCCAGTGAAAGTGCAAGAGTTTTGTTTGTTTTTACAGTTTTAACTGGCAAATGTCATCTTCACCAGCCTATTCATGTTATTATTTAAGTTCATTTTTCTTTTCTTTGTTTGTTATCATTGAAAGCACTTAAATCAAGAACATCTGAAAAGCAATGGAAATGAACAATTTAATAAAATGCAGTAAAATTCTATTTATCTGCCATCCAACAAATTTTGCATTTGACTTGGTTAAAATGCAAACAAGTCAGTGATAATAAAATCTAATGAAAATATCAGAGTTTCACTTGATTGATCAGCCACACGTAAATAACAGTTATCTTGATAGCTACATAGCAGTGACCAAATGTATTCCATAATACTATGATTTTAAACAAAACATTGAGTGGCACAGAAACTTCAGTGATGCACACTTTACAATAAAATTTTTTATGGCATTAACGAATATTTTATAAAAGAAATACATAAACACTGCATTATTTTTTCAGGTGGTACAATAATTTTAGCCACCACTGTACTTATCTATTTTGCATTATAGGTTTTAAATTGATTGCTCATAAGCTTTTTTAAAATTTTTTTTTGGAAGGTTTTCCAAAATCAATGCAGATAAATGGTTTTACTTTACAGCAACAAACGTGGACATACTTGCACGTCTCTTCGTACGTCTTGTCCTTGGAGTACTCATTGTAAATTACACTGTGCAGCTGCTGAACTTGGTTCTTGGTGCATTCTTTCACAGAAACATTCACTTCTTGCTTTACAAAGCATTCAGCATTGGCCATAAACCCTGTGAGAGAGAGACAGACAGACAGATGAACAGGAAAGAGAGAGAGAGAAAAGGAGTGGTATCAGATTATTAAACTAAAATAGCATACAGGGGAAACTCTTCTGAAAGCTCCAGAGTTTGTAGAAGCTGTTGATAATAAAATTTCTAAATTGTTCAAAAATAAATATCCAGACTTTAGCTAAATGGAGGTCGACAACTGAGAAAACTGCATTAATATTCTGTCCATAAAAAACATTATAACATGTAAGAAATGTTCAAATGAAACCCGGCTGGACACAATAACAACAATTATATTTTCGGCCAGGTTTCATTTGAACATTGCAAGTGTAAGTACAATTCCCACACATAATTTTGTTCACCTGAAATAAAATAAGTAAGAGAGACCCTTCTAAGAAATATTATACTATTGATAAATACACTCTAACAAGAACTCTGCAAAAGATAGCTTCTAGCCTTCTCATAACTACTCTATATACTTGTACATGCTTTCAGTATAGACACATTACATACAAATCCATTAACAAGATAAATAGTTAGAAATTAAAAGTATTTCTGTAGTATTATCGTCACACACAAAACCCGTCAGAATTATAAATCCAACATATGTAGACTAATTATTATTAGAAGATACTTATAAATAAACTTACAATAAGTTCCTGTGGCTTTTCTAATTTTAAAAGTATTTTATGCAAATTATATTATTATGCAAATCTGAAAAAATGATTTTTTTTTTTAAAAAATTCTCTGTTGTCATGGTGATATTTAGAGGTAAGGCACACAAGTCCAGTTATAAAAGTGAAAAAGTGTTTCAAGTCTGATAAAATAGTGTGAATATGGAAAATTCTAGTGTGCCAACCATATGGTGACCAGTACCTTGTGTTTAGTATAAATCCTAAGTTATATCAAACCCTACATCATTGCTCAGAGCAAGGGGTGAGCAGCAGAAAACTTCAAATGAAAGCCAACCTAGAATTTTCACTAAAAGAGAATCTGAATTAACTGAGTGCCAAACAGATAAAAGGACAGCGGTCTCCAAAAGGTATTCATTGCTCTCTTCAATATTGTCTTAAAAGCTGAATAAATTCACAGTAGAGAGGGGAGCGATGGATGCAGTGGTTGAGTATTCACTTTTTGACAAGGCAATGACAAATCATCATCAAGGTTCTACATGAACTACTTATGAGCCGAAGAAACACAGACCAACCACAGCAATCTGCAAATTTGATCCTATTAAATATCTCTAGTACAAATCCAATCATCAAGTGAAAACAGCCCCAAAAATGGCTTCAGCCTGACTGGAGTAAAATGGATGGTGAACGCCTGCAAAATTGTTCAAAATATATGCTCCATTTCTACAAAATAGTTAGGGTTAGTTAATCCAAAGACTTAAGAAATAATACCCACGTTAAACAACTATTTTACCTTCAAATCCCTTCTCCGCACAAGTATCCAAATCCTTTCTCCATCATCACCCATATTAACGTCTCATCTCCTGTACATGTTGCTGTTTTTTTACGTGCACAATCTGTTACATTAGTCATTTTTCTAAAATTTAAAAACAAAATAAATCAATTTTAAAATATAAGAGAAAGATGATTAATTACATAACCTACTGTAAACTCTTTACATAGAAAGAAATATCTAAGATAATGACTAATTTAAAAATTTTTAAATTTGTGTCAAGAAGGCAATGCTTGTCTCCCTTTGCTACAGATCTAATGTAAAATACTGAGTTGATTTAATTCACAGTAGTATATTTTGACATTCAAAACAACTTTTTGTTGTTATAATAACTGCGTTCTTAACATTAAACAAAGCAACAATTTCTACATTTCAATAAAATCAACAAAATAAATAAATGTGCAAATGATGTTAAACAAATACTATACCCCCTGCAACATCTGTATGCTATACACATGGTTATCGTTATTTGCGTTTAAAGAATTTTATAGCAAACTGCCTGCACTTCATCCATGTTTACAAAGATATTTACAAACTTAAAATAGAGGTGGAATATATGGAGAATATACAAAGAGAAGCAGAATTAAAACAGGCCACAAGTGTAAGAACAGATGCAGATCAGAGGAAGCCTTCTTGGATTAAAGACAGACATAAACAACAGGTTTGCAGAAAATGACAGACTTAATGTTCCATTGTTAAGAGGAAGAATGTCCAATGTAAGAGAAGTTGTACAACAACTGTTCATGTACCCTGAACACCCGAAGGCAAAAACAGAACAAACACTCCATGATGAGAAGGGAAGTGCGGAAACCAGACTTCAGTATTTGTCTGCAAATGTGACAGAACAAGTGAACGTATCCAAAGAAATCATCAGACACCATCTTCTCAGGATCAGGTACAGAACAAACCACTCACTCCACACCCCACAATATTAATACTAAAATAGGCAATGCAGAAACAATCTACCTTCCTGGTTCTTGGAACAGTGTCATTCTTTCCCGTCCATGTTTTCACAGTGGTTGTGTAGTGCCACCTATCACAGGAATTTTTAAAACTATCTGTAATGCAAAATAGTCGTAATAGAGAAAGGTAGGACTTGGCCACTGGACGATCACAGCTTGTGATCTGCTAAGGAACCAACTTCTGTCTGATACATTAGCATTTTCCAAGAGAAATTCTTATGTATGCCAATGATCAAATGTCCAAAAGTGGCCATATTTTTATGGAAGATGATGCTCTAATTCATACCATACATGCAAAGCAAAGATGGAGAGTCAGGACTTCACAACTTTGCCAGAGCCTGGCCAATCACCAGACATGAACCCTATTGAGCACATATAGAAGTATCTTCAGTTGATCCCTGCAAAAGTATTCCCATTACACATTAACCAAGACCAGAAATGAGCTGCATGATTTCACTCACACAGTATATCAATGACTTGTATTTTTCCAAAGTTATGTATTGTTTCCAAATAAACAAGGGGTTCTTTTTGGTGTCTAGTTGGTGCGTGCGCGTGCGAGAGACAGGTGACAATGATTGCACTGATTGAAAGATCAGATTAGGTCAGATTTTAGAAAACCATAGCTAAATAAGATGCTCACACTGTTCACAGTAAGTTATTTAGTAATGATACTTTAATGATGGAAAAATAAAAACCCTAGAAAAGCAACAATATTCCTTCCTACCAATTTCATGTGCATGTTTGATTCAAATTTTTCAGATAATTACATTTCTAAGAAAATCAAAAAAAAATCTTTGCTAATCAAGCGAGATGGGAATACATTTAGTAGAGCAATCGTTCATTGCATATACAAATGGGAGATAATAAAAATATCAAGTATAGTTTGTTATTTGTCTGTAAGAAGCAGGCAATGCACTCCTCTTGTAATCTGCTTAATAGTATAAAATGAATTGCTTGTGTAAGATGTTCAAAGGATAAACCTAAGCTATAGACCATAGGTGTAAAAAACAGCTCCCACCAAATGCGTTAACCCAGTCCCCAAGGCATTAATGTACTCAAGATGAATCCTTTGTTTATAAGAAAATTAAAAATATAATTTTTTATATGGAACAAAATTGTATAGATCATTTAAAAAACTCGTGTATCTAATCATCTGCTCTCCAATTTTGCCACAAATTTTTTAAGTTAAATTAAAAGGTACCATATGCATACAATGCCCAAGCTGACCTGTAACTTGAGCTGCATTCTATTTGCAATCTTGGATAATCTGAATGTTCTAAACGACAACGGAATGTTTCAGAATATCGTCCTGAACAGGTTCAGGATGTCCATTTCAAGATGGTGGTGCAGATGGAACAGTGATGTCATTCAACATGACTTCCAATGGAAGTTTTATTTATAAATGCAGCCAATGTAATGTCTTTTTTTTTTTTTTGCCTCAGTGTCCATTTTAATGCTTTTTGCCAGAATCAGAATGCTGTCATTCAATTCCAATTCACGATTTGTAAATATTTCACCCAGTAGTGCAATAGCAGCAAGAAAGTCTGTTCTGTTTTGTTTGCCATGTTGAAACTTTTACTTCCTGTCCAATTTCATTCCACTTGTTCACCATAGGACAACGTGTTCTGGATGAGTGAATGGAATGCACCCTTGGTTATTGAAGGATTGCCTCTGTCATACAAATCTGAAGCCGTGATAAAAGATAATCATGTCATTATTAAAAAAGAGAAAAATAGATAAAGAATGTTCCAGAAAAGTTGAGAAATTTGTATTTCTCATTGGAAGTGAATGGAAAACCAACTTGTTTGATTTGTAAGCAACAGATAGCTATTGCTAAAGAATACAATGTTCAGAGATAAATATGATGGAAAGTTATGTGAAGGAAAAGTTTCTGAATTGGAAAAGTCATTAAAAAAGCAGTCAGTTTTTAAAACGGCCGCTCATCAAGTCAGTCAAAGCAAGCTACATGATCACTCAGTGTCATTGAAACACCACCTTTTTTGAAAAAGTTAATGTTAATGGCTGCAGAATGATCCTGTCCAGATAAATAATCTTTTGCAAATATAACTCTCTCAATAAACACAGGTGCAGAGAGAATCAGTAATTTATCTGAGAACCTGGACCTTAACAGTTAACTCAAGGGCAAAGTTAAGTCCTTTGTTGCATTTTCGGTTGCAACTGATGAGAGAAAGAGAGAGTACAGATGTAACAACTTGGAATATTCATGATGCTAATGAAAAACACAGCAACAGGTGATGACATCTTCAACAGTCTGGTGACAGCTCTGGACAAATTAGGTGCAGACTGGGCATGAGCTGTGAATCTGGCCACAGATGGAGCACCAAATAAGGTGGGTAGAAAAGCTGGAGTTCCTGCAAAGTTTAAGGAAAAATTGCTAGCTATCAACCCACACCATCAGTTTTGTTATTTCCATTTCATTTTGTGCCAAATTTTGTAGTAAAACCTTGAAAATGGATAATGTTGTGGATGTGTTAATAAAACAGTCAATTTTATTAGAGCAAGGGGTCTCAACCACAGGCAGTTTAACAGTTTTCTGGAGAAAAGCAAAAACTCCTGAGGGCTGCCATATTAAACTGAAGTTTGATGGCTCTGTACTGAAATGCTTCTATGAATTACATGATGAAATACTGATGCTTATGGATCAGAAAGGGAAGTTTGTGCCAGAATTGCAGTGTAAAGAATAGCTTTAAGATCTTGCTTTTATGGTAGATATTACAGAGTACCCGAATTCTCAACACAAAGATGTAAGGTTGAACAAAGCAGTGACAGAATTTTATGATAGTGCTTGTGCCTTTGAGATTAAGCTCAGCTTTACTTCTAGAGTTATTTGGCACAATTTCCCAACAGCTGAGTCTCATTGTGATATGCTCACAGAAAAGTACAGCAGCAAAATTCCTAAGCTAAAAAAAATGAATTCCAAGAAAGGTTTTCTGACTTAAGAATTTTGCAATTTTCTGCAACCTGTTTTCTGTTGATGTGCACAAGGTCTCAGAGGAACTTCAGCTAGAAATAACCCAGCTGCAGTGAAAGATTATTTAAAGGATAAGTGTTCCAATGTTGGAGACCAATCCAGGCCTGAAGTCTTCATTTTTGAACATGTCTGTGAACAGATCCTTTCCAGAATGAACAGGTCAGAACCATGTTCCCAACTTACTGATGCCCACCTGAACACAATACTCAAGGTTGCCACATCCCACCCACTTGTTCCAAATTTTGATGCAGTGGTCCAAACTAAAAGGTGACAAGTATCCGGAAGCAACAGCAGCAGCAAAGCCGGCCCGGAGGGGCAGGTGGTAGCGGGTTAGCTCCGTAAGGGGACCGTTGCTCCTGTACCGGGTTCGATCCCAGGTTGGGGTCGGAGGAGAGTTGTTGCTGATGATCGCCATAGTGTGAAACAGCTGTATGGCATTTCCTTGGTGTCCGACGTGAGAGAGACCTCCCGGGTCCTTGGGGCCCACGGTGTCGGGGGACCGGGCCGCTTGTCGGCTCGACGAACATATCTCAGCAACGAGGAGGACTCGACAGAGAACAGGCCACTTGTCTTTACGGGATGCGATGCCATTGAAAGAACCTCATTCGAAGTCCAACTCACTCAACAACAACAACAGCAGCAGCAGTAGTAAATAAATAATTCTTTTAATTATAAGTATTATTTGTAATAGAGATGATTTTACTTTGGTTTTTTTATATTGCTGATATCTAGCTTATGATTAATGTTTATGTATCGTGCATTATGATCATTTACGATGCATACAGCCTGATTGAAGTACATTTACATCAGATTTGACACTGCTGCTGCAATCATATGTATTCTTTTTGGGAGGGTGGAAGGGCAACTGCCCCGACATTCCTGCAAATAATCAGGTGAATGCCTAAACATGAAAATGTAATACCGATGTAAAAACAATTCAAATCATTTGTAAAACTTCTAAAGGCTGTCAAAGATATAAGGCCATTTTCTTTTTACTTAAAACTAAAAGTTTAAAGATTTCTATGTTAAATTAATCAACAAAGCCACTTCCTAATCCAGATTAACATGTAACCACGTGAAAGGCAAAGTACGGAAAGCAATACTGGCTTACAAACACATTCAAAATTGAAAACAATTAAGAAAGTCTGTCAAAAGTATAACTTAGCATTTAAAGTCAAAAGCTCTTAAATTATAATGCAGAAACATCACTGCCATACTTTGCCTGGCCTAGCCTGGTGGGTTGGTCAAAACAAACGACAACCTAGCAACCAACTGGTTATGGGCTCAAGACCAGCTTGCACTAAGATGGCAACACACCTACAACTAGCCAACCAAAAATAGCAATAATCAAAATCACGATAGTTGTTCTTAGGACCAATATAGAAGACGACAACAAGAAATGATTGTCAAAATGTAGGTTTATATTTGCTGGTTCCATTATCAGAAAAGCCTGCAGTAGCTCTGCTTCGTTATGCTCATGCATCACTGATAAGTAAATAAGCATAAAATTATAACTTCTATATTAAATGAATAATAAATTAGTCTTAAGATTTAAAAGAAAAAACAACTAATTTTGAGAAAAGTACTGAGGAGTAGAGTATTGAGCGATGCCAGATTGCTCGGAGCTCTCTAGCAGTGGTTAGTTCAGATTCTACCCTGATCACCTGACTTTAAAAGGTATAAATTATAACCCGGAAGGAATAAGATTGTTTAAAAAAAAAAAAAAAATTTGGCTCATTGCTTGGGAACGTGAATTATCAGCAGACAGTGAGCTCTGTTCAAAAAGAGGACAGATAGAAAAGTGCACGCATGCCGTGCCAGCCATACTTGCACAGATTTGTGATCGTTTTTCTGTCGTAGGTCCCTGCCAGCCCTCCAGTTTTCGACGAGAACTGCTGCAATGGCTTCATGCATGACAGTAAACCTGAGACGTCGCAGTATGACTTCACTTCTCCTGAAATTAAAATGAAAGCAACTGACCAATCACAGACTGTCAAAGGACTGATAACCCATCAACACAATGTTCGACTTTCCGTTATTAAAAGGAAAATTGCTTTAACTGAAATGGCAAGGCTATCAGAATTAGAATCATAAACATCCAACTTAAAGAATTAAAATCTATTGCTTTTTTTTTCAGGGTGTTTGAAGCTCATTGGAATTTTATTATCAGAGTTATCGGATAAAAATTAAATATGTATAAACACATCCCCTTCATAAAAATGTAAACACCTCTAAAAAAATTCTTCATAATAAAGTAAAGTAAAAAAAAAAGTGTCACACCAAAATCATGTGATAAATATAATATCTCCCCCAGTCAAATGAGATCAAATAATCAGCTGATCCAAGACCCGTTAGTTCACACGCCACACATCTTCCATAGGTATCAATCATCTAAACCCAAATATCCTGCATAATTTCTATGTACACAATGGCTTTCTACACACCAAAATGCAATGACTGCCAGACATTCCTTTAGTTGTTGCACAAGCAACATTATATCATCAATGTACTATAGTAAGGGATCTTGCATTGACTGATAGACTTTAAATTCTATCAGCTAAGTACGCATTCTTCAGGACATCCTCCTGCCTGTATTTGACCAATGAACCCAACCATCCAGACAGCTTGAATGCTGCTGCTTCCATGAGCTATATGCAACCTAGCTACAAACTCTACTTTGCACCTATAGAAGCACTCTGAAGATACTGCACTAAAAAAAAAACAAAAACAAAACTGGCGTGTTGATGCATAGCCCAGCCATGTAATCACCTTCTCCCCTGACCTGGTACTGTTTCAAGTATGAAGTGTGGGTGACAAACAGTCTGCCATATACATACTTTGAATATCAGTGTTCAAACCTGTACGTATTTCGTTATTAAATGTGCATGTCAAAATCTACCTGATTCAGATTAAGTTTCTTAATCGCCCTAAGTACTGTTTTCTAATAATCACTTAAGAAATATCAGGGAAGTCTACATGTTCTCTTTCTCTTATTTCATTTCATCAAGTTTACTGATTTTAACTTATTAAAGAATAGCAACCAAATAAATGTACAGTGGCATAATGGTTTTTTTTCTTGGATTTGTGCTTTTTTAACAAAGAGCTATATAAGTTTGCAAAATAAGCCATGCTCCTCTCATTATCTATATGAAATTCCATTTAACTTCCTCCAATAGATGTCTGCTTACTTTGTTTCAGTTATTCAGATATTAGTTAATACAACCCATTAGAAGTCATCACTTATTTCTCAATAAGTACATATCTGGAAAAAAAAAAAACAGAACAATATTTCATATTCATCATTATATTTAACTACAGAAATTTTCCCCAATTATCATGAGATAAAAGAATTTTTTTTAAAAATACTACCACCACCTATTAAATCAAAGATGGTTTTTAAATGTAGCTGAATCCATGCAATTCAGAGCCCTCGGTTATTTATAGATTCTGTTTTCTCATGATGATGACTTCAAATTATGTAATAAGTATCATATTTAGTCTTAAATTTTGAAAAATCTAAATATCAAATTACCAAAATTGCACAAGCATCACTTAATCTGAAGGTTATAGAGGATGAACAAACGCACTTGCACACACTATTTTTTTTAAAAAAAGTTTATTACTATAAACAGCATATATTTTAAAGACTGGAACAAACCTTAATATTTGATATGATTACCTTTAGCTATGACAATGTCTTTAATATGATTGGGCATGGATTGCATCAGCTTTTCACAAACTTACTTTATTTCTTCATCAAGAAATCAGATTTGCTAACAGTTTTCTCTTCAGTTGTACAATCAATTTTTCAAAGTAGAGTCTTACGTATAGCTCATAAATTTTTGATTGGGTTTAGATCAGATTGCACCAGTCTTCTTTTGACTAACCAGCGTATTTCTGGGCCCACGCATAGTGTTTTGTCAACATTTCAGAAACTGTTCTGTCATGGGTTTCTTGGCTTGGCACCTTACCTCAAGCAATCAACATCTTACAGTTGATGATGATACCTGGACACCTGCCACTGCTAATTCTTGGATAATCATGTCACTAGTTTTTCTTGGATCCTGTTTGCTCATTCATATTAATTTTGCATAATCTTTAAGTGAAGTTTTTCATTTTTTTCTGCATTCATCTTTCCTTGATGAGGATATTGAGCCTGTTTATTTCTTTTTAGTTTTCTTATTGACTGCTCCCACACTGGCTTCATTGGCAATTTCTGTTTGTGTGTTCAATCAAAGCAATTATTTTAGTTCTTTTCCTTGCTGTAAAGTATATAGTCAACTCTTAAACAACAAAAAAATATCGTAATGACTGACAAGAATATAATTTAGGAAGAAACTGAATATAAAAAGATGCAATCACTTCAAAATCGACCCAATAATACATTATATACCATAATTGCTTACTGTAATTACCAACCACCATTTGGCAGACAAAATAAAAGAATATATATAATATCTAATAATTATGACAATCTTTGATTAAATTTCACTGGTTAGTATTGTTATTTCTGGTGATAACTTATTTCCCGTCCCAGCTGTTACAAATGTGTATTAGTAAAAAATTTGGCTAATTCATAATTAGCTTAAATTCTAGATGTTTATAACTTAGAATAAAATTAAGTACCAAAGTTTGCTGTCTGTCTGTTTTCACTGAAGCATTCAAAATCTTCTGGAAGACAAAGAAATTAACTGTATATGCTGGCAAATGTATGGGAGAGTTTTTCTGCTACAGTTGGCCAGTCCAATACCATCTAGAGAAAGTAACCTAGACAGCTTTGACCTAATCAATCATAAAATTCCCTTCCCATCTATAGTTAGCTGCAATTACAGATAGAAACAGGCTTCTGTGAATGAATGGAATAAATTTCCCACAGAAAATTGTCATTGTTACTTATCACCTGTAATGTAGGCCAACACCCAGAAAAGACTAGTTTTTGATGTCACGCATTCATTGTTAACACAAAAGCATCTGTTCTGACTCCAACCAATCTAACAAACCTAGCAAATCTACTAGAGTTCTTCATTTTTAGATGTGGGGGGAACAAAGTGCCTGCAGAAAGCCCATGCACTTGGTTGATGGTGAAGAGAAGCACGGGTCCTTCCTTGCAGGAATCAGACCCTCACACCACCGACAGAAATTTGTTATTTTTTGGACAAATACTTAGAACCAAAAATTTTGGTTTAATGAACTCAAATTCTTGGTTTGTGCACAGCTTGAAAGCCCTGCACAGGTATGGAGCCCTTAAGGATGCTGAAATAATAGAAAACCTTCAGTACCGATTCTCTAAGTGTTTTCAGCCAGATTACAGCTCCCCTGCCTGAACTGTCAATAAAGTTTTATAAGTTTATTCATAAACATACATCCCTAAAGTTGTTCAAGGTGTTAAGTATTTATAATATACAGAAAGATCTAAAATACTGCATTTACCCAGTGAAGATCTGATGAAGTTTTTTCAAAAGACTGAATGGTTTGGTTCAAACCACATGGATAATCACAATGCATTTATTAATACTAAAAACCTGAATCATCTACAGGCTAAAGTTCTGGTATGGCTTGATATCAGAAAAAAATTGTTATTACCACAAACATAGATCGGGCAAATTAACAGCAAATTTTATTATAGTAACATATTGATAAACATTTCTTTGATGGACTTTTGTATAAGCCAAAATGGCTTCCCACTTCCTTATAACTAATCTAAATTTGCTTCTTTTCTTATACCGTGGAGTCTCCACATCTTCAGTCTCTTTCTGAGATTTCAGCAGCTATCTTCCTAAAATAGTGACAAACTTGTTAATGGCATCTAGCACTGAGATAGGCGCTGTATATTATCAAAGTAATCACCTTGGCACCTACAAACAAAATGAAACTTAGCTTAATAGAAGCAAAAATGTGAATGACCTTTTCACTGCTGAATGATACACTAACATGCTCGTACATGGAAATGTCAGAAATGTGCTCAGAGCAAAATATACTACCAAGCCATAAAAATGAGAAAGCCAATAATTCAAAGATTATTAAACTTTGACACAGACACACACTCACTCTCTCTCTGTCTGTGTGTGACAAAATGTCAGCTTAATGGAGTAATTCATTACCATGTGCGAGAGAATCAAACCTTCACTATTAGCACTGATATTCAGGATCAGTCATCATGCACAAATATATTGTATGCAGTATATCTGTAATCTCTGTGGTGAAACAAACAGAGACAAAAGAATTTAAAAGCTTTGTAACATGAAATACACAAAACAAAAAAATTTGATGTTATTTGTTTGTGTACCTATGTCATAACACTTTCAGGAGACAAATTAGTCAAAAGTCCTATTAGTATGCAGCAGCATCAGCCATTCAGCGGTTTTAGCTGCGTCACAATTGTGATGTCTTTGGAGTGGCCACTCATATCCTAAATGACCTATACAGAGTTTGCTTGTCTGTAAATCCTTGGGTAACTTGTGATAAAAATCATTGTACATCATTTTAAAATTCAGTTATGCAAAGTTCTCTAATTTTCCAAATGACATACGCATTCATACTCAAGTAGTCAAATCAGAATTAATATTGAGTTAATTTAATGGGAGTTTTGGCAATGTTGTCAACTTTTTCAAGGTATACTGGTACCAATGCAATATACAGAAATGCAAAACCTTTCATATAGCTCTGAGAGCACAACGGCATGTTCATAGTTCTCCTTAACTAAAGAATAGTTTTTCCTGCATTTTTTGAAAATTGTAGGAAACTTGCTGTCAGTAAGGATATTTACAGAGCAGACTACCTCAAGTGAAAGGAGGTATTCTAAACCTTTTTGAAATGCAAGTCTCTCTGCATAATTCTGTCTAGTATCTCCATCTTATTTTCATCTAGCATTATTATGCAAATTCTTGCACAATCAGACCCAAAACAATCTTCTACTGCTCCATTTGTGTGTCACACACACACTTCAGTCCTTGGTAATGTAGTTAATGTTTCATTCACTACCTTGAGTAAGGACTGACAGTGGTTTGATTTAGAACATGGCAAGATAAGATCTTCACTGATTATAGCATTCTGTGGTGCTATTCATGATACTAATTGCTGGGCTTTAGTTAGCCTGTGGCTGCTTCACTGTCACAATTTTCCATCAGATCACTATCTCAAGCTTCTCATTTAGCTCTCTGTAATTCTGACAAAGTCAGTCTTCGAGTCAACAGGAGATGCTTCATTTTAATAACTTATTGTACAGTCAGATACATTAACGCTTAATTTTCTTTACAAATTTGTTGCTGCTTGGAGCACCAGTTATATCTTACAGCCTGATTTTAGGTCTATGGATGCTACTGGCATATTACTTCCTTTGGAGCACATCTTGCACAGACTGTAAACTTCACCAGATGATCAGATGTTGATATAGCTATTTTGAATCATTTAGCTAGTGTAAGAATATTTTGAAATTCTAGCTACCATGTCAAACATTAGTGTATAACTTTTTCCATTAATTTAGCCAAATAGCTTGTGAAGGAAATTCATCTATAGCTGTCTGCTTCTTTCCTTTGAGAATTGGAATAAAAATGGCTTTTTGTCAAATATCAGGTGTTTTATCATAACAATCTATTAAAAAAAACTAAAGTACTAGTTCCCTTCCTGCTTTCAGCAATCTTGAAATCATTTCATCTAGTCCTGATTTTTTGCTACACTTGAGGCACTGTTAGCGTGATTAATTTAGAAATAATATTTGCTCCTATCGCTTTTTATACTGATTTCCTATAGGCACTTGTTGACCTCAATCTAGTTTGGCATTCAAGTTGTTTCAGTCTTCCGGATGTTTTAATTTAACTACATTTCAAAAGTTACATTCAATTGCAATCCTCATAATCAGTGATGTTGAATTCATAATAATTGTCATCTTTGATTGGTATGCTTTTGTAGCATGTAGGTGAAATGCATTCCATCAGGTTCTCTAAATACTTAAATTTTGTAGATTTGATAAGTTATTCTGTCTGTTTCTGAGGTAAGATTGTAGAAAGTTACATTAGTTCTTCCCTTGCTGCTTTCTCCATAATTGCTGTAGAACATCTCTCAAAATCTGAGAATTCTTCTGCTGTCTCCATAGATATTCTCTGATAACCCTTAGGTAAGTGATTTTCTCAAACCTCGTGTTTTCATAACAGATGTTGGCTGATGACTGCACCTCCTCCATTGCAATATGATTTTACATGTTAGTGGTTAGTTCAAAACATTAATCATCAATATATGACAAAGAATACGAAAATGGTGCATGCACGTGGAACTATTACAGAGTACAAAATTTACCTTCAACAAGTTATAAAAAGAAAATACGTAAAGATGTTGAATGGACACAATCGCATTGGCTCCTTCATTTGTTTTCTCAGTAAACCCAAAATTTTTGGAAGCAGTGTCTGCATATAAGGCATTCAGAGAAAACCAACCCCTCCCCACTGGTTTCAGTTTCCAAAACTAAAGGGAGAACAGAGGGCAGGACTCCTTCAAGCCAGTTAACCATTTCACTCATCTGTACAATTTGTTATCCCTCTAAACATAGTAAACGGAATTTCATTCATATTTCTTCAAATCTGTTGAGTTATTTCCACAAATTAACTATCGGATCGTTAATAAAAAGTGTCAGAAATTTCCAGGTTAATTCCATGTTTTATTAATATTCATTTTTGTCCATTTTAATTCATCTTATTTTGCAGTCAACAATATGGAAAACTCCTGTACTTTGTAAGTGGACATGTAACTAACGTGTACATATTAGGATCGGGCACCACACGGCCCGTTAAAAAGCAGTCTGTTTTTTGTAGTAGAGGTTTTTATTTAATTAATTTATTCCACTAATCCCCCACCTCTCTCTCTCTCCCTCTCTGGCGGCGGTGGGGTTGTAGAACAGATGCTATTTGATATACGTTTCCCCGACCACGGCCAGCTACGGAAAGGTCCGATAATCCATTCACCTCACCCAACCATTAATAATAGTTTTATATATGTGCTACATTGCCTCGCATCTTAAGATTTTTTTAAAATAAATAAATATCGTGTTTACTGCTGAAGTAGTGGAGTTGTTTGTTTGTTTTAAATCATAACACTAATGAAGTTATACAAAAACGTAGAATCACGAACAAAAAGGACTGCAATTTATGATTATTTTTTTTTATTTTTCCCTCGCGTTATTTTTGAATTTCTCGGAGATATATAACATCATCCAGCTTGGTATTGTTTGACCTTGTCGTTCTTTTTAAATTAAAAAAAAAAAAGGAAAAAGATTAACATTTTAAGAGTCCTCCTCCCCCCCCCGCTACAAGGTTATAACAATTCCGTATTTTGGCAGAACCGTCGTCGCTCGCTCGCTCGCGGTCGCTTCTAGTCAGGTGACCCTGCGGCGGACAGCGTCGGCTGCTGACATCTTTGGAAAGATTTTTTTTTTTTTTTTTTAAACAGCCTTACACGGTAATATGGTCGGGCATCGAGAGAGAGAGAGAGAGAGGGGATTCTCAAACGTACCGAGTGACATATATGCCCGGAAAACAAATTCGCGACAGGGGTTAGGGAATTGGGCGCGGAATTCGTTCTATTTCCTTTCCAGACGTCGACGGTCGCTTCCATCAAGTCGGCTTAGAAAAGCCGCGGACAACAATGGGCCTCATAGACCTATTGCGGGAATTGGGGGTCGTTGGGGGGGGGGAGTAGAGGAGAACAGAAAGAAAAAAAATTAATCAATAACAACGATAATAAAAGAGCGAACAACGTTCGAGAAATGGCTGCTGGCGTTCCCACGGGCTCGCGCTAATGGCTCCAAGACTCCATCATGCGTCCGTCGTCGGCCTTGGTAGAAAACGAACCCGGCATCTTCGGGGTTTTTTTTGTTTCAAAAATCTCTCTCACGAAACAAAGCCCAGTCTAAGTCGTCTTTTCTTTTCTTATAAACCTAATCATCTTATTAACACACCCCCCCCTCCTCTCTAACAAGAACTATAGCATGAACAGGGGGGGGAAACGCGTCGAAATACGGCTCGATTTTACGACAGGAGTTACATATTTATTTAAGTTTAAACTAATATACACACATTCCGAGTTCTAGCAGCCCTGTCAGACTGACGGTGCTGCCGTTATCAAAAAGGTCTTAACCCAGTTTAGCCATTTTGTCAGACAAGTTGTTAATGGAAGCCACTCGATTTTTTTTTTTTTTTTGTTTTTTTCTTTAACAGAAGAGAAAACTGACGAGTTTCGATACTCTAAAACCTCCGGCCCAACAATAATAATAATAATAATAATATAGAGAAACTAGCTTCGTATTGGAGTCAAACGTGGTTTTATATGTGTGTATGTGTTGACACCACGTCGCGCGAATCATCATCTTCCTTCCCTTTTGTAACAGCTAATTCCCCCCTCTCCCCCCCGGGCTGATACGGCTACATTGGCTGGCTCTGCCCTGTTGTTCTGTGTCTAAAGCCATAACTGTTCTTCGCGTAGTTTCTCGTCAGCTTTAAAAGCAACAACCGCAGTCCCTCCCCTGCCATATTCCGTATACTTGTCAACGCTAGGATTCGCGACGGTCGTCAAGTGTGTGGCGACCGCAGCAGGAACGGCAAAGTGCAGGAGGAGATTCGAAGAGAAGTAACCCTATCTGTCTCTCTACGACGGGACGGGCATCAGCGGCAAGAGAGCAGCCATGGCCGGGAAAACTATCCAGATACACGAAAAAGGGGACAACGACCGGGAATTCTTACCTGCCACAAGCAGTAAACAAAGCGATACGATAACAGTCCTGCTGACATCCATCTTCGGTGTCTTATTTTTTTTTTGTTTTTTTTTCCAATACTTCCGTTCCTCCACCAATTCGACGGCAACGGATTTACGTCAACTGCCTCATTAACATAATTCGATCAGGACCACTACTATTACCCTAAGCGAGTATGCGCAATGGCGCTCTTATCCCCCCCAAGCCCTTCTATAAGTTGCGGCGAAAAAAGAAGTGGGGGGGGGTAACGATTTTCGGATGGCGAGGTAGGAGCTTCGCCCCTCCCCTGAGATTGAAAGGCTGGGCGGGGAGCGGTCGGTCGGTGCTCGATTATATTTAGATCCACGGTAATCTTAGCTGTGTTTGTTTGTCGTGCAGGAAAGAAAGATGGTGGCGATGAACGGAGCCAGTAAACGAAGCGTACGGCCTTCCTGAGACTCGTTAAATATTCCCCAGTTTGATCCACTCTTAGTCATGAAGCAAAAAATCGTAAACAAAACAAAAAAGGGGCAGCCAGGTCTGGCTTGGTACACGCGTGAATCTAGATGAGGTGCGAACCCCTATCCCGCAGTCTCTCCCCCCGAAAACATCACATTTGAAACTGTCTTGAGCCTTAGATAGAAAGCAAAGTTGAATATTTCTGTCTTTTAAGTTTCATCAACGTTTTATTTATTCGCTACCGAAAAAAAAAAAACAAAAGAAGTGGAAAATGCTATCGATGCAGACATGGCGTCCTCCAGCCGCCTGTTGGGAGTTTGCCCGCGTGCTTTCACTTTCGTCTTGTAGACGACAGCCTGCTAGAGTAACCACTCACTCTTCGGCGTATCGGGTCGTGTGCCGTGCGTATTTCTTCTGATGAAGAAAAACTGGACATGACAAAATCTAAATTTTAACAATAAAAACTATTAAATCAAATTAACGGAATATTTCGGACCTTTAGTTAGTCGTCAGCTGGGAAAAGTAAATTTTTGTAATACGTATAAATTAAATTTAAAAAAAAAAAGAGATTTTTAAGTAGTATGAAGTTTCTATTTTCATTTAAGGAGGAATCGAGATGTTCGATAAAGAGAAATTCTCAAATTTGAAATCCGAACTAGCTCTGCCTGGCATTGGCGTCCACAAGAAGGGGAGAGTGGTCCCCGGGAAAGAGTTGATGATGATAGTGTGAGAACCATCATGCTCACTGTACCCAGCCAAAGGCCAGAAAGATAGTAGCAATACATTAAAAATATAATATAAGGCACTGCTAGATTGCGCATAACATATGCTTCGATCTAGTTTTGATAAACAAGCTGATAGGTTTATTATGAAATAGAGAGGTCGCAAATTGGCTGTGTAACTGCTTTGATTGGTTAGTGACCCTAGCAGCTCTTCTAATTGGTTAATTGAGCTAAGTGCCATCAAATAGCCGAATAACTCAGTTACGTCCCGTTTACATTTCTATTTGCTCTAGATATTTTGTTAATCATTTTTCGAAAATGACTAAAGTTTGTAGCAAAGCAGAAATTAGATATGCTAGAGAATAAGGTAAGAACTTATGAATAGTTGCACTATTTAGAATGTTATCAATCCAATATCAAGTCTAAAACTAATAAACAATCTTAAGCATAATCTACTTATCAAAAGTAATTTGTCTCTTGAGAAATATGATTTCAAAAAGGATGCAAGAGCGTGAATTTTCCATTGTGCGCAGCTAAATCAATATTCACAATGGTTTGGTGATTTCCTGCACCTAAAATAAATTTTGTAAATATTGTACAATCTTCTCTCAGCCAGTTAATTATGCAACACAGAACCTTTTACAAGGTAGAAAGACTTTCATGAAAGAGCAAGGTCATATTCTTATTCAGTGGTTCAGAAATGTGCAGGTGGATGCAACTAACTTTTTAGCCATCAGAAAAAAACTAGAAATGAACAGTGCACGCCAACTAGACAGTGCTTTGAAGTGAGATGTCTAACTGAACTAGAAAGTATTATATCCAGTATTGTTGACCGTTCTATTTTGTCGTACGCATGACATTGCTTTACATGGTGAAGCAAGCAAATCTAGAAATGTTCAAAGCCTATTCAATTTTTGTATTGAATCAGGAAATAAGGAAATGCTCTAGCTAATGTTAGCTATACATCTATCCTGAATTAGTCTCTGTGAAGAAATAGTTTCTTTGGCAAACAATTCCATTGGACTTCAATAATTGCTGATGAGTGCGCTGACATCTGGAAAAGAGCAATTGTTACTTGGTGAGTTTTGTTGACAACATCCACTGAAAATATTATCTGCGAGGAAAGGCTTTGGTGTGCAAGACTACAGGAGAATGATGCTATTTCTACTGCCATTGATCAGTGTACAAAGATTGGCTTGAATCTAGAAACACTACAAGGCTAAGGAGATGACGGGTGCTTTATGATGGTAAAAAAGGAAAGGGTGTGCAAGCTACAATAAAAAGTAAGTATTCAAAAGCTATTTGTCCAATGTGCTGCTCATAAATCCAGTCTGGTTGAGAACGATTTGAATTGTACACCTGAGATATGCAATACAATTGGTACAATCAAAGCTATCATATAATCTTTCATTGAGAATCCAGAGAAAATGTCCATTCCCAAATGTTCTGCTACTATCTGAAACACAGTGGTCTGCAAAACAAAAGTATTAAAAATTTTCTGACAAACTTGAATGCACTTTTGATCAGTTAAGCATACTGGCGACTACAGCTTCAGGTAAAAGATGACGAGAGATGCACCAATTAGAATCTGCTTCAAGCACATTGACATTTATTGTTTGTCTGACAGTAATTTCTAGTTATTTGGCAATGCTAGAATCTGTAACAAGTTCTGCAAATTGTTGAACCTGATATCATAAAAGTGTATATCATGTTCAGGAGCTTGTGCGTGTTTCATGAACACCAACAAAATGCAGAACAATTCAACAAACATTTTGCTAAAGTTCAACTGTTTTTGAATACTGAATTATCTGTTCTCAGACAATACCGATGGCAGACATTTTGATCTAATGTTGGTGGCTCAATCGTGCAGGAATATTTTCATCACGGACTCAATCATTTCATCACTAGAGAGCCAGGTTGCTGTAAAAAATAAAGGAAAATTTGTTTTTTTTTTCCCCTTTATCCTGTAGAAATGGAAAACTTTGTAAAAATAAAGTGTACAAAATTAAAAACTTGGAAGCTGAAGCTATCACCTGTTTTGAGATGTGTGTGGTCCAATGTGTTAACGTATTAAAAAATGGACTCAGTGAGTTGTTAGAGTACACAATTCTATTCCTTTCCATTCCTCAAGCAATTCATGTTGCTCTATCATTACCAGTAACAAACTGCACAGCAGAAAGGTCACTTAGCACAATGAGAAAGGTGAAACATGGCTGAGATTAACAATGGCAGATGATCATTTGTCTGGACTCTGTATGATAAGTGTTCACAGAGCAAAAGTTACAGCTGACAGGCACAAACTTATTCAAAAGGTAATGGACAGAGTTGGACAAGATCAAAAATGTTCACAGTTTTTTTTGTTTTGTTATTGAGAGCTCTGATGGGGTAGCACAACAGCTAAGGAGGTATACTAACAGCTAAAAGATAAATTAAATTTTAAAAAATTTAATGGATAACGAGAAATATTTCTAAGTTATTGATCAAAATCAAAGCCCATGCTGACCAGTGTTTTGATTAATCAAAAGAAATTTATGGCTAAAATTTAAAGCAATTTGATTCAACAGAACTGAATATTCTTCGCTTGGGAGATAAACGTGAATCTCTGGTCGACAACTGTGAACAGCTAATCACGTGTTCTCTATATGGACCGCATGACACCCAGCGAGGTGCCATAATCACCCTCAGAATGGAATCTTGATTGCCTAGGTTAGTGAAACACCACTAAATTACGATTACAAAATCATAACTAGATAGGATAATAAACCCTGACCAAACCTGCTCAGTTTGAGGATGGTCCATACGGAATTCTGTACACAGAGATAACTGCCTAGCTATTGTGCTGGCACTAGACTTCAAACCCTCCAGAGGAATACGACAGAGCTGCTCTCCAAGCACTACCCTTTACACAACAGTAGCTGAGGTGCTGCCCATCTAAAGTTTAATTACAACCTAAATACATTTCAAAAGGATAGAAGAGAATCTAAAGAGTAAATTAACCCTTACAAGTAATTCACTGAAATTTAAGAGCCAAACTAAGCAATTAATGAAGGATTTACGGTGAGATATCATTTCTTAATTGAAGAGAAAAGGTAAACTCCAACTCAAAACCATGTGGTAGGGGTCCCCAAACTCTGGGCTTCTTCCTTGTTGTCACTTATAGAAAAATATCCAAAACTGTCGGCTCGAAAACCACTCCTCAAGATATCTACCTGAAAGTAATGCATGAAATGCTTCCGACCAAGAAAAACTGAAGTTAACTGGAAAATAATAAATCTGTTGATTAGTTCAACACTTGAGTCATTACATTAAAAGTTGCCCAGTCAGATTAAGTCTGTTCAGCAGCATCTTTGATGTTTTTTTCTCCACGAAGCAACTGCCAGAACCACCTCCTAAACTGTACCTGATCCTTTTGGCCTAGCAGGTAATTTGGAGTAGCCACAGGAAGCTGGCCATACATAGTGGCACACAGCTTCAATGTCATTGACATATGAATTCATTTAAAAGATTAGATACAAAAGCCATTAAATTGCTGATGGTGCAGATAGAGAGATGATGTAAACATTATCATAACAGTCAATACTATAGTGATGCCCTTGCTCTGTCTCTCTGTCAAAGCTAGCTAATAAAAGTATGTTCATCATACTCTGTATTTTGTTAAGTTCGGTGTGCAAACATTTGTGACGGGTTTTATACAGAATTTGACAATTAAGCAAATTTGAACTGGATTGGAGAGACAAGGCACACCCTACCCAGATGACTTAAACCTTGGCTGCCATAGGTGAAGAATTTTACACCACCTAAAACCAAAGCAACTGTAAATAGTTATAAGGGGGGCTCACACAAAATATCCATATATCATTTTTAGTTTTGTATATATAAAAGTATACACTGAATCATCATCATCACACACACACACACCACGAATATACCTTTCATGAAATCAAAGTTCCAGAAAATGCCAAAGAAAAAAATTTTCTGCATTTTCATCTTTAATAGTGATATTAATTCATTTGAAATTATTAAAATGGGTTTTCTTTTTAAAATCGTCTTTTCCCATTGATATCTGTACTATCATCAATACCACTTGTCTTTTTGAGTCAAAACGACAATTTTCAACAAATGGTTATCTTCTGTAAGTCATGCATACTACATGCTTCACTAGCTCATTTGTTTTATAATCCACCAATGTTCAAGTGAACCTATTAAGCTAATTACAATTAATTACATTTTAACCATAATGCATTTAAGTAACCTTACTTTGGTAATAAAAACAAAATTATCCTTTATTCTAAAAACAAAAAAAAATCTCAGTTCAAAATCCCTTTAACATGATCCTGATAAAAGATGATATATCTTGAACAAAGGCCTAGTTGCATTTCCATGAAGTCTTCATCATTTGCTAAAATTAAATGAGACAGCTTTGATTTCAGACTTCTAAGATCTAATGGTAGATGCCTGTAACAAAGATGCAGCTAACAACTCTGGTTACCCTGCAATATTTGATTGAATCACCTCCATCAAAAAGGTTTTGCGAATGACTGCCTGAAGGTACAGCAAGTGTTATGATCAATATCAGTCGTATTGTTTCCATACACAGACCAAACGGCTCCAGTCTGAATTCTTAATAATTTGATAGAAAAATAGGGTGCATCCAATAAAACGGACTACATTTATTTTAAAAAAGATTCAATGGAAGTAACACTTAACATTTCCTTAATTTTAAGCAAAATTATATTTAACTTTTTTTTTTACCAAGATAAATAGGCTTTTCATGTCTAATAATACTAATGCTTAACAGTTCTATTCATATTTAGAAGACTAAAGATGAAACTACAAATTAGTTCATCCATATTTGTAGTGGTGACCAAAAATAGAGTAATTCACAATTTTAAACAGAATGATGAGTGTTCATTGCATATATTACCCATTTGTAACAATGACTATGAGAATGATGATGAATTAGCTTCAAGGCTTTTTCAGCCTTAATGTCGGAATTCCTTGCGGAGATACAGCTATTATATGAAGCAGTAAACATCAATAATTTTCCAGTATAAAATATTAACAAATAAAAACAAATGAAAAATAACATAAATGCCTAAACATTACATCGGTAAATGCATTTCCCACTTAAACAAGTCAGAATTATTTAATCTGATACAATAATTTTGGCTGGTACTGTAGATTTCAAAAATGTACAAACATTTTAAACTGCAAATATTATCAAAAGCAGCAGAAACTAAGTACAATTTCATTTTACATTTCTAATAAGCAACGAAGGATGTATATACATATCCTTGTTAATTTGTAATGGTTTTACATTCAAATGTTGATAAAATTTTAATAAATCTGTATAAAACTATTTTTTCATAATAGTATATAATGTGGAAGGGTTTTAAAATAGTAAAAAAAGACCAAAAAAAACTTTTCAAAAACAAAGCATTTTATGGATTTCTAATCATATCTAAACAGCTCCATTATAATAGACACCAGATGTTCATTTATTTAAACTTTTAGGAAGACCTTATTTTGGATGTACAGTCCAGGTTTGTAGCGTCCTCACCTTGCTCAAGATGTCAGTGGGTTGGACGAGGTACAAAATTATTCTAAATGTACATGGAAAACAACTTCCTAAATTGAGGCATTTAAAACTTTAAATGGGTGTGGATCAGACTTGCAAACCAACAGCTGTCTGTTCTGATAATGGGATTGGCTGCCAGGTTTCTGTTGACAGTAACATATTCCATCTGCTTAGCTTTCCAAAGACTGCCAGTGTTTTAACTGGTCATTGTTGGCAGGGGCTTTCTTCATCTATAATGCTGTCAGCTGCATTTTTAATTAATGCAACTCCCATAAAATTAGGCTCATCAGTAACACCAGACTGAAAATTAGAAACACAGCATCTGTAGTTTTCATAAAGATATTTCAAGGAAACGTTTTATGTTGATCTCAGCAGCATGACACCACTGCCAGTGTTTCATGTCTGTTAAGCAGCATTTGTAGCTTGCATGCATCAGGAAATAGAACATTTGTTAAAGTCATTGGATATTGAAAATGTTTTCAAAGGTCTAAAATGCCAGCTTGATAGGTGAACCGATGTTTTTGCTACCGACCACTAAACAGTCATGCACCAATGCCACTGATAAAATAGATAATTAAAAAACTCTGGTTTCCAACTCATAATTTTCAAAAAATTCCCCAAGTGTTCATTTTAGATTTCCTTGGAAAAAAAAATTTCATAAAAATAGTCTTAGTGATATAATGACCATCAGAACAAATGTCAACTCCCAATGCTCAGTGACTTTAAAATTATGGCTTTCTGAAAATAACCTGCCACATCTGCTCACAAATTAAATTGGTGCTACAGAGGCTGTTTCCCTGTTTGGCCAACCAATAAAGATAAAATTACCTTGGATTAAGAGTTTTTACTTCTTTTTCAGAATTTACATGAAACAATGGCACATCTCTTACCATTTGTATCAGATGCATTAAAACAGCTCTGACAAATGTGTTTCTGATTAGGATTAACCCCAAGCTCTACTTATTAGCTTTATAATCTTTCAGTACAAGTATGTATATTCCAAGAAAAAAAAACAAGTTAATCAATGCATCTGAAAACATATGGCAGGCATTAAAGACAAGTATGCAACGCAACCCAACAACTACACCCTGTTTGCAATACAAGTTTTGAACATGTGGGCAACTATCTAGAATATCAAAATTCATTAGTATAAAACATGTAAGTGAGTGGTATGCAGTGGTTGCCTGCCTAACAAGAAAGAATTCTCTGAATAGTCCGACTGACCCAAGAAAATCTGATATATCAAGATATAATTATAGTTTCTTGCAAACTGGCCCTTTACCAGAAACCATTTCATTGTTCCTTCTACTCCAATCACATGGACTGTTTCCATGACTTGTTGCAAAAAATGCCAATTTGCTGGAAGACCATTGTCTTTGATGAAAAACTGAAAAGTTTCTAATTTTCATAATGGCTTGCTGCCCAACCACTAAAAATAGATTCTCTTCTGGTCAGGTAGGTACCAACTCTTTAGGATACTGAAAAGATGTTGACATGAAAGCATGCAGAGTAGTGATATAGTTTAACTTTACACGCACAAATTATCAGATAATTTCAAAGATGACTGTACAAAATGCACCTATCCTTCCAATTACAATTATTAAAAAGTCATGGATGATCCAAATAGCTAAAATGACTTAGCACACAGTTCACCAATACAAATCAAAAAGAAATGTGTCCAGGGAAATGAAAAGTAAAATTCAATTTAGAGTGCAGAAAGAAAGAACTGTCAGGTAAAATCACCTGATTGTTGTCAGTATCAGTACTTATCCAATTTATTGAATATTCTCACTAATTATTTTTGACACTACATACGTCCTCACTCAAAAAATGCTCAATGAATGATGTAAAATTATAGTCATGTTTATCACTAGTAACACTTTCATCAGCTCTCTTATGGCATCCATGCAGGTGTTGTCAGCTTTGACCGACTACCCCTGGGTCTGCGTGATGTAGTGGTGGTTTATGTCCTTATTCATGTGATGGAAGAAATCCTCTGGTATCAGCTCATAAAAGAAACTAGGTATGAACCACTAAATATACATACATACATACTGTATTAACTATCTATAGTTTAAATAGAAGTGATCCTTAATGACTTGTCGATACCCAACTGTATTCAGCTAATTTGAAATGAGCAGTTTTGGGCTATTTGAATGAGACAATCTGATAAAAAACACTTTCTCTCTTGTTTACCTGCAATATGCTGCTAACGAATGAACAGTGGCTTAGATGTTGTCCAAGTGACATCTTTTCTTTGGACAGCATCTTGTACTGGAAAACTAATTTTCGGCCAAGTCCAGTAGATAATGGCAATATCTGTGATTTTAGGTAAGAAGACTGCCTTTGCAATAGTGCTGATGAAGTCTGTCAAATACATTACATAATGAGTGCAAAAGCTCATGTAAAAGTCATCACCAGAGTGGTCCTTTCACTACATCAAAGTCAACATCATCTTCAGAGGCTATCTGTGTTGCAAACCATTTTTGAAGTCCTGTCATCAATGTGCATAGAAGACCTGAATAACTCCACATTCCGATCTTGCCAGTGAACAAAGAGAATGCATGAGTGCTACTGACACTGGTGAGATGGACAAAGTTTGCAAAATTTTGAGAAGCCAATCTTGTCAACACTTTGATATTCAAAATAAAGCTCATTCAGATTGACCAAAAGAAACCTTTTCTGCATTTGCACCTTCCTTTTATTATTTTTTAAAACAATTCTTTTTCCCTGGGCAAATTATGGAATATTCATCAGACACGTAGGAAGTAAGTTATAATGTTGTTTTTAATGTTCTGTACAAGGCCACTTACTCTTTTCACATCTACATCAGCTGGGATTTTTTTAAGTTCCTTTGTTGTTTTGACCAAGTGTGAGAAATTTTCATTTTTTTGTTGAGAAGTTTCATAGATTAACCTAAGCCTTTGTATCTCTCACAAACCTGCAACTTGCTGAATTCAGGTCATCAGTAGGTACATCTAATATTCAGGAAAACAGATGTTTATGCAGCAGCTAAATCACTTTACTTTTTCTATAACTCTCTGATCTGAATGGGGTACAACCTAATAAGTCTGTGCTCTTATAAGCGACTCAATCTTCATCATTTGACAATTTTCAGTGGTGTCTCCTCATATTCTCTCATCACACTTTCGGAAGTTTCTGACCAAGCTTTATAAGTTCAACATCTTTAGTTTTTTCACCAAAAACTTGCCAAGACTGCAAAAAAAAAAAAAAAAAAATTTACAGGTGTAAATAGGCAAGTTACTTTTAAGATATATTAGCATTAAATGAAAAATATTGAAATGACTATGATCAGGAAAACCTCTAAGAGCTGCCCTGTGAGAACACAGTTCTGGGAGGCTCCCATTCACACTGTCATGTATCCCTAATTTACATTATTGCATGGACACAACTAAGCTTTGAACAAATAAAAGCACCAATTCTTTACGATGACATTTTTAGTAAAGGCCAAATTGTGGGGCATACATCTCTAGGAGCCTGAATAGAACTAATGCAATACGAACCATTCGGGAAAACAAACAAAAAACACGATATATTGCACTATTCATTAAGAATATTTAATTGGAAGTAAAAATTGCACAAACTGATAAATGAATATGCATATTTAAGAAAGAAAATATTTTTCCTAAGAGGCTCTTTGTTTGAAAGAAGTTAACTTTTGATTTGAAAAGGAGCAAGTGAGCAAACTTGCAAAATTAATGCAGGCTGAAACACAGAGCAGACCCCACTTTAAAGTGTAAAACTGGATCCCTGTGACATGTGCAGTTTGGATCAATCTTTTGAAAATTTTGGATAGTGACCTTTGTGATTAAAATAATTAGAATGAAGCATTAATTCACTTCTTGTTTCTCATGCACTTTAAATGGTCCACAGCAACACCTTTGTAGGCTGTCCCACCAAGATATATGAATTTTCTTATGACGACGACACATGGTACATAAATTACAAATTGGTAGGCCACATTTTCACTTTAGTAATCTCTTTTCCAGCACCAAAATCACCGAATGAACTCAGTCCCAGCTTTTCTGCAGTAATTTAGTTTTACAACAGTTTTCATTTAATGCCTTTCCAACACTTTATGGATTTTGCTTTTTTGACATGGCCGAAAATTTATATATACTCTTTCATTTGGATTCTGAGTTTTGTAAAATTAAAAAAGAAAACGGCACAAAATTAATTCAAGCTCAAGAACTTTGTAACCGATTGAACACCAAACCTAGCTAGTCATTTATAAAGGTCAAGCTGTCAATTCTTCTAGTAATTATAAATGAACCATTTTTGGAATTATACCAGCATCACAAAATAGGAACATTGCATCAGCATTACCTGTGATGCACCAACAGACTACACACAGGGATTTTCTAGACTACTATACATTGTTCAGAAGACTTATCCAATTTGAAGTTAGTGTTTAAGAAATTAAATTATACATGGGAAAAAGGAATTCAAACACTATAGCATAATAGACATTGCTGAAGTAGGAGAAAGGCAATGACAATAAAGGATCAGGCCAACCTTAATGTTAATCCAGGCATCCAATGTTTTGTGTTCAGCTGCCTTTCCCCATATCTAGTTTTCAATGAGACTTGAGGTAGCAGAAAAAGAGGACTTTATAGCCAGACATTAAAGGGAAGAACTTGCCCCAGTGACCCCAGTTCTGTTATGCCCATGAACAGCTAACTTAGCCTTTCTTTTAAAAAGTGAAAATAACTCTTACTGGTTATTAAATCTGGTCATGCCTTAGATCTAGTAATACCTAATTACCATTATAGAAATTATGCTTTTTTTTTATTGTTGTCATATTGTAATTGGTGGTGATAGCATAAATTTTTTAGTAGAGTTTATTAAGGTTCAGGATGCCTATACTACTATTTTCACCCCTAAAGCCTAATATATATTAACTTTGTCTAGAATAATATAATATATAATCAAAAAATTAAAAAGTTGGGTTAGTAGTTCAGCAACTGTAGCATGCTACATGTATATCTGACAGGGTGACTTATGTACCTCTGCTCAAACAATGATAGTCTAACATGCATCACGGCTCAGAAAAAACTTTACAGTAAAACCTCACTTGCAAATATTTGCTATATGAACTATCGGTCTAACAAACTTTTTACTGTTATTTTACGTAAAAGGCTAAAAATAAAGTAAAATAATAAATACACTGAAATTGTATCTTATAAAAACTAAGTCACTGTTATTGAGCATCATAGTTTCAGATGAAGACACAAATGAACCAGAGAATATGCTGTTCACTTCTAATAAAAAGCCCAGATGCCTGATCACATGCTCACTGTAGTAAGTTGTTAGTCGCCCACAGCATCTGAATCAATAGGGTTAGCAACGATAATATGCAGTAACCCCAGACTTCCAAAAGTGTTCTCCCTCCACATTGTTATCTAACTTTCCCTAATTCTCTGCCTTGTAGGATAAAGCACTTGACATGACAGAATTTTCCAATAGGTCATCCTGTTAAATGGACAGCCTCTTGCTCCATGGGAAGAAGCCAAGTTATCACATGACTCTTCTGTCAGTTGGATTTAGTGAAGTTGACACATCAAACCTGCAAAGAATTCTCATTGGGAGTGAGTGTAAAAGACCTTAAGGAGCTGGACAAACAGTGTTCAAGAAATTGCTCCTGCAAGAAACCTCACAATCAAATTTCTAGTGCATTGGAAATGCTTTCAGATGTGATCCAAATTTGGAGCAAAGCAATACCATCAAAAGGGCTGTGATGAATGACAACACCTGCTGCAATGTCATTCTTAGTGAGAAGCAAAACAGTCCACACTTCATGACTTCTTTATAAATCAGCACTCTTCTCTATCAATGGAGGAGGTAAGTTGCAACTTACGCCATCATGATCAATGGATCATGTCAACTCTCCACATAAATAATTTCCATCCTTACTCACTCCTAAGGTGTTCACCAGACAATGCAACTTCACCTAAAGCTACACCAGTAGGTTTAAATATTATACAGTGCACTGTTTATTTTATTTAGACCAGTTTAAATTAAAATTCTGCACAGTAAAGAAAATAAAATATTAATTTCAATATAAACTGTCTTTGTGTACAATATGAATGGTAGGTTATGAAGTGTTGACAGTATGAAATGTTAAGTACAAATGCTATAAATGCATCCTCATTAGTACTAATGACTATTTAATATACAAAGTTTCAATACATGAATGAAGCTCTAGGAACATCTATTCTTATATCAAGGTATTACTTTACTTAAAAAAACTAACTTACCATAAAATTGGTTGAGTTGCAAAGATGAAATTTTGTACAAAAGGAGACCAAACAGATTTCTATGTGTTTCGTTATAATTTAGGTAGTAACCCCACATGCTCAAACATGCATTACAAACAGTGTATTTGATGTTTTTTCCTATTATAGGCCTAACAAGCTAATACAGAGCTCCTCAGATCTTCCAAAACAAACCTATAAAATGCAAACTTGATCCATAATTTTAAAGCTACTGAGCATGAAAGTTGGAATTTTTCTGAGGGTCATTATACCACAAACTATTTTTATAAATTTTTTAAAAAAATTCTAAAAAGGCCATCTTTGAATCTTTTAGAAAATTGGGCAAAATGGCATGGCATGACCATATACCTATCTCAGAGAATGTAGGTAAGGCACATAAAATCCTTATTACTAAAAGGATGCTGCTTGTTTGAAGAAATGTCAAAGGGAACAAATATACCAGAAATCTTTGGTCGTATTTTCCAAGGACATTTTGCTGATTAATCTACTGTATAATTCTATATTGTCATTTGTGGAAAAGTCTACAATGATCCTGGTCCATGTGGCCTGGCATTGTTGGTGAAATAATAGAACAATTCTTACAGCTTCGTTCCGATACCTCTGGCTGCTCAAATGTCGAAGAACAATCACTAAACCGACTGACATTTCTGTCCACACCATTATACTGCAGTATCTGAGGTACCTGCAGTCTTAAATGCTGAAGTTAAAAAAGTATTAATTTCTCTCTCTCAAAAAAAAAAAAAGACAAAAATCTGCCACCACTGACCCCTTTTTCATTTGATGATAAACCTATAAACCCGTAGCCAGGCAAACTGTCTATAAACAATGGGTGATCCATCAGATTGGAATATCAAGAAAATATCCCTGAAGTTTATTTTGGATAGGAGACTTTAGTATCATTTACCTTTGTTTACGTATTCATGTTTAAGCATTGCTCATAGGCAAAAAACAACAACAACTAGTAATCAAATGCTGCTATATGTAGTTTGAAACAATTTTGCCACAGGTGACAAGTGTGAAGATTTATATTTCATTCAAACATCGATTTTAACCTTTCCACTCAATTAAGAGTGTGGTTATCACACAGCATCTCTCGCTCCAGTTTGTACAGCTTTATATTAAATAATAAAATATTCACTCTAAGAAAATGCTAATTTCCTCAAATAATAGCAGCGTCTTAATGAAGCTACTACTCAATCATCTGTCACGTAGCAGTTCTCTTTCAAGCCAACAGCTGCTATTAAAGTAAAATCTTGTACTAACTGGTTAATTCTCCGGGTCGAGCCATGTCAGTCTTACTTATAGGTGCGTCTGCCCTTTGATGCCATTTGCCGTGGTCATCCAAGGTTACAGAAAGACCTACCCATCTTATTTAGGATGGAAATGCATCACCATCCCCATCGGCTGAGCGATTTAAATATACCCGCCATTCGGTGAATGCACGTGCGCGAACAGCTGCCGGAAACTGAACGAAAGGTGTAGCAATCACACAGAACTTAAATATATAGCCTTTCTCGTTGTTATACTCATTACTTACCCTCTGCCGAGTTATTCTGACTTAGTTGTGCATCTAAGCACCAATACGGCGGGAGTTTCCTCTCGTTCCTCTCCCCCCCCCCCCTCCAACTTTCTCTTTTCTCGCGAGAGGAAAACGAGAAAGTTCCGCCGCACGGTAGACAACGAGTCGGGTTCCTTAAAAAGTACGTAGTTTTTAATTATAAAATTATATTAAGTTTTATTTATTACTATTACTTGATTTTTTTAAAAAATAGAATAAAGAAAATTAAATATAACCAGTTAGCTGAAAAACTAGCTCCAGGTTAAGAAAGTTTTCTGTCGTATTTCTGTACACGGTGATCTCCCCTTCCTCATCTTGTCAGTTTGCTGTACCTCACTAAGGTTGGTTTTGGTATAATGGTTAGTCTGACGCTAATAATAATTAGTTAGTTAATTAATTAGACCGCAGGCGCATAGAGTATGTCTGAGGGAAACTGAGCGACCTTGTATCTTTTTTGTTGTTGTTGTTGTTGTTTTCCCCTGGGGTTGGGGTGGGTGCCGTGTTCTCCACAGGAGAGATGGTCAGCCATTCTCCAGTTTGTAGTATCACATCTATCAGAACCACACAAATGATAATGTTACAGTCTGAATAGGAAGGGATGATGTGCGGGAGTCTCCGTTACCTTTTACTTTTCATGCTAGCCTCTCACCTGACCACCCCACCCCCTCCCCTCCTGCCTTTCCTCGCCTCAGGTAAAGGAGAGAACCCTCCTTTCCTGGGAGCTCTGGTACCTTCCTGAAGGGCAGTGGACCTTTTCTACCCGTCGACCGATACCTGACTGGCTCCCAAATGCTGTTATATAAGTCAGCCCCAGATGAGTGTAGACGTATTTGTTGTGACTGTAAGTTCAAACCATAGAGAGTCGCTATTACTACAGATTTCTGTGGGAGAAAGCTAATTTCCATCTATCTCTGCACAGGTGTTGGTCCTTTTTAGATGTCACAGTGAAGACAGAATAGGGCAAAACAGCATATTTATTTTATACAACAGACAAGCGCTTTCTTATGACAGTTGGAGTTTTGTCAGAGCAAAAGTTAAAATAAACTCTCCATGAATTAAATAATAACAGTAGATATTTTGAGAGAGAAGATTTTTCAAAGGCAGGCTTATAGCCTGAATGGGTGTAATGACTACAAACTGCTTTGTAAGAGGAATCACCTTTAAGTAACGAAAACAACAATATTATTTAAAGGTTTCAGGTCTTGATCATTTTTACTCGTCATTATAGCAAGAGAGGTAATTTATTATTTACAGTTCTTTTATCTCTTCAAAATCTTGATTTTTAGATACCATAACTTAACGTACACCTCAGTCTTGTGCTGAACACAACTGCTCATCTATAATTTAACAACTTCACTGTATTATCCTTTGCTTGTGTTATGTGCATCAAAGAAAAAATGTTAAAACCAACTCTATTTGTCTTTTAAAAATTAATCTGACAAAAAGATTCAGGCCCTAGGTTCTGAAAAATCGATTGTTTGATGCATTGATACTCTACACAAGATCTTTGTATTTTGTCTTTTTTTACAGGTGGAAGATGCTTGTTGACAAACTGGATTGGTTGCTGTTTTTTGTTACTGTGGTACATCTAGTTATTTGCCCTTACACCAAAGTGGAGGAGAGTTTCAACATGCAAGCTATGCATGATATCTTGTATCACAGATTTCATATTGAACAGGTGTGACTGTTTTAGGCTATTTCTCTTCCTTTGTTGTCTTTGTTTTAAGGATATTTAAAAAGTGAAAGGATTTGAATATATGAATGAAAAATGTTATTAAAAGTACATATCAGTAGAAGTCTACAAGTATAATAGAGACTCACTTATCTGACATCCATTCTTCCAACACTCTTGATTATCTGACTGGCTTCCATCAGTCGCACATGAAAATGCTGAAATGTGTATTTAACTCTAGGTGGATACCATTCATTTTCATTCCACTTACAGAAAGGGGGAAGTGCACATTAAAACATTTTACAGAACTTTTCCAAATGGAGTCTTTAAGCAGCTGACAAAGGAAAAAAATTGGCTGTATGCTTCAAAGAGAAATTGAGGTATCTGGAAATAATGAATAATTTTAATTTGTTTTAACTTTATATTGCATTTTAAGCTTTATTACACAGACAGCATGTTTCCAAGCAAAGACTGTTCATAATCAGATAATCAGGATTTTTGTTGGAGGGGGTACCTATAATTGACCACTGTCCAAATTGACATTTCACTTATCTGACATATGGTCAGTCCTGTTTGAGTTGAATAAATCAGTTAGGGAAACAGGAGTATCCAAGAGAAATTCATTCACACAGACAAAAATAGAGAGAAACCACAAGTGGTTAAACAGCAAGCAGTCCAGACCCATAGCTGCTGCAACGATGACAAGAAAGCACACTAATTCTTAAAGATTCCAACAGAAGTTTCATTATTACCTAAGAAACTCAACTGAAAGCATCCAGAAGAAACTAACTTTTCAGTACTTCTAGGCCCATGTCTCTGCAGTCCACTGATAGTTTGTTCTTTGGGAATTCCTTTGTACTATGCCAGCTCAAAATTTTGGCTAATTATATAACTAATATTGAGCTGCTGCTAGCATGAGAATTAATGAACTGATCATGAATTCTGACTTTTATGAAATACTGTAGAATAAGACAGCCAGGTTTCATAGAATAAGAGCATACTGTATTTGGAAGGAAAATCAACAAATATGTAAAATATAAAAATCAATATTAGATCTCAGCAATTTTAATACTGCTTCTGAATTTAAAATGCAAAGATGGTACTAACTAATATGATGTAGGTACACTTACTGTAAAAGTTGGTTTTACAATATAAATCAAAATGGTCTGTAAGGACAGAGTGTTATTTTAAAATTTGCTTGATATGTAGAAACCTTCCTTACTATGGATAGAATTCTGCAGATAGGAAAAACAGTATCTTGATAAATTTCTTTAAAAGATATGGATGGTAATTTTAGTTTGTTGCTACTACATTGATAGTAAATGAATTGAGAAGGGGCGGAGAGAAAGTTGGTAAAAATGCATTGAAAAGTGAAACTGAAAATTTTTCTTCTGACTACAAAAAAAATTTATACAATAATAATTACATTACATATTTCATTATCTTTTAACCTACTTTGAAAATCTAACATTATTATTGATTGTAAGATTTGTTTTTTCTGTCACTCTTTGTTAACTCTTTCCATCTGGAATGTTGCATAGAAAAAAATTATTGAAAGGTTTTAATCTGCTACATTTTTTATTTACCTCACAATCTCAATTTGTTTTGTTTTGCACTTGTGAGTAATAACAACTCATTGTATTTTAAAATATAAAGAACAAAATCAAAAGATTCAAATCTCTCTTAACATTATGAATTGTAGCATTTGCTAGACTTAATATGTGTATATATTTTATGTTGTTTCTGATTTTATTTGATATTTAATTTTTTTTTCAAATTAACAAATCAAAATTTTTTTAACCTGAAACAAAAAAAAATATGTTTGTTCCACCATTTACCTATCTTTTGCTAATCAAATGAACATCTGGAATATCTTTAACTTGCTTATAGGTAGATATACGTATAACACATTTGTAAAACATTTACTTTTGATTCTCATGGGCTGACCCATGGATTTTCATTTTGTAGATGAGAAATTTGTTAAATAAATTGACAGTTTGAAGCTATCTCCATTTTGATCCAAACCCTTTGTTTCTCTGCAGTATGATCATTTGGAATTTCCAGGGGTTGTGCCACGGACCTTTCTTGGACCATTGATTGTGTCTCTAGTGGCATCCCCTTTTGTTTATGCTGCAAACGCACTGCATATGAGCAAATTCTGTGGACAGTACATTGGTAAGAGTCTTGCTTTTAATAAATTAAATCATCTTTTGTTCATTGAAAGAACTCATTGCTAGAACTTTGAGAAATTATTCTGGTTGTGAGGGAGAGAGGACATTCCACTTACATTTTCTTAGACTGAAGGTTAACTGAAAATATGAAGAAAAAGAACAATTTTGTCATTTTTGTGAAGGGAATTGAGGCATCTTGGTCAATTTATTCTTCTCTTTTTTTCCAGTTAGGCTGTGCTTAGGAGTCTATGTCTTGTGGACCTTCAGAGTGTTTAGAAGAGGTGTCAAGTTGAGATTTGGCCCTAACATCAGTTTCTGGCTGGTCCTGATTACAGCTTCTCAATTCCACTTTCTTTTCTATGCTACTCGACCACTCCCCAATACATTTGCAATGGGTTTAGGTGAGTTGACTACAATTTCAGTTCTTCAGGGAACAAAAGAACAACTTTTTTGTTTTTTTATTTAGCCATCAGATTTCTTATTCCTTGAGAGAGGAAATGCTTAAGTGAGTAACCAGGCAATTCAACAGGTGGAAAAAAGATGAAGCAGAGAGAGAAAAAAAGTAAGTACAGATGGGATAGAGAAAAAATGAGTGGTGGAGATGATTAAGACACAAAAGAAATGGAGAAACAATTCAGAGGATGAGTGTGAATGTGTGAGAGATGGGCCAAATAGAAATTTGGAAGCATGTTTATATGTTAGATATCACAACTGAATGCTGACATTATTAGGTTGTAGAAGTGCATCATCTGCAGTTTTCCTCCTCGGTAAGTGTTAATGAACCTAGATTTTTCCTTTCTTGTTTAACCAGTTTTGCTCAGGTTTGCTTTATATCTTTAAATTCTACTGTCAATGAATGCACCCAACATCAGTAAACATCTTTCAGTTACATGACCTTTACCTTTCCTCCAACCATTGGTTAGTGGCTTGAGTAGGTTTAGAAGTTAACTTGATTAGGGTTTTCTTTCTATCAAGAAAAGGGGGGACACACTCATCATTAAAGCTCAGTCATCTCGGATTATAGTCATCAGCTCAACAATACCTAAAATAGCCAACACGCTAGATTATCAGAAAACACTCCTGTTATTCATGTTTCTTTGAAGAATAATTCATTTTAAATTAGAGGTTTCCTCCGAAACCCCAAAAGTATTTCTGGTTGTTAAACATTTTGCTTTTAACATGGCAAAAAATTTTATTTGTCTGCCTCCTTTCAATCAATATGAACCAACCACTTGCCTCACTCAGAAACCACTTAGTCTCTGCTCTGGAAGTGTGCATGTCAGCTGTTTTGAATTTTATCCCTAATTATAACTCTATTTAATGCAGAAACATTTTATTAAATGCTAGAGATTGTGGAAATTCATATCTTTTAAGATGCACTGAATAATTCTCCTTCATTGGCCTGAAAATAGGAATTCAGTTAGGAGTGAGTATTGGTATATAAGTAGACTGAATATGTATTATGATTAAATGTTAATTGTAATTCATACATGCATAAATGCCTGGATATATATTTTTTTCTTTTTCTTTTAGTGTTGCTTTCATTGAATTCATGGATGAGACAGAATTATGCTAAATTCATCTGGATATCTGCAGCTGCTGTATTAATTTTCCGGTGTGAACTTTGCTTGTTTTTTGGCATTGTTTCGCTGTCACTACTTCTGAAGAGAAAAATAAGAGTGATGCGGACATTGAAGCTTCTTGCTGTTGCTGGACCATTGCTGCTAGGTAACTACAATTGTGTGGCATCATTGGTGGACCAATGCTAGCCTGGAAAAGTATTAGTGACTGAGGTGAAGTGCTTATTCGTGTAGTGGGGTGGTTAGTTACAAACCAAGAGCAGAGAATCTCCAGCAGAGGTTAAATTCCTCTTTGGAGTGCTCTTAGAAAAGTCTGTGAGCCAGCTACATCTTTTCTGGGTCAGGGACAAAAGACTAAATTATCTATAGCTGGCTGCTTTGGCAGTTATCTTTGATGTTGAGGCATCATTACTTTGTCATTGGGCATTCAATAGTGTCTGCATGAAGGATTTGGCCAGATTTGACAACATGAGAAACTTTCCTGAACTGCTTTAAAACCTACTTCCAATTTAAAAAAAACAATACAGGTAATGAGTTGTCTGGCCATTCCAAAACTAATGGTAACAGATGGCCTCTTATAGTCTTTGGGGGAAAAGATAAAAAAATGAACTAAAATTACTTTTAAAAAGTAGATTTATACCCTGACTTAACTTTCAGGCAATATTATTTTTGGTCAAATCTGAGATGGAAATATTTTTGTATTATTAAGCGAAAACATCTCATTTCAAAGTGGTTAGTGAATCAAGTTCACTGGATTTGAGATTGGTCTACAGTAGTGTTATCAGTGGTAACAGGTAATCAGTTAAGAAAATTGTATTTGCCCAAGATTTCTGTTCTTTTAATTGTAGCTATGACAGTTCTGATGGACTCAGTGTTTTGGCAAAGATGGACATGGCCAGAAGGGGAGGTGCTGTGGTTCAACACAGTCCTCAATAAAAGTTCCCAATGGGGTGTATCCTTTGCAGCAACTGTAGATAGGTAGACAGGTAAGTACAGTAGGCAAATGGACTGTTTGCTAGACGTATTGGTCAAAAACTTTATAAAATAACTTAGCAAGTGATAAACAGGTTTGGGTTTTAAGACTTGCTCAGGCCACTTGTACGATGTCCAAAAAAAGAATGCCTACTTTCGTTGTGGCCTTCTGCACTGAGAAGTGGTCATGCAACCCACTTATATGTTAGCATATACTTCCTATTCTTGTAACCAGGGAGAGAGAGACATTAGTTAATTTAGTTACTACTGGTGGTCAGTCAACAGGAAATGCCCAGACTAATTCTCTACTTTATGCAAGTGGACAACTAAATAGGTAGGGAGATATGTAGGAACAGTAGTCAGGTAACTGAGAATGAATGAACTGAAAATATTACTTTCTACTGTTATATTTTTGATATTTATGATTAGACGTCATTGATTTTTTAAAAATCTCTGTAGATATATTAATTAATGCCTCTAATTAATTATAATATTAAAATCATCTAATAAAACAATTTTATATTAAAAGTAATTTAGAAATTTTTTATGGATAATGAAAAGCATAATTAAATTATTACTCAGGACTTTAGAGACAAGATATTTTCCATCCACTGCAGCTCAAACTTCCAACTTAAGTAAAAAATGGCACACTATTTTTATTATTATTATATTTAAAAGAAAACTAGTGCTTTATCTACAAGTAGAAAAGGTCATTAACAAACAGCTGGTGATGCAGTCCAAACAGCAGCCATTACTATGAACTTAGCATTAACAAAGAACAGTTTAGTTTGTGAGAGATGGTTTTCATTTTTTTCCTATATTATTTTTGTAAACTGTCATTGCAAGTTATTGTTTACCTGTCAGATATTTGTTGCTTAATTTACTGGGTGTGGTGTGCTTTCCTTAGCCTTACCTTTTGCAGACTTTGCCATTTTGGTGGTACTTCTACTCCGCCATTCCGCGAACGTTGTCTTTCAGCTGTTTCCTACTGCCACTAGGTGTGTATTTGTCACCAAGTTGTCGGACATTCCTGCTGCCTGCCATTTTGTTTGCACTGCTGTATTCTTTCCTCCCACATAAAGAGCTACGGTTCATCATCTACATCTTCCCTATTCTGAACGTTGCTGTAGCTTTTGCTTGCAACAGAATGTAAGTGTGAGCACCATTGTCAGTTGAAGGAGATTGTACTTTGCTTAAATTTGACTGATGGCTTGACTAGGTATTCTGGAGTATAAACTGGGGTACTAATACAATGGCATTTTGTTGTAATTCAGGAGAAGTTTATCAAAAGTTTTAGTTTTAAAAACAAATTTAATTTAAATAAAAATTATTTTTTTTTCAAAGCAAGAAACCAGGTAACAAGAATTATTTCAGTCTACTCTATAGTTTGAAATGGACACTTTGTTAATATTTAAACTAAAAAAAAATATTTTAGGGATGGGCGGAAGAATAGGGGAGCTAGAGTTAGTAGTAGCATCTTCATTGGGATACTACTGGTTAATTTAGGGAGTGCTGCTGCAAGGTCATTTAGTCTGTCACTACAGGAGTTAGATTGTGGTGAACAGGCTTTCTAGAAAACCCTCAATTCCTCTCAAATTTTGTTTGTATATCATAGTAGTGATCATGTAAACCAGATAAAAGCTCATACTGATGGTCACTTTATCTTATCCCCTACGGTCTTTGTATAAAGCCTGATGGTTCCTTGACTCTTTGTAATATTCTTATTCCTTGAACTCTTTCTCGGTTACCTAAATAACTTGACCCTGTGGTAGACATTAATACAAGGAATAGTAGCCAGATGTTGTAGGGTTTGGGTAATTTTCAGATAGCTCTAAATAGCTTATTTATTAGAGTACTTAATAAAATGGGAATAAATTTTTAATAATATCAATAATGAAAATTGTAATCTTCATATGGGAGATACTAAATTAGAAAAATGTTTCAGAAAAGGATCTAAGGTTATTATCAGCAAAAATCTGAAGAACAGTGTTTGATAACTGCTGACAAAGCTAATCAAATTCTAGAAATAATTAACAACAGAAGCAGCATAAACTCAGAGAAATTTTAATATCAATTAGTTTATTTACATCTTTATACATTGTGCAGAATCCTTATTTAAGAAAAGCTAGTGAAATATTAGCAGTTCAGCATAGATTCTCCAGACATTAAAAACTTGCTGAAGTTAGCTAGCTTATGTGAGGGCATCTGCCTTGTAGAAGCTCCCTACAGTGGACAGTAATGGATATCTTTGTTATCTACAATCACTAATACCAAAGGCCTTCATTACAAGATGCTGTTTTTAAAACAGATTTGTTAATGAATAGGACAAATTATCGGCGCACGTGTACTTGATAGCAATGGTGTAAATCAATGTAAAAATTGTGTTGATGAATATTTCTCTTCCTTGGTGGAGTCCTGGCACAAGCCACCTTATTGTAACCGTTAAACAAGATTAGACTAAAGATTGCTATTAATGATGTAAAGAAATTTTTCCTGTTAAAACAAAATATCTTGCTTTTGTTTTTTTAGTCTGAGAGGAATATTTACAAAATGATTTTATACATCATGATGCATGGTTGCAGAAGTAATATCAATACGTATCTAACATATATAGATGCAATGAAGCAGTTGGCTGCAGATCAGTATTTCTCAGATTGCTAAAGTTATAACAGTGAATAATGCCATATAATTAAGCTTTGCTTTACTTTTAAATAGTAAAAGCCTTATTTTAGTTCAGTGTCTAAATTTTTAAGGCAGGGGTAAAAAAACTATATAGTGAATGCAAAAAATCAGTTTCTGAATTGTTGATTCCTGATATAAGTAACATGAAGAGAATAGTTGACAAGACTCTGTCTGTTTCAGATGGAAAAACAAGTCCAAGTCGTGGTTGTGGTTTCTAGCAGGTTTGGGTTGTGCACTTCACCTGGTGACAAATCTTGGCACTACAGCTGGGTTCCTGCTGGTATCCCACCATAATTATCCTGGGGGTGAGGCCTTGCATCGATTGCATCATCTTGAACCTCCAACTTCTGGTGAGCAACAACTCTGTTGTTTAGTTAATTTAGTTAACTCACTTTTGGAGTGTCCATAGTGCAGTTTGACCTGTGACAGATCTGTGTCATGGCACTTTAATTAACCCTTTCAACTGTCATATTTACTAGTTTCTGGAAAAAAAAAATGAAGTCATTATGGACTAGAAGAATCTGTAAAGTCAAAGAATGATCTTTTGGAAGGTTAAACTGTTGTTTTCAGCCTGTACAGGCTAGAATTTTAATTATGAAGAATTCTTTTGAGTTAGTACGCAGATATCTTCAGCTATCAATAGTTCTAAGGTAACTAAGTGTGTAACTTGTGCAGAGCCCCTGTGTCAAACAGTGTGTACCTATAAGATTTTTAAAATTACTCAACCTCAACAATTTTCCTTGTATATATATACTCAGCTCTAATGTTTATAAAGTTTAACCTATGACCCCTACATAGCCTGATTGAAACATTAGTATTAATGTATTTGTTACTTGTCATAATTTTGTAAACTTCTCTCAAATGTTTCCAAAAATGGCAGTGTACTAAAAGTAAAATACTAGAGGAAATAGTTCCTGATTGGCCAAACTGTTTACAAGGCTTGATGTTAGAAAATATTTCTTTAACTACTGAATTGTAAATAAATGGAATTAGTTACTGTTGATATTAATATTAATGGTGTAAATAGGTTAAAATATCAAATTGCTAAGCAATTCTTTTCCTTAGAGCTTTTTGTGTAAGCTATGATGACTGCTTTACCTTAATGTAAAATATAAACCAAACAATTATTTTTTTACTTTTTTAAATCTCTCTTCCTAGCTGTGTATGTCCACATTGATGTCCCTACAGCACAGACAGGGGTCACTCGGTTTGGACAACTAAATCCACAATGGAGGTGAGTTTTTAAATTATTATTATTTTTTTGTCTGAATTTTTTAAGAGTTTTGAAAACCACATAATCCTGATGTGATATCTAAAAGTATTTTCAAGCAAAATCATATTATATATGTACAGTATAATCTGCTAACATTGGTTATTTATTTTTTTTTTTGTGCCTTATAATATTTTTTTGGTTTTCTAGATATAACAAGACAGAGAACCTCAGCTCCGAAGAGTTAAAACTCCAGTTTACTCATCTCCTGGTTGATGCCAACAGAGTTGAAAGTGGAGTGGATTCATTCATGGACACTCATAAAGTTGTTGACAAAATAAATGGCTTTCATAAACTAAGAATTAACTTGGAAAAGATTTTTCTCTTTGAAATAATAGTGGTTCCAAAAATATATATTTTGAAAAAGAAAACAATAGCAAATTCTTAGAAAGTCAGTATAGAAGCAGACCAACAAAAACCTGATTTATATATTGTCAACTACAAATAATTAAATGTCACCTTTAAATTTGGGTAAATAAATGATGATTTAAAAAAAAAAAAAATTCACTGTTTAGCTACTGTACTGATCTCTTCATTAGCTGAAACTCCCTTCAGCCTCCAGCTTTGTTGTTTGTATCTAAGCAGCATGAAAAAAATTACTTTGAGTGTTGGTACTATTTATAAATTTGTCTAATATTTAAATGACACATCAGATGTTCCATCATAAATAACTTCAAGTGTGAGTCATTAGTAAGTGCTGATGGAAACAGTCCATCTTGGTTTATCTCTGTATAAATTGATTATGATTACTAATCAGTCAAATGGGAATAAAATTTAAAGTGAGTTTTGCATTTAATTTTCTAAGGGACAAAAAAGATGTGACATCACCACTATCATTGTTACTAATGTCTAGCCATGCTACAAAGTAATTAATGAACAGGTACAGCCACTTGTGATATCACTGGGAATGGTAGTGGTAAAGATCATCTTACAGCATCTGGTATTTTCGTTCTCATGTGGACTAAGAGAAGCCTATTAAGACAACTGCTTACTCTCCATTCACTTTCCTCTGTGAAAATCCTAGTTACAATGTGTAGATTCTGTCAAGAATATAATCCTTGTCTACTTATCTTTTACTCTTTCTTTAAAGTATTGACATTATTTATACAATGATTTGTGCACGTGATTTACGTAACTGTTCATTATGCAGCGAATGAGTGACCACTGGCTTCACACGATTGATTTTCACCATCAAACTGTTGACCAGTATTAGACAGAACTGATGATCCACACCAGTAGTTGTATTTCATCACCTATCACACTTAACTTTTTCTGCATGAAGTTCATGCTTGCATGGTTAAAGACTGACATAAGGAACCAAAAAAGCTGACTTTACACGGTGTTTATATGATTTTGATGATGAAATAGTGAATGTCATGTAAAAATGGCCTAGAATACCGGCAAAGATTACTTGTAATTTTGCCACCTGTTAATGATGCCGCTAAAACAAATACTCAGTTTTTTAAAGTTTAAATGTAAGCTGTACCTGCTGTGTGTATTACAGAATTTGCTCGTTTCAAAACTGTAACATTTTTCTTATTAAAATTATCAAAAAAATAATTTTATGTAGGCTTGCTTAGGCTGTGGGCTTTCATGCCTAATTCTTTGATAATTCTAAAGAAGGCTTAGTGAACCTAGCTGAATTCCTTATTATAAATAACATTTTCTTTTATTTCTTAATGGATTCTGTAAAAATTGAAAACTAAAGGATACTTTTTGTTGATGGAATAATTTTCTTTTAATTTTCTTTAAATTATAAGCACTACATCTTGAAATTTAAAATTTCTAATAGTTTTAGTCTAATGAGTAAAAGAAATATATGTAAGGGGAAAATATTGCTGAATTTTTTGTTAATATTTCTCAGTAATGTTTTGTTTGTGCGAAAATATACCTTGCTGTGTAAGAGTGGTGCAGCTAAAACATCTAGAATTTCTCAAAAGTAAATAGTTAAGAAAAAAGTTGTTTTTTTATCATGCTAAATAGATAAGTAATTTCTTTACTATGAATAATTCTCTTTTTATTCATTGTCAAACTACTAATCTTTTAAAAGTATTAATTGCTCTGACTATGGTTTGAAACATTTGTTTTGATGTTTGCACAATTTACAGGAAATTTAAAACTTTTTTAAAGATGCACTAAAAAGTTGATTATTTTTTTTTTTAATCTGAGTGTCATTAAACTGCTATCTTATTGCGTTCGTGCAATCACATGAAACGACGACAACAGTACAATTTATGGAAGCTGTGCCGCTCCATCTTTGGTAGATGTGAGAGAGAAATTTTCTTCTCTGAACTTTTCACTGATCCAAAACAGCAGATAAGACCATGATCACAAATAAGTTCTTCAGGGTTCCTCTCTCTCTGATTCGGGCAGCTTGACCAGGGAAACTGTTACAAGACTGGAAATTTGCTGTTTATAAGCAGTGATTGCAAGAAGTTAAAAGGTGCTGCACATTTTGTCTATTTATTTCTAAACTTATGTTTTAAAGGATTTAAATGGCATTTAAATCTATTTATTTATTTGCGTAAGAAACTAGATTGCAATAGTAGTTACAAGGAGACACGAAGCTTTCATAGCTTATGTGCAAAGAGATGTCTATCAATGCAATTCTTAAAATCATTAATACTGTCTCTTAGCAAACTATACTTCAATTTATTCCACTCTTCAACAATTCCTTCTGTTTGCACAACATTAGACAATTGTGATACCAAGAGTCTTACAAAAAATTGATGATGCTTTCCTAGATGAATGGGGTGATGTCCAGACAGATACAGAGCATGAGATGTAAACTCATTCATGAATGAATTTCTGAACAAGTTTTCTACAGATCAAGTTGTCAGATTTCACACTTGTTTTGATGAATGAAAATCTTTGTTTTTGAAAAGTGCCTGTATTTGCCTATTGTTACATCATCATATTATCTTGGCATTTACCAACATTGGTGTCTTAAAATATAAGATATAAACATTCTAACTTTGCTTTCATTGTGGTGTCTAACAACAACATGATAGCATATCCCTTAAACAATTTTTAGTAGAATATACTTTTTAACTGACTCTGATTTAAGGTTTCTTTCTAGAAACTAAATGTTAACTTTCCTTGTTATCAGATCTTGAGAAGGACTTAGTTTGCAATTATAATGATTTGGAGAAATTGTTTCTATAATATAAGTGACAACGAGCTGGCCTTGAATGCACAACCTGATTGTGGAAGTTTCTCTTAATGCATCTTCTAGACCAACACTTTAGCCCTTAGTGGCACAGTAGGTCCAGATGGGTTAATTTTTCTTTCTAGACATCTGAAAGAATTCAAACACTGTACATACAGACCATCTCGATTGTTAATTTTATTTCAATCATAATTGGTCCTTGAAAAAGATCTACTCAGCATTCTTTTTTTAAATATCTGATGCTCCACAAATATTGGTATCACGTTTTTTGGCACAGAAATAACTCTGCTGTTTTCAGTATATTACTATTTAATTATTTTTTGTCTCCTATTAAAAAAAAGTCTGATTCAGAATACTTAACCAGATAAAAAGTACTACTTTAAAACAGTATTTTGTTGTATTCAGGCCAACTATTATAATAAAACAGGATTCTTAAAAAATGTACAATTGCATGCGGTAATTCTAATATTTCAGTTGCTTGCACATGAACCTGATGAGTCAGTCACAAGTACCTGCAAATATTATCCCAATTCTGTTTTGAAAAACTTGCTATATGATTACCTCCCTTAATAATAAAATCTAGGCTTTATATAGCAAGCATGGCTGAAGAAATTTCTAATTACATTCCCATTGCATTTCGTCAGAACCATATATTTATGCAGTTTTTTCCTGCTGTTTGTAGTATCCATGAGTGCACATTTTACTGGACTTACAGTGAAGAAGAAAATCCATTTCAAATCATTCTTTAATAACAGCAGATAGATTAACTTTTTAGCATGAGCACATCACCTAGACATGATGTGTATATAATATATAGATATAGTAAAGTTAGAGCTTGTGTCACCTGTCCGTGTTTGAAAAGTAGAGTTATCTTTTTATTTATGAAGTAAATTAACTCTCTTTGTCTTGGCAGTCATTTTTAAGGATGCCTCTTTCTCCTGGTTGAAAATGAAGCTTAAAGCAGTCACTTTAGAGTTTGTTGAAAGATTAGTGCTGCTATTTTAAAATCCTCACATTATGACAGATTAGAAGGCTGCAGACAGGTGAGTTTGGAATTTATTTTGTAAACGAGAATTAGTCGTCGTCATGGATGCTCTCTGATCGTTTGATGTAAGTCAAATTAATGTTGAATCAGGTGAAGTCTTGAGAAGATGAAAAAATATTGTTTCATCAATTGTGTCTAGTTAGGATGAAATTCCAGATACTGTAATAGAGCTGGGCATACACAAGTTATTAGTACAAAAACAAATGGATTTTTAAATAAGGAACAAAAACAATTCAAAAACAGGTGATTTCTATACAGGTGTTTCATTATTCTGTTGAACAAATAATATAAAATAATAAAACTTAAAATAAAAAAAAGGTTTCAGTTGTAATTATTGAATGTTTTTGAATTTTTAAACATTTTCAGTTCTACAGAGTTTAGTTGTTACTGTTAGACAGTTGTTGAAAATCTTATTTTAAAGATCAAGAGCAAAATGCATCCTTTGGAGACAGAACCCATAAACTACTTTCACAAACTGAACTCCACAACAGCGTGTTTTTATTTTATTTACATATTTATTTAGCTCCTCATTTTTTACTTAAACCCCTGATGCAACAGGTCTTTTTCCTTTCCACCAGTGGTTGCCTCCCCTCTAAGTTATATAACATCCTTAACATCTGCAACACCTGGTGCTACTATGGCTGTGGGAGTCCGGAAACAGCAGTGTTGGCCACAGTGGAGTCATGAGTGTAGGACCGGTTTTCTACCCCGTTGTAGCTTTTGGGCACCTCCGCTTTTCTGCTTATTCTATTCATGGACGCCGACAGCCGGTAGAGGGTGCACTTGGAGGTCATTGTTCCGCCATATTGCCCGTGAGCTTTACTGTCTGACCTTGAGGAACTGTCCAAACCTGCTTTTGGGGGTCCCTTCTGTTTCTTGAAAGTCCCCGTCTTTAGCAGCTGCACCCACGCCATCTTAACCTCGGGATTCATGAAGCAGCGGAAGACGAAGACGAGGAAACCTTGGAGAGAGTTGAGCACGGAGAAGATGTAGTTGAAGGTCAGCTTGAGCTCGTTAATGGCCAGCGGACCGAAGACCCACGTGATACCCAGTAGGACCATGACGGTGAACGTGCCGCGCACTTGGGCCAGCGTCACGTGATGAGAGCTTTGATTTTTGTCTTTGAATTTTGGCTTCACGATCACTTTGCTGACCATGATGAACACAACAAGGTTGACGACGAGAACGATGCAGGAAGGCATCAGAAGGGTTATGTAGAACGCCACTCTGTTTCCGTGAGACAAGAAACAACTGGAAAAAAAAAACACACACAACCAGAGATACTATGTGCAAGTAATTTAGGCGTTAATGAAGACGGGATCCTATCACTGGATTGGTCACATTAGAAGCTCGAGCGAGATGGATAGCTGTCTTAAGCCTAAGTCAGACTATAATGTAATTAATTAACTTGCTAAAATTGGTCAGAATATCTTCATCATTTGAGAAAATTATCGCATGCGATTTGATGATGCTTAGTTTGTCGTGGCCTAGTGCGCTATTTTGAGGAAAATAACCCATCCATGCAGTTTTCCCTCCTCTTCGGCCTTTGGTTTATCTGTATATAGATCTTAGTACACTCCAACTCACCAAACCCTTCAGTAATTGTCACATTCCTAGGGGTGGCCTGAAGCTATTCCAGATAACCTGGATAGTACCAAGGTGTTGGAGCACACTCTAGACTTTTTACCAAACAAACTGTTACAAGAGAAAAGGTACAAATTTAAGTATATAATCTGTTCTTAGTAAAGAACAAAATCTAAAATATCATCGAGAGACACCTCGTTGAACCAGGTTGGGAATAAGCATTTTAAAAATTCTGTTTCGTAAAGTCACAATTTTGGTTAAAGACAATCTAAAGATTCTGATGCAAGTCTAGGTGGCACGTTCACGTACAGGCTTACCTCTGGGTTTTTGTTTCATAATTGTGTATGTCCACTGCCAGAGTCACTGCTACGATCGCGGCAGGGACACCTGCAGATAAGAGACAAAAAATAGGTATTTACAACTAACAAGAGTTTCCATGCTAATAATTTTTTTTTCTTGACACACTGAAGATCGGGAATTTGTGGATGGAGCTAGAGGTGGTTTGCTTCTACTTACCCCAGGCAAATACGAATCGTCTGAGCATGAAGTGCGTTGAGTATTTAGCGAAGACTGTCACTAGCACATGGTACATGTTGACCGCCTCAATGCACATCCACAGCAGTGACGTCAGCAAGAAGTAGTGCATCAGCACGGCGACCGCGATGCAGATTTCCGTGCCGTACGTGGACGATGACTGGGATCCAAGCAGGAAGACAACATTGAGCATCAGCATTGACGTACATAGGTTCAGAAGGATTCTGCCGGACTTATCTTGGTTGAGACATCTGGAATTTAAATTCATTGTTTATAGCTCGCAGCCTAATCGCCTGAAGGGTTGTGGACAGTTGAACTTTATTTCATATTCAATGTTGCGTAATTACGCCTGGGATATTGGTCTTTTGGGATCTTCTGACATAAATCGATTCGATCGAACATCGGCTGAGCAAATTGCTCTGCTCCATCACCCACCACTAACGATGCAGAGTAGACAGGTGCTATGACACCATACGTTCTTTTATGTCACACGTTCTGTGTTAATTAATTTTATTATCTAGAATTAGCGCTTCAGCCTGGTTTTAAAAGCGTTAACATAATCCCTATTGCAGATGACGCATTACACGGTACCAACCTGAAAAGATTGGCAGGTGTTTGATTTTGGACGTTTTACCTGAACATACTGTAAGTGATAATAGTAGCGACGAGACCGAACACGGATATTCCACAGCCTATGTAGGAGATGTAGGTGAGGATGTCTTCATGCAGCTTGGCAAGTTTGAAATTTGGAGAAGGATCCTGAAAAATCAAGGGAAAGAGAAAAAAATCCATGGATACTTTATCTCACTAACACCCAGACTACCATCAGGTTGTGTCTGGGGTGGAGTTCTCTAGATGAAACAGGTTCTAGGCTACATGAGCAGTAATCCAGTCGCTTCAGACCACCTTCCAGTCAGGGGTCCGACAAGGTTCTGGTCTGAAGTGACTCTCCTTTCCCAAGGTAAAATCGGGTCAGGGATTCTTGTATAAGCTTTGACGGCTACCCGCTGCTTTTTAATTCCCAGACACTTTGCCACCATAACATCCCCCTACAATTAGTGTGTTCTTTGCTTTGGACTCTACCCCTGTTGTGGGCTTTATCTCGATCGTTCTTGCTGGACAGCGCACTTCGGGATCTATGGTTTCTAAACGTTAGATGTCATCGGAATAAGTTAATTGAAAGGGGCAGGAAGTTTTTCAAATTATAAAGAGCCCTAACTTATTATTTTAAAATAACTAATGTAGTGGGTTTAAATGATTGAGATACTTGTTTAGTTGATAGAAAGGGATCTGTAGTTTGCCTAATTTAGATGCTTGAAAAAATCTCAAACTGACCAGCAGGTACTGAATAGAATAGGTACATTCCGATTAACCAGATCAAACAGGCTTGATTGTCATAAAGCATTTTGTCTAGATAAACACCCAATCAATCAATCATTCTCCATTGACAGCCAAAATGTCGCAGAACAACATCTGAGTCACAGGTGCGTCTTTCTGCGCACAGGTGAACATTAGAGGCGGCGTTGTCCCGGCTCTGTTAATTATTTACCCGACCAATGATCACAGAGCAACTCCGTCAGCCCGCTCTGGCCCAGTTCTCAAACAGAGAAGAGCAAGACGGGATATCGGTGAGGTTAAATGCGGAAATATGCAGGAAAAGTCCCAAGTTTTATGTGTGGAGCCGTATGATGGTACACAGACTTCAGGAATATCATTGGCAGACAGTCAGGCGACAAGACAGACGGCGTTCGATATTGAAGGTTGGGCTTTTAATTCACATTATTAATAAAATAACATAAATAAATGACAAAAACAAATTTAAATCCAAACGGAAATAAACTACTTAAGTGCAGATTGAAATGCTTAATTAAAGATTGTGCAATTTTTACTTTTGCTTACCAGGATGATCGAAAAACTTGTCAGATGAAAAGCTTCGCATTCAATTTCTTCTGCGGCTTTAGAAATGGTTATCACCCCATCGGTAGACCACGCTTCATCTGCAGAGACAAGTATTTGATTAAGTGATGAAGTCTGATACAGATCGACACACGAGGCGCAGGAGATCATGAGGCATACAGTCTCAGGTAGTTCTCTCGCTAAACCAGCGAGTAAAACTCCATCATATTTGTTCTTCCCTACCCCTTTTTGCTAACACCATAATTTATTAGAATTTATTTTCCCCAAAGACACTCGAAAAGTATCGTTTTCTCTTTTTTTGCAGACGAACATTATATTTAAAAAATAAGTCGAATACTCACTCACCTTTGGTTTTCCAGTACACACAGGTGTGATTACTGCCAGACTAAAAATACAAAATCAATTATTTCTTAAATTACATGATTTCCCTGTTAAATTAAGCGCAAAAGGCGTGAAATCTCTCTAATACATATATATTCTATTTACTTAAAAATCAGAGAAAAATACGCGGTTTTAGATAGTGTATCGTCTTCATACCAAAGCATCCCTTATGACACGCCATAGGGTTTAGGGTTATTAAGTTAGTGTATCAATACTAAAACAGATATTGGAGTTAATACTTTTAAAAAATTTAGATCAATTCCAAATAAATCTGAATTATTTTTCAAATTGGTCAGTAAAGTATTAGCAAGGATGATATAACCTGTATGCTGGGAATGGTGAACCTGGCAGGTGTGCTAAGATTCTCGATGTCTCTGCCTTTGATCGCGACAAATATTACTCTCTGATTTCCGGGTGGAGTGGAGCTACTGGCGAACAGCTTTGCGTTTCTGTAAGCTACAAATTGCAGTCGGGCCTGGTGTGAGATCAACACTTCCGCAGGTAAAACAGCCAACAAACCGCCCTGAAAGAGGGAAAGGATAAGACTCCAGGATAATGAAAGCACTTCCCTAATAAGCATTTATAGACAAAGTCAGTCATCAAAATTAAAATAATCCATGATTCAATTGGTCAGTAAAAACAATTATCCTAGAATCCATCGGTGGAACTGTTGCAGCTAAAGCATCATAACGATGCGAGCTTTCTGTCTGATAAAGGAATTGTTATCGTAGTTTTATTTCTTTTCCGAATACCATTTTACCTGCTTCCCGCCACATTTCCAGAAGTTCTGAAGACCTGGGATTTAGACATTTTCCTCAGACGGAAAGACAGATAAATATTCTAAATTATAATGATAATGGGATAAAGCCAACCATCATCCAAAAAAAACTGTTGCAATGCTAACCTATAATAATGATATTTCATTTTCTAAAAGTCGAAGCAAAATTTAATTCTAATCACCCAAATCTGTTGATTTTATAATTCCCAGTTTACCATTGTTTTTGATTTTTGACTTCAGAGTTTAGAACCTGGGGATATTTCAAGATCTGCGTTGTCAGGACCCGGAAATGTAGACTTAAATTTCCAAAATTATCTAAACTGATGTTTTAAAGGAAAACTATACATCTTTTGTTCCAGATCTCTGAACAGCTGGTGTCCGCATATTTCCAAAACTCTGTTGCGATTACAGAGAAATGTTACTTAAGATTGTAATTTTATTCCAAATGGCATCGATCGTAGACCTCCCCATCGGCATTTTGTCACAAATTACTTTCTTTCTAATATCTCGTCAAAAAGAAACAAGAAAGGCCTCCTTAAAGCAGACGACATTTTGTTTTTAAGAGGCGTTATTTGATGAGAGTTTGTTACTTTATTGTGCCAGTTTCCAATCAACAGTTTTCCTTTTTTAAAAGATAAAGAGAGAGAGGTGGGGTAGCCGCGCAAAAAGTCTTCGGCAAGAAAGATTTCCTTAGACTCCGAACCCTCGTTACCCACCTTTCCCCCCAACACTACCGTACCTTTGAAGTCTGGTTGTTCACCAGGAACCGTGTCTCGTACTCGACCACGTCGGTGATGCTTTGATTCCAGAAGGACTCGGATGCCATAAGATGCACGTTTTCACTGGTCAGTAGCACTGTGCCTCCGGAAAGATTGGCGTTTTCCGTGTAGTCCTCTAGCATCAGTGAAAGTCTGCGAGTCAGTAAAACAGAGGTACCGGTTCGGCGTTAAAGTTCTGGCGTGTGAGAACATGGCAAACGTGTTACAGATCGGTCCTCTCCGGCCTTTGGGGAAATTTGCGTGCTTTTTAAAAAATCTTTCTAGCACTGATAATTCGTCTCGTGAAGAATCTTCAGGTATTGGTTAGGAATTACGTTTCATACAATTGATGAACAGAAATAAATAATAGATATTAACTCTCTTAGTGCCGGAGAAGTTACACTTTCGTAAAAAACTATATAGTACAAAAGTCTGAATGTAAGGGCAGATAACTGATGGAGTAACGGATGCCTTGAGCAGCACTTACTGTGGGGAGGTGTCTTTCCAAGTAACTGGAGCTGGCAATAAAAAAAAAAAACTACCCACCTGTTACTCGTTTTTCCCTTTGCGTGACCTTGTTTTAGAACTGTGGCATTTGCGTTCAAGATATTGCTGATGACTATAGTCAGATCTTCTGCCATCTAAATGCAAATTAAAACATCTTAAAGGGATCTAAAGTTATTATTTTTGTAATTTAAAAAGAAAAATGGAGAAGAAAACGCCGATATATCTAACTCGGTGAGCCCAATAGCGCAAGTGTGACTGGCCCCTAAAGTTGTCGGTCGACAGTTTCCGTCATATACCAGTTGAATTAAACGCCGCCCTCGTCACGGCCGGGCTTCCGGTTTCCACAAGAGAGAAAACTTTAGCGTGAAAGAACAGAGAAAGATTTTAACAACAACAAAAAAAGAAGTTCGTTGTTTAATGGGGTCTCCGAGGGTTCTGAACAGGGACGCGGAGATAAGATTATAAACCCCCCTCTTTCTATTTACTGATACCTTTTTTAGCAGACGCACGGTCTGTCATTTTGAGCAGTTCGCTATACTTTAAGCTGGCCCACGAAATGTTCTGCTACAATAACATCGGCGTCGGTTTTCTTAACTTGCCTGAGTCGATGCCGCGACTCGTAATTGTATTATTGTTATTTCATCACCTTATGTACACCTTTCTTCACGTTTCCCCCCAAAGAGTGCTGAGAATAAATAAACAAGACAGTTTAAACTATGCTTTATTTCTAGTGAAAACGGATATAGTACGAGTCATGGCCAGGATGACAAACCTGCTGGTCCTGCAGCGAGTAGGGGAAAACTTCCTCCAGCTGCGTTGTGATGTTTACGACATCATCGGCCGACATCTCGGAGGGATCCGCGGTTCGGCGTCGTAGGTCGTTCAGCTTTAAGGCGGCTTTGAAAAAATCCTTCTGAAAGAAAGCGAGAAGAAGCGGGTCTTAGTCACTACATGCCATTGGGAGGGGGCTGGCGAGGGGCTCTGTTTGGCAATCGTGTTAATCGGTCTGAGAACAGAAGAGAGGAGCGCCACGTTGTGGCGAATTAGTCAACTAGGCGGCTCGGCGTTTGAGACCTACTTTTCTCCGCGTAGTTCTACAGGTGCTTTCCAGGGACCCGACCCAACACGTCTTTCTTGAGAAAGGGGGCTCTGCCTATCTCTTCGCTCGCGTCTGTGACGTCAGTCACAGCACCACTCGAGTTTGTCCGTAGACTTTCGACAGACAGGCAGACACTAAATCAAACTTTGGGATGGTCCTGTGAAAACCCCAAACGATCTGTCTCTTCGTCCTTTTTTTGCTTCCTACTCAAGTCTAGGTTCTCAAAGTGTTTTCATTCGCACACCCTTTCATGTCTAAACATACCTATAACTTATACGGTATGTATGGTTACTAGGGGGATTATGTTTGTGATCCCTTACACCTGAAGCACTGGTCTCGCACTTTCTCTTACTCGCAGGTAATGTTTTCTTCGGTGATGATGGTGTGGCCGTTGGAATATTCACAGGTGTAGACGTCGACGATGACTGTATCGTTGACGTATCATCAACACCTTGATTTCCCGAGAGCTTCTCAGTCACCCGAGCAGCTTTTACCGGCCTCTCCGATTATCCAGCTTTCCATTCTGCTCTCAATTTCTCCCACCTGATCTGAGGGCGGGTCTACGATGCGCAAAGTTCTGATGTCAACTCCGCTGCCTGCAGGGCAGTGATGCGCGGAGAGTAGATGTCTGGACCTGTACGTGTTACAGACGGGAACTAAACAAAGAGACCGCGTCACAGAACCCTGTCGCGCGACCACATGTTTTGGATCACTGCTGTAATGGATTTTCTTCCATTTACCGATACAACTATGCTATGGTCTCTCTCTCTCTCTCTCTCTCTCTCTCTCTCTCTCTCTCCCTCCCTCCCTCCCATCTCATCATCATCATCTCTCTCTGGCAAAACACAACACCCACAGAACAAGAAATCTACGAATATTTCCAACCGCAGTCTGTAAAACGACCGATTACCGTACGTCCCCGACCCCTCTGTTTAAGTCGTTTCTTTCTGTCACCTGGCTCTAAGTTCGTGTAAGCTAATCTCCCTTACCCCCAGGCATTCCGATGTGTTAGCAGCCCGCCACACGGCGCTGCCGGTCGGATCCAGGTCACAAACTCTGTGCGCCTGCCCTTTCCTGCCGCTATGGTGTGATCCGAACTGACAGGGCAGATGTAGGGTTCGGCCAAATCTTGTTTCCGTCCACTCGTAATGTCCGGTTTGGTCAATAGAAGTCTTTGGCGGACATTCGGCTGGAAGAGGAAACAAGAACGGTGCATTTTTTTTATGTTAGAATTGGCGCGTTTAAGATAAGAAGACATTTCGCATAAATCACACGTGCAGATCTCATGTGAACTGGTCGCTAATGTTTCCAATAGAAACTTTGTCCGCGAATTCCTGCACTATTTACTTATTTCTATTTAGTTTTTTTTTAAAGTATTTCTAAAAGAAATGGATAAGATGGGGTCTTAAGAAGCAGACTCTTTAAAGAATTCCTCTTAGTCCTATTTCGTATGACCGTTTAACGTTAACTGTTTTGCTTGGCGTAGTTGACAGGCATATAAGGGCTGATCTAGTGGCGGTACCGGATATCTGCTAGTTGTCCGACGCTCAGACAGAAGATGATTTGTATACAAACAAAACGAGAGAAGTAGCTGATTATAAGATTAACTGAAGTTCTCGTCGGGCTGGATAGGAGAGAGGATCTAATGGGAATGCGCATGTGGACGAGTAAACTGGCAGCAGGTATCGCTAAAAGTGGGTAATGGAGTGGATTCACGCCGCTCTCCTGGATCTGAAGAGCAAATAAACTCAAACCTACACGTTTATTTCCCATTACCTCACGTGTCTGTTACAGACACAAACGGTTATATGATGGATGATAGTTTCGCCGGGAATGAAGAAATTCTGTTCTCGATATACCGGTCGTTTGGACAAAATAAAGAGAAAACCACTAATCCAAGAACAAGCGGATTACACCATAAATAGGCGTGGCTAAGATTTGGTTACTTCAAAACGTAATCCCAAATTAACAACTAAGGATCAAATAAATAAACACATTGTTTTCAGACACCGTTTTACTCAATAATTATTCTGTACTAATTGTAGTTACTTTATTAATAGTTATGCGAGTTCTTACATTTTAATTTTTATTTTTTGTCGCGTTGTCTGCCAGATCTTAAAACCTCAAGGACAAGACTTCTAAAAAAAAGAAATAAATGATTTGGTTCAGAAATTAACAGAAACAAAGCATAAAATACCCATCAGAACTTTCCTTAGTGTAGTTCTGTTGTTAGTGGGTTAAACATCGCTGTGGGGTCGTTATGCGCCCCGCTTGTCTGAAAGTTACCGCCCTGATTTACAGGTTCCCAAAGTTTAACAATCTGCGAAATCCTTTCATGAAAATGCCAGAATCTCGCGAACCCCTCTCCTAGGAATACATGGTTTTGCAGGGATTTTCTCCATTAGCTGGGAATACATTATAAAAGCAGCGATCTTGGAAATATGAAAACTCGTTTTCTTTTTCTTGTGACGGACACTTTCACTACGCACTATTCGGGATTCCACTCCTGTAACTCGTATCACTCTCACTGAGCCTTAGGCCGGACGTCTCAACCTACCCGGGGTGATGGACACGATTGGCTTGATCGGCCTAGCTCTCGGTAAACCAGAACCACTAAAGAAAGATCCGCCTCTGTATTTGGTTTTCAGATCTGCGCATGAAGAAAATACTTTCTCGCTCAAGTATGTGGTCGAAAACGGTAACAGAACTTCGGTAGCTTTTCCTGCCAGCAGGAAATACTCGTTTCTTAAACTCAATAATCTCAGAATTCTTAAACTCCTTTTCATTTGGTAGTCACATCTCAACCATTTCTCCCCCTCTGCGCTCAGTATCTGTGCCGGAAAAGTGGCATCATCATCACTGATCCAGTCATTGTCTGACAAGGCTGGAAAGTATCCCCTGAACGCTGTGTGAGCCTATGATATTTTAGTGCACTATTTTCTGCCAGGAAGTCGTGAAGAGCACAGCAACATTAATTTTGGTGGGTTTTTCCCAGACGCTTTTACCAGAACTGCGACTTCTGTATTACAGTCTCGCACGTTGAAAATTGTTATGTTGAGGCCTGGGAGAGAGAAATTTAGGTCATTGATCCTCCAGACAAAATGTCTGCCAAATAAGTCAGACTATGAAGCCTGGCACGAGGTTCCATGTAGCTGACGAGGTGAAATGACTGGCTGTTGAAGAAAACCTAGGATTTCCGCTAAGCTCAAACAAGCGCACGTGGATTTCTCCCGCGAGAGCCATCTATCTTCAATACGGATCAACAGACAGTTGTGGTACACTATCCATTTCTCCACAAAGTGCCTCAAATATTCTAGAATTTTTGGGCTGTGATTTTATAAAATTCACTATCTTCACTGAATTGTCCAGAACCTCCTTCAATCCCCCAGGCATGCGTCCTGCCTCGAGAGCTTGTCTACAGATGTTGCAATGAGTCCAAGAGACGTCTGACGCAACCTTTTTACGTTCGAGCTACAAATCCAGTATACTTTTCCTTCATTGCTGGGCCCCATCAGCGCAGATGCCTAGGAAACGAGACCAATATATTTAAGTTTCTTGAAAATACGCATTAGTCAGATTGAAGATATTTCCGGTTGTACGTTCTTTTAATGGACGGAAAAACTGTCTTCTTCACCCGCACCTTCATTTACATAACGTATAAACACTAGCAAAATAAGCTAAATTAGCAACATCACTTGATTCGTCCAACTGTACGACGTAACATGGACTATTTTTTCACTCTCTGGTACAACAGTGGTTTCAACATTACCTGACATGTCATTAATCCTCCGTGTCAATGTTCTAAGGTGCCATGTCAACAATTTTTGCAGCCTTTTCTCCGAACGTGCATTGAACTACGTCTTTTATGCACGGACCAATCAAGCTCTCTGCCAATATGGAGGTGTTGTTCACTCGGTACGACGTTTCAAGTGCACTTTCGTCCTCAGTACTGGTTTTGGACACAAAACTGACGATGTCACTTTCTCGCTTGTTAGGAATCAACAGGCTCGTGGGGTTGTGTGCGGTCAGACGCCGAGGTAAAGGATGTTTGAGGCTGCTGTTTGCTGGATAAATACCACAAGTTACCCACCGTGGCTTTGGACACCCTTGATCATCAATGCATGCAAAGCCATACGTTATATAATCGTTGTCATATTTCCGTAGTTTATTGGACCATCTTGATTGTTCGACTACCCGACGAAGCTAGCTGAAGTCGACTTTTAGTTTTCTCGTGTCTTTGCATTTCCCTTCTTCAGCCACTTGTCCGTGTGGGAATAAACATCTGAGAAAGCTAACAAACTAGCAAACGAGAACATTCATCCTCGTCTCCCTAGAGTAAAACAGCGCACCACCGAAAGCGACCGAGTACTGGCCAACTGAGGGACTGCTGCACTTACGCCATCTTGGCCATCATGACCTTATGTCCGTCCAGTTCTTAAGGAGCCAAAGTAGCTCTGTTACCGAATGGGTTCGGTCCTTCGGTTAGCGCCAAACCGACAGCTGTTTCTGAATAACGTCAAGAAGAACTAGGTAACTTGGTTGTGCCGGTGTTGCTTTTGTTAGGCTTGTCGTTTCCATAATTACATTTAATTAATTATTTATTTATACAAATGACAAATTAACTGCGTGCGCAATGTCGGCCAATTCCTTTATACTTTGTGGAAAAAAAACCCACCAATTGTCATTTTCCCATAAATCTATAATTTTGGCGTGCAAACACTTTTGCTTCGGACTTTACAGAATTGTTCCAAAGAATCCCCTGAAACATTTATCGAACCCCCGTTTGGGAACCAATGTATCAAAGTGATCGCCTTAACATAAAGTCTGACCACCAGCGACACCTACCGGAACATTTAATAACCACCTTTAAAACTCCGCCGCTTACCTTCGGACTCGCAGTTGCCTCCCAGGTAACCGAGAGGACAGCGGCACGTGTGCAGAAGATTTTTCTCCACTTGGCATGTTCCGCCATTTCTGCAGGGATCAGGGAGGCAGGGCGTGACTTTATACAGACATTGCTTGCCTGGGAAAGAAATGACGAAAACATTTAGATTTAAAAAAAAAAAAAAACAACAAAAACCTAACAAACATGGACCCTGCTGGGTACGAAAAGTCAAACGGGCGAACTTCTCTGTCATTCTCTCCTCTAATGCAAAAATTGTTTTCTGCCAACGATTCTCTAGAAACTGGGTTTTAATTTTGCTCTTTACGTAGTCTTCTCTCCATCTCTCTCTCTCTCTGTACTGACCTCATCTCTCTCTCTCTCCATCTCTCTCTCTCAGCTACTGACGTCATCTCTCTCTCTCTCTCCATCTCTCTCTCTCAGTACTGACGTCATCTCTCTCGTACTGACGTCATCTCTCTCTCCATCTCTCTCTCTCTCAGTACTGACGTCATCTCTCTCTCTCTGTACTGACGTCATCTCTCTCTCTGTACTGACGTCATCTCTCTTTCTCTCTCTCTCTCCATCTCTCTCTCTCTCTACGGATACTGTCTTTATAGAAAATGTATACCAGTCAATAAACTCTTTTCTTTATGCCGTTAGATACACCTGTACTTCATTGTAATGTTGTGATGCGTAATTATTAACTTAATTCCGTTTTCATGTGACATAACCATTTTTTTTCTTTTAAACCATTTTAGGAGAAATTAACTCTCTTCTCCTTTAATATTGTAGATTTTTAAAAATGTATGTAAATAACGCATTTAGCAAAAGCATATATAAAGGGATTAGCTTAGGCGCTTTATCGAACTAACTCCTGTGGACAATAGCAAAGATTGCTGACAAGGCTTTCGTCTTATCAGTTGAAATGAATTAGGTACGACTGCCAGAAACCGAGCTGTTAATAGTCGCTCTGGCTCGGTAGTAACCCTAACTGCATCAAAACTGAAATCACATGTATATATTTAAATTCTCGTAAGTTTGAGCATCAATGGAATCTCGGGGCAGTGAGAAAGAAGCCGTGTTCTTCTGTTTACTTAATCTCATTTCGAAACCCAAGAGGCAACTCAGCGTATGGAAAAAAAATGTAGGTTTATTGTTATGTACCCGGCGAAGAGAGCGAGGCTTTCACGGTGGGCACTGTCATTGATGCCAAAGTAGAGTCAGATTTATGACTCGGAATGAAAAACTGCTAATGTTTGGAGAAACTTTTTCGCCTGGTTTAATAATATAAACTGCATTATGGAAACAACTATTTGTGTCAGGAGTTGTATGCGAATCAATCCACAATGCGGCTTCTTTATCGAGAAACACCTGCCATCTCTTTGTAGCTCTCGTCGCGCTCCAACAACACTTGTCTGGTTTCTTGTCTAAAAGTAGTTTAAGGTTGCACCGTCTGTTCGCCAACAGACAGAATTGTATTCATTTTGTTACCAAAAGATGGTGTTGTGTTACCCTGACAACGGAAGAAAGCTAAAAGAAGCTCAAAATGTTCAACGCTATAAAGAAAGAATTGGAGCGAAGAGAGAGAGATGACATGACATCAGTACAAAGAAAGTGGCGACGTCAGAAGAGAGAGAGATGACATGACATCAGTACAAAGAAAGTGGCGACGTCAGAAGAGAGAGAGATGACATGACATCAGTACAAAGAAAGTGGTGACGTCAGAAGAGAGAGAGATGACATGACATCAGTACAAAGAAAGTGGCGACGTCAGAAGAGAGAGAGATGACATGACGTCAGTACAAAGAAAGTGGCGACGTCAGAAGAGAGATGACATGACGTCAGTACCAAGTAAATGGTGACGTCAGAAGAGAGATGATAACACGTCAATACAAAGAAAGTGACGACGTCAGAAGAGAGATGATAAGACGTCAATACAAAGAAAGTGGTGACGTCAGTAGAGAGATGACATGACATCAGTACAAAGAAAATGGTGACGTCAGAAGAGAGATGACATGACGTCAGTACAAAGAAAGTGGCGACGTCAGAAGAGAGAGAGATGACGTCAGTACAAAGAAAGTGGTGACGTCAGAAGAGAGAGAGATGACATGACATCAGTACAAAGAAAGTGGCGACGTCAGAAGAGAGAGAGATGATGTCAGTACAAAGAAAGTGGCGACGTCAGAAGATAGATGATAAGACGTCAATACAAAGAAAGTGGCGACGTCAGAAGAGAGATGACATGACGTCAGATGACATGACGTCAGTACAAAGAAAGTGGCGACGTCAGAAGAGAGAGAGATGACATGACGTTAGTACAAAGAAAGTGGTGACGTCAGAAGAGAGATGATAAGACGTCAATACAAAGAAAGTGGTGACGTCAGAAGAGAGATGACATGACGTTAGTACAAAGAAAGTGGTGACGTCAGAAGAGAGATGACATGACGTCAGTACAAAGAAATTGGTGACGTCAGAAAGAGAGAGATGACATGACGTCAGTACAAAGAAAGTGGCGACGTCAGTAGAGAGATGACATGACGTCAGTACAAAGAAAGTGGCGACGTCAGAAGAGAGATGACATGACGTCAGTACAAAGAAAGTGGCGACGTCAGAAGAGAGATGATAACACGTCAATACAAAGAAAGTGGCGACGTCATAAGAGAGAGAGATGACATGACGTCAGTACAAAGAAAGTGGCGACGTCAGAAGAGAGATGATAAGACGTCAATACAAAGAAAGTGGCGACGTCAGAAGATAGATGATAAGACGTCAATACAAAGAAAGTGGCGACGTCAGAAGAGAGATGACATGACGTCAGATGACATGACGTCAGTACAAAGAAAGTGGCGACGTCAGAAGAGAGAGAGATGACATGACGTCAGTACAAAGAAAGTGGCGACGTCAGAAGAGAGATGATAAGACGTCAATACAAAGAAAGTGGTGACGTCAGAAGAGAGATGACATGACGTCAGTACAAAGAAAGTGGCGACGTCAGAAGATAGATGATAAGACGTCAATACAAAGAAAGTGGCGACGTCAGAAGAGAGAGATAAGACGTCAATACAAAGAAAGTGGCGACGTCAGAAGATAGATGACAAGACGTCAATACAAAGAAAGTGGCGACGTCAGAAGAGAGAGACATGACGTCAGATGACATGACGTCAGTACAAAGAAAGTGGCGACGTCAGAAGAGAGAGAGATGACATGACGTCAGTACAAAGAAAGTGGCGACGTCAGAAGAGAGATGATAAGACGTCAATACAAAGAAAGTGGTGACGTCAGAAGAGAGATGACATGACGTCAGTACAAAGAAAGTGCCGACGTCAGAAGAGAGATGACATGACGTCAGAAGAGAGATGACATGACGTCAGTACAAAGAAAGTGGTGACGTCAGAAGAGAGAATCTTGTTTTATATCCCAACATTTGTCTTGAGAGTCACCAAATCGCGCTAAATAAACATCGTCTAACGTTGACAAATTACAGCATAAACGTCTGTTTTCGTCAACTTAATTGGGAACCAAACCAAACTCCACTGTTCAATTCCCAGCTGGAAAACAAACAAATTGAAAACCCAGTCATCACGAGGTTAAAAAATATCTCTGCCCTTTCAGTGTTTTCCTTAATATTTCAAAATGATTGACTATTTTATCGATTTGCATAATAATAACTTGATTACTAGAAGCATTTTTCTATTTAATTAAGCAAACGATGGCAGGTGATGCAAGTTGTACCTGCTATCGGGAACCAGCAGCGATGTTCAGCGCGCACAAAAGCCGGTCTGGATCGTCTGGCGGTTCTTACGTTTGAACTACAGTATTTACCGTAGTGAGGAATCGCGGATCCTTACCTGTATACCCGGGCAAGCAGGAACAGTTGTATCCTTGGGTAGAATCCACACAGGTGCCACCGTTTTTGCACACCTGAGGATGGCAGGTAACGTCGACTTCGCAGCTTGCCCCCAAATACCCCTGTGGACACGAACAATGGAAGCCGTTGATGATCGACGCGGCGGCTGGGATGGAGCCGAAGGTCAGGTTACAAGACCCGCCGTGGCGGCATGGCGAGGAGGCGCAGAAGTCAAAGAGCTGGCATCTCGTACCAAAGTAAAGCGGCTTGCAGTCGCACGGTCTGTTCGTCTGCGTGCTGTTCGAGCACGTGCCCCCGTTGAGGCACGTGCTGTTTGTGCAGTAATCGAAGTGGTCGCAGTGCTTCCCAGAAAACCCCGCCGAGCATCTGCACGCGTACCGCCCGTCGGGGAGCAGAACGCACGTGCTCTGGTACGCGCACACATCGGCCAGGCATGGATCGACGTGCTGACAGCTGTCGCCTCGGTACCCAGTCGGACAGCGGCACGCGTACCGCCCGTCGTCGGTAACGTTTTCGCACGTGCCGTTGTTTTCGCACACCGCAAACGCGCAAGCGTTCGTGTGCTGGCAGTTTTTCCCATAATGCCCGGCGCTGCAGCGGCACCGGTACTCGACCTGGGAGATGTTCTGACAGACGCCCTCGTGCAGACACAGGCTTCTACGGCACGGACTTCTCTGTTCGCAGTCCCGCCCATAGAAGGGCTCGCGGCACTCGCATTCGTACTGTGTGCTGCTCAGGTTTCTACAACGACCGCCATTCTGGCAGGGTAGCGCCAGACACGGGTTGTACCGTTGGCATTCTCCGCCGTAGTATCCCAGCATGCATCTGCAATACTGATGCTGTCCCCGGCCGCCGACACATGTTCCTCCGTTCAGACAATGGATGTAATCGCATGGATCGATTTCGGAGCAGTTGATCCCCTTAAAACCCTTACGACAGTGACAGGAGTAGGTGGAGTTTGCTTTCAAGGAGCAGATGCCGTTGACGCAAGGGGAATGCAGCACACAGGGATTAGCCCTGTCACACAGGAGCCCGTAATACCCCGGGTGACAGGAGCAGCTGTACGAAGAGTTAGACACAGGACGGCACACACCGTTATGACAGGGGGGTGGCTGACAAGGGTCAGGGTTCTCGCAAAAATTACCGCTATAAAAATTCCGACAAATGCATTCCATTTTCCCGTTAACGGACATCTGGCAGGTGGCGCCATTTTTGCACTGATCAAGAGCACAAGAGTTGAAGTGTTGACACCAGATGCCATAGTAGTTCGCGGTGCAGTTGCACGAGACTTTTCCGAGAGCTAATGGCGTACATGTGGAGTTATTCGAACACGGGGAGAAGGCGCATGCGTCTTCCTCAGAGCAGTTCCTTCCCCTCCACCCATACAAACACGTGCACTCGTAGATCGTGCCGTGCCCTGGCGTGCAAGTCCCCTGTCGGCAGGGGTTCTCAGTACTGCATGGGTTAAAGTCCAGGCAATTTTCACTCTGTCCTAAAATAAAACACAAAAGATTTAAAACTAATAGCTCCGAGGCGATTATTATTATTATTATTATTATTATTATTATTATTATTATATTATTATTATTATTATTATTATTATCATCATCATCATCATCATTATTATTATTATCATTATCATTATTATTATTTATTATTATTATTATCATCATTCATTATATTATTACTATTATTATTATTATTATTATCATCATTATTATCATCATCATCATCATCATTATTATTATTATTATTATTATTATTATTATTATCATCATCATCATCATTATTATTATTATTATTATTATTATTCATCATCATCATCATCATTATTATTATTATTATTATTATTATTATTATTATTATTATTCCCCCAAAAAGTCAGTACTTTATATGTATCCATTCATCTGTTTTCAGAATTCCTATTCACCAAGTCTGGACACTACACCAGGGGAATTCCTAGGCACACCAATAACTGCTCGATCTTATTGACATCAGCGTGCGGCCGGTGACTGCTATTAGCATCAGAAACCGCAGAGCTGGACACTACGCCATCCTGACCTTTGTTCTACCAGACTATTGTTAATGATAATACAGATGGTTGAAAAGACAACCTTCTCAACAGTCATGAGAGTTTACTTTAAGCCAATTTAAACATTTTTTCTTCCTTATCTGAAAATGAAGAATGGGTTTTCACGAAATTCTAACGAAAACCTCATTAAATAAAACAAAATAATATTAATAATGTAGATAACCCGGAGTAACGTTGGATAATGCGTAGTGATATAATATGGAATCACGGGGGAAGTACGGGTGGGGTTAATAATGTGCAGTAATATGAAGAGGTATGATGCAATGCAGATTAATATGAAATGATGCGGAGTAATGAAAAAAATTATTTTTTCCTTAGTTACACAAAAATAAAGATGCTATTTTATAAGATAGTCATCATCATCATCTGGAATGAGACGGTGTAATCACAGTGAGAATTTTAATGTTTACATCTTATTTTTAAATAAAGACATCTTACCAACCTAGAGTTTTTGTGTCAACAAGGTGCCAGTCACTAAACGGGCTCTGATGCTTTTGATTGACAGCCTGGATTCGGTACCTGTATGAGTCGTCATCCTGTGTATGGATGGTTAGGCAAAATCCCGAAACCATCCCATGTATCCTCACAGATCTGGTTCGCTCGTTTTGAATTTCGACGTTGTATCCTTCGACCCGCTGCCTGTTGGAGTTTTTCCAGCAGACTTTTAAACTCCCTTGGCGTACGATAGAGCAGAACGCATCTGGGGCTGAAATAATGTGAACAGTGAGAATATATATACATGCAGACAGAGGTAAGGTAATCGGTTTATAATTGGGGAAGACTGGGCAGGTGTACCACGGCAGCTACTACACAGACGGGTGTGTGAACTTGAACGAGCGCAGCTGATTTTGGTGTAGTCCGTAAGTTTACTTTGACGTTCGCGATGAAGAGTTGAACGTATATACATCACATAAGATGCTGTTTCCCTTCATAGTAAAATTGTGAGCTGCATCTTTTTTTTTGGCGCTGAGACCGAGCGAAAATCACAGTGGTTATTCCTCGTGGTGCCACAGAGGATGACCGCGATTAGTTACCCACGTTATACTGACATCAAACCGGAAATAAATCTGAGACTTACTAATGTCCGGTTCGCGTAATGACTTAAGGGGCAGCGATCCCGCCAATTCTGAAACCGTTTATATATATTTTTATGAATATAAATCTGAGTTTGCACTGACGCTTCGCCAGCCAGCCCCGGCGAGATTAGAGGGGTCGGCGGGAATTTTAAGAAAAAGCTACTAGTTAGGTCTGGGAGCGTATCTGGTGATCTACCTGACAGATTTGTGATGCTGATCGTCAAAGTGGCCATGTCGTGCCGGCGAGGCGATCCCCAGTCTCGGGCAACTGCCGTGATGCGGAGGTTATCTCGGTTCCGAGGGAGCTCGGATGCGAGCTGAAGTACTCCGCTGCCGGCGCCCATCGCGAAGTAGGCGGCGTCCTTCTCCTCGAGGATGGCGTAGGTGACTCTGGCGTTGTAAAAGACTGCGTCGGCGTCAGTGGCGTTCAGCCGCACTATGGAGTGGTTGACAGCGGTGTCCCGGGACACGAGCAGCGTGTAGTTGCTTCTATCAAAGCGTGGCGGGTACTCGTTGTAGTAAGACACGATGACCTCAACCTGCCTGTCGCGCACCTGGTTGTTAAGAGATGCGTACACCCTGAACACAAACGTGTAGCCGAGTGGTTTGTCGATGTCGACCCTGACCGAGATCTGGCCGCTGGTTCTGTTTACGCTGAAGTGCCGCTGGTCTCCGCTAGAGATTCCGTAGTTGTGGGACGATTCCCCGGAATGTCGGTTGTGACCGCGGACATGCAATACCGGAGTCCTCGCCGGGGCATTCTGAAATATTCTCACTGGGTAATAGATTCCCTCTATTTCAAGGTTGTTTGTAAAACCTGCAAGTAAAGAAAAACAATAAAATGAACGAGGACCTTGAAGCAGGATTAGTTCAGGTGTTCTGCAGCGAGATTTACTTCAGCACCAGAGCCCGGCTGCTCTTTTTACCTCATCATTGAGACTCCATATCGCTGCTGAACGTGAAGTTTATTAATCAAAGTCAGTTCCATTACGATCAATACACTCCTACCAACGAGTTACAAGCGCATCTATACCATTTTGGAAAATAAATCTGGATTTCTGAAGTCGATAAACTGTGGGAAGGCAGCTTCATTTGCTGCTTGGTTGGAGAAGGATTTCATACGGAGGAAGCTGTCTTGGTGTTAGAAAAGGTGATAGTCTGTGGGGAAATGGTCTGGTGAATAGGCTGGGAGATGGAGAACTTCGTACCCCATCGTGTTCAGTTTCTGAAGAGTCACTTATGCAACATGAGGACGGGCATTGTTGTGGAGCAGGGTTGGGCCTCTTCGATTCACCGATGCTGGCCGGCTGTCGATGGGAGAGTTTCTGATGAACAACGTTTAATTCACGACAGAACCTTTCAGCTGTGATGGCTTCGCCAGGTTTTGTTTCTTATGACAAGCGAACAGCAGATCTCCATTCAACTCGCGAAGCGCCCACTTGTCGAGCTTTCTCACCTCACCGATTGCCTCAAGATGCCGGGAAACAGCTGCGGTGCTTACGTCGAGCTCTCCAGCAATTTCTCGCACTGTTCTTCTTGGATCGGCTTCAACTGAGGCTTTCATCAGACGGTCGTCATCACAGCTGGAAGGACGTCCGCTACGTCCCCCATCTTCGAGGCTCTCATCTCCTGGTCGAAACTTTGCAAACCATCATTGTAATGTGCGCTCATTTGCTGTGTCCTCGTCCCATATCGGCCTGATTGAATAATTTATCGATCTACTTCAGACCCCAACCTACTCAGAGCTGAGGCGATGACTGTTACACAGTTTCCGCCTGACTGAGCCCGCACTGCGGTCACAGGTTCGTCCCCCGCCAGTCCAACTTTCACTGTCTGAACCTATCCTCTTTCCTCTCAAAAGCACCTGCACCCACGAATTTAAAGCATTTGTTGTGGTGACTTACCTGCTGTTTGGACGGGAAACCACCAACATATGATAAAAACCACTGTTATAATTTTCATTCTGTCATCGTTTCTGGAAAATAAAAGAAGGAATAAAGAACAAAAAACGCGAGAGGTCGCCACTGTGACAGTAACCGAAACGGGAAAGTTTCTCCAGTAAATTGCGAATTAAACAAATAGCTTAAAAAAAGGTTTTAAATTAATATCTAAATGCTGAAATATAGCTAATTTAATTGTGGCTGTGTTCTTGTCTCTCATAAAAGCAAGCAGTTTACACCGGTCGCTCCCTAGTCGAGGAGGTCCCCGACTGACCTCATCAGCGATGTACACGGAAACTCTGATCTTCCTTCGGCCAACATCATCAACCTGTCCGAATGTTGGGATGTGGGAATGGAATTGACCAGTAAGGATCACCCCGAAATTAAATTCATTTAAAAAAAAATAAAGGGGGTCGTTTTAGATTCTTTGGCCTATTTGAGTAGGAAGGTGTGGGGATAAGGAAGCACTTTCGCTTAGGGACGAGGATGGAATCGAACCGCTCTCAGATTCGCCGTCTAGGTAACCGCACCGCATTTCTCTAGCAAGTTTCACGTCGTTTAGCCAAATTATCCTGGCAGCCGAAATCAGTCGCGATCTAAAAGACCTGACGTCGACTGAACAACTAAACTATGTAGCATATTTTTCTTTTCTTAAGCAATCATCCCCTCCCCGCTCTCTTGCTAAAAGCGGTGTTTTGGTTTAAATTACTTGATATCTTAGCAAAAATGGACCCACCTTTGTTGTTTTTTTTCCTAACTGCGCAGTTAACATAAACATCAGCATCCCTTTCCTTCCTTCCTTTCTCTCTCAATTCCTATTTAACTAATTCTAACCAAGAGAAGTCTGCCACCAACGTTTCCTAACATTGGGTAAAGGCCTCACCACAGCGGACGAATGACTTCTGATTAACCCTTACCAAGCCAGTTGATATCGCAATGTATTTGGGGATAAACGCAACTTTGAATCGTGCATTTAGATAAAAGCTTTAGCATGAGAGTTAATTAACCTCAATGAGCTTATCCGTGGGCTAGCAATAAAGAATAAGTTAATACATTGGAATGGCATATTTAGATTAGATAATGATAGAAGAAAGACAACTTTGACGGACTTATCTGTCAGATAGCCGGAGAGAATTAGTGAGAACGCTCTGATTGATATATTATATGGTGTCAAAACGAAACTTTTAAATTTATTTCTTATCAAATTAATTTCTCATTACCATACACGTTCATGCGTTTAAATGTTGCTTTGAAACGCTTTGTAATGTGTTAGAGGAGAGCTGCACTCTCTAGGAAGATCTTGGTGAAATCGCGTTCCTAAAATTTTAACCACGGTCTGTTTCGTTTTCGAGTTAGAAGGGTTCAAGATCAGAGTTTCGCGATGTCACGCCTACCAGACCTGCTTATTTTTATCAGAAAAGTTTGAGCCGCTTTACGTGATGAAGACCGTTCAGCCAGACATCCGGCCCACTAAATTTAATGACTCCAACTCTCCTCCTCTATCCACACCGATTTTGTTTTAGCCCGATCCGTCTAAACAAACATTGTCCGAGCTTGATGGGATGCCAGCCGGGTCAGGTGCCCATTCTGGGTAAAAGCTTGATGCGGTTTACGAACAAGACCCATGCGGCGGCGTTCAGATACACAACGGTCTAAAGTGACAAATCTCAAAGGATTCTCTCCCACCTCTACGATGAGGAGAGTCACGGCGAACTGTTGGTCGCTCGTCCAGCTTCTCTCCACCTTAGTGTAACTGGACGAAATAAGTACTTTTGTTCGAACACTAATACTTTATACTATCTTTATTCTTGAAGACACCAAAGATGCTAAATGTCTGTTCTATTTTATTACTCTAAAATAAATAAAGGATAAACAGTAATTACTAAATACCGACAAATAAGATCCTCGAATATTTGTTGTTGTTGTTGTTGTTTTAGTTGCCCTCTGCTTAAATTTGTTGCAACTTAAAATTAATCGAAACCATGATGTGCTTTACTCTCTTCAAACAAGATAACAATTGGTTGTCCTCTTCCACCTCTTCTGCGGTGACGTTTTACGTTTCTTTTTCCGGTACAGAAAAGAAAAACCTGTTGGTTGGAATAAAACGACTCAGGTGTGCATTTTATTAGTTCTCATAAGTTGTACGTACTGCAAGCAGAAGAGCTGACATCTCCAATAGCCTTTCGACACTGAGTACGAGCAGAAATGAATTGTTTGGTGTTTGCTCAAGATTAACATTTTCTCAAGAAATGTTGTCAAAAAATAAAGATTTTCCACAATAAATGCATTCAATTTTATATTTCTCCGCAATTCAAAACAGAACAGAAGCTGACTTAGCGACATCTATTCAGCGTTAAGAACACCTCCGAAAGTACCTTTCGGTATAGTTCAAGACCTTTCCCTCCATGGTGGAAATACAGAGTTTTGTCAATAACTATTCTATTTACCTGAATGTAACACGTAAACCGTTTCTTTCAAAGAATATTTTTTGTACAACTGTTTAGCACACTGCCTAAAATTCCAAAGATTTATATATAATTTGTTAGTACAATGATTTATATAAAATTAATGCTATATGTACGCTTATTCGACCTGCCCACTCCTTGAAAAGAGGTTCCCCTTACACTCAGGTACACCTATACTTTCGTTGATTTATGTTTTAAAACGATATATTTTGTATCGTTTTCTCCAAATAACATGGCGAAGACATTGTCGTCTGCTGTTTTGGAGACCACAACTTGTCACCGATGTACGAAAACAAACGCAGAGATTAAAACCGAATAATGTAAGAGCGCATTTATTTCCCATAACTTGTATTCCAACCAGACGACGTTAGCTTTCCAAACAAAGGTGTTCCCGAATACTGGATTCCATCAATGTTTACCTAAATTCTATTTCGACACTTCCATCGTCTTTCATCTATAATCAGCGTGATTTTTTTCTTTTAAAGGGGTTCTTTTTTATTAAAAGAAGATATCGGGATCATAATTCTTTAAAAAAACTTTAATGGCAATTTTCAAGCACATGAGGGGACAGGAACGCTGAGAAATGGATTCATATAGAATTACACTGGTCAACAAGTATTTTTCATCAAGCATATGTCAAGGTATACTTAGTGTAGTTTTTAATGCTGATTTAAAATATACAATTAGCTTTTTGACATCACGTACAGTTTTCAAGATGAGAAAGATTTTGGTTTTAGCTCATGCATTATATAGAAATTCCAATTAATGACGTGTATGCATGTATTTCATTTACATCATGGAAACATACCTTTAAAATAAACTACATTATTCATTGCTGCATAGTTCAGATGCAATATTTCATCATCTTAAATTAACCAATCAAGTTTTGTCTGATGAAATAGGTATTTCAACATCTCAAATTGTCCAGTCATAATTGGTCTGATGAAATATTTCATCATCTCAAATTCAATATAAGTATAACCGTTTGTATCTATTTCCTTACTTGTTTTACAGTGTTAACAATGACAAGACAGTGTAGAATCCTCCTGATGTGTGTTTTGTATGTCTGTGGACAATTTATTGTGAAAGCTCAAAAACGTACAATAACACCAGAGATCAAGAAGATTTATAAGCTATACTTTGACTGTCCTCTTGGAGATCAGGACAAGTTATGGGCACCACATTTTATCTGCTCAGCTTGCTCAAATGGTCTACGTGACTGGTTCGATAAGAGGAAGATGTCCATGCCTTTTGCCATTCCAATGATATGGAGGGAGCCGAAAGACCATGAGATTATGGAACTTTTACTTCATGCCATCGCCTATGAAAGATACTCATGGAAAATATGTGGAGATTTAAAAGTCATTGGAATGTTAATGGGAATGCAGTCAGGTTTCACAAAATACTGTTGTTTCTTGTGTCTATGGGATAGTCGGGCAACTGACAGACATTTATTCGAATAAAACTGGCAGACAAGAACATCATACCACCCAGGACTGTCTAGCGTCAAGAATATACCTCTTGTAGATCCATGTAATGTCCTATTGCCTCCTTTGCACATAAAGCTTGGACTGATGAAACAGTTTGTAAAGACACTAGAGAAGAGAATGCCAGAGGGTTTGAGTATATTGTAGAAAAGTTTCCCAAAATCACACAGGCGAAGTTGAAAGAGGGTATCTTTGTCGGACCCCAAATTAGAGAAGTACTCAAAGATGTTAACTTCAAGACAACACTGGATGAACTGGAACTGCCTGCCTGGAATGCTTTCAATTGGATCTGTGAGAATTTCTTGGGCAACAAGAAAGCAATGGACTACAATGATGGCATCAAGAATCTTCTGAAATGTTACTCAGCAATGGGTTGTCGCATGTCACTGAAAGTTCACTTCTTGGACTCCCATCTGGATTTCTTCGCAGATAACCTTGGAGCAGTGTTCACCAGGACATTAGTGCTATGGAGAAACGGTACCAAGGCTTCTGGAATGACAGTATGCTGGCTGACTACTGCTGGACACTTTACCGTGATCAACCAGATCAGGAACACCGCAGGAAATCCAAATCACAATGTTTCTAACTCTGTTGTTCTAACTTTGTCTGTTTTGTCTGACCCATTTTTTGTGTATTCACTCTTTGTAGAATGATAGTGATGATTTTTAACTTAATGAACCCATTTACTTTCTAAAAATAATATGTCCTTATTTATTACGTTAATGATTTCATATATAAAAATATGTAAATATTTGCATGATCTTATTAAAAACTGATACGTGCTGCATACAAATGGAGTGAAATTTTGAAATCAGCATGAAAAATTAGTCTAAAAAAGTTGGTTTGCATTCATAATGAGTATAATATAATTAATTTTGTTGACCAGTGTTATTACGTATTACGCTACGTTTAGTTGGAAATCTTATTCGAGATCTGAAAACTAAATCAGAAGATTTTCACAATAAATAAATAAATATAAATTTAAGAAGCAAAAACAGCAGCAAAATTCTGAATTAAGCAACGTTAATTATCAACCAAAGACGAATTTCAAACTAAAAGAACGACAACTCTGAAATAAAAGACACCGTGTCATATGTACAGGGAGTCCGGATTTTGAGTGCATACACTGTACTGGGCGTTCGAATGTTTTAGTACTAAAAGCCAAAAACGTTTTCTTTAAAACTGAACATTGTAGAAAAGTTAAGATAATTTTTTAAGAAATTAATGAATGTTTTTATGGTATATAAACAAGAATTCAATAACTCCTAATTAAAATCAGTACCTAACCTGGCCAGAATCTGCCATCATCGAAATAAATCTAATAATGCTTTGTACAAGCACCATAATTAAGGCCCAATCCTTACCCTGGAAAGATGATTTCAGAAATCGTCTGTTACAGGAAACTTATACTACTTCAGAAGTATAGCGCATTTTCTCAAAAAGTAAAGCATTATTGTCATAACGAAGAATCACAATACATTTTTTTAACGTGGAGTTACATTCATTTCAAAATAAGGCAAATGTTGTGCACGAGGCATCTAGTGCAATGTATCCTCTTGATACTAACAAATTTTTAAAATATTAAGGAGCCACTAGAAACTATGCAAGGTGCCTGCAGAAATGTGTATTAAATAGAAAAGCTCAATGTCTTTCTGACAGACCTGACCTGAAATCCTTTATGGGTTACCTAAGGTGCACAAAACTTCTGCCCTATTTGCCAAATTAGTGCTCATAATTTTTCAACATTCCTGAAGTCTATTTCGATAAATACGACATTAAAAGGTTTTTGATTTCATATCAAAGGTTCAACCAAGATATTTTCAGAATAGAATATTGCTTAGCTCCGATTTCAAATCATTGGTTACAAATGTTTTCTCCCAGAAGCTGCGTGATCATAGAGACCACATTATGCCAGCAACTATAATTTTTGATTTTCTGTTTCAAGGTCACCTATACGCGCAGCTAAATGGCGTAGCGAGATGAACGACCTTAACACCAGTTATCGTCAGCGCCCTCTTAGAATCGATGGAAGATACACTTTCTGTATACAACCATAACTTACCAGATTTCCATTCCCGTTAATTTTTTAAAAATACATTTATGGAAATGCTTTTTAGTTGGTTAAAAACAGCATGTTGATCTCAGTTTTACTACAGAGACAAAACGTGATGACAGACTCTTATTTCTGGATACTTTGGGAAGTATAGATGACAAGGAATGATAGATATCCGTTTATATCGAAAACGTGGTTTTCTACGTTCCCCTTTTATTTAGAAAATGTTTCCATCTGATATTTTTTAGATTACTTTAGATTTTCTTCAGCTACACCATGTTTGATCGTCGATGCAGAGCTGTTAGAAGTCTCTTTAACTGCACACGTTAAGTCAGTGATGAAGTGATTAACACTGTTTCTAAATATACAGACTGCTTCATTGGACAGTCAAAGTTGATGAATGCAACATTTCATTAAAATTTCATCAAGTTTCTCTGAGGTTCGGTTGCGTACAAATTTCAGAATTGGAAACCTTTTTTTCAATTTAAAGACTAAACGGCTTCTCCTGACATATCACACGTACATTGTATATAAAATTAGATGTTAGCTCTGTAGTTCCGTGTGCACTGGAAACTCGATCTAGTATATTTAGTATCGATTTTCAGAGTGCGAGGTTCGAACCTTAAAAATACTGGTGGCACATCGTATTTCGTGATGTCAGGGTTCTGATCAGGTTCTCTAGTGATCTCCACCTAAAAGTTGTCAACTCCTTGTTCATATATTAGAATAGAAAAGTTTTTCATTGGAAAAACATAATTAATCTACACCTTTATTCCTGTCCAAATAAAAGGTATTTAGTCATTTATTGACAAAACCTTTTGTGGTTGTTTCATTTATTCTGTTTGAATTTTTTTTTCACGATGTCATTTTGCCCTACGATTTTTTGTGATATTCTCTTTTATTTTTTTCAAATCGTAGGAGATCCATCTTCCCGGACTATCATTCGTTTAGCATCTTTGCTTTCTCGTAAAGAGAATTCACGCACTGGTCGCTTTAAGGAACAGAATCTCTATCCCGCATCACTCTAGGCTGCTAATAAGTTGACTGAAAAAGAAATAAACGGAGATGGGTTAAAAACGTGAGGAAACAACGGCGGGGCCTAGGTCTAGTATAGAAGAGCAAAATAGATGACCCTTTTCAGACGGGTTTTCTTTACTGAAGTTTATTTGACTATAGTTTGTTTCGACCACACTCTCACACGAGGTTCTGGTTGCTGCCTATTCCGTTCGCACCTGCATCTCTATAAAACAGCTCGCACCTTTTAAATTTGATTAATTCTGTAATTATCACGATCCATAAATACCCGAAGCCACGCCTATCAATCTCTGTTCAGTAAAAATTGTTAGATTCACACGGTATTCCATTCCCTAGAATTTCTTCGGAGACGGAAATAAGAAACACGCCGTACTTCCGGCGCACAACCGCCAAAGTACACACATACATCCGCCCGTGCCGCCAAGATGGCGACACAACGGCCAGGTAGCCGATAAGGCACTTTTCGGTTTCTCTAAACAGAAATATAAATAAAATCATGTTCCAGATTTGTTCAGAAAATAAGGTGAGCAGCCTACGCCTTCCATCAGAATATAGCAATTAGTTCGATTCATCAAAATCCTCAAGAAGACGTATCCCCTCTACTCTGACTCAAGCTCAATTTTAAAGGAAAGAAAAAACCGAAACCAAGCAGAGTGCGGTCCGTTAGAAAATTCTTTTTAAATTAAAATTTAGAAATAAGAATTATAATTAAAAACAAAAATTTTGGACAAGGCTTTTGAATTTTGTTTATATCACGTAACTTGTATTCTAAATTTACGTAATTTTTCATTTGTTTTAAATTAATTATTGTTTTTGTCGTTGTTTTGTTCAGTGATCTCTTTAGAATTGACATTCCGTTTTTGCTTGCATTTCAGGTTTTACCGAACAAAGTACGAGGATGTTTCAAAAGGTAAAGGCACTTCATAAATAAAACAAGAGACCAGATATCACTTATGTTACCGCATCACCTTCTCTACGCGGTCTTCCTGTTTTGCAACACTCACAAGCTGTTTGTACCATTCTGGCAGGAGATGTTTTGGTTGCTATGTAAGCCAAAATTACACCGCCCGTTAGGCTCGGCAAAGCTTTGACCCGGGAGAGCATCATCTTTCAGGGATCCAAAGAGGTAAAAACCGGATGAAGATCGAAAGGGGGGCAGAGGTCGATCCTCATCTGATGTCGTTTTTAAATTTGTCTACCCTCGAGTACAGTTCGGTGCAGCTCACTCCATCCTCACTGCGCCATCATTCGCCGGTGGATTTCAGTCAACTGCAGAAAGCGGATCACAGGTCGCTGCTCTTCTCTAGTGCACACCTACAAATGCGGTCATGTTGTTTACTCGCCCACTAGCGCCACGACTGCTCGACGACACGGAAACAAGATGGCGTGTTCAGCTCCTCGCGCTGAAAACCCTAATGTAAATAGTTGCTCTTTTTTTTTGGAAACACCATCGTAGTATAAATTTATCATATAAAGGGAATTCTAGAGATCGTAAGAGATATTTAAAAGCAAACAAATGAAGCAGACATTTATATTAGAATACAAATCTGGTGTCACCAGAATTATTGAGATGAAAAGTTCTGCTTTAACAGAACTGTAAATAAGCCACGAAATCCTGCGTGCACAAGACGAATATCTTTTTCATTGTGTGGGGAATCGCGAGGATCGGAATTGTTATTTTCCGAAACGTATAGTGAAAAGAAAAATAAATAATTCTAATTGCTCCTTTGATTTTTCGCAAACAACGTGAAAATAATGAACCGAGACCTAATAGAAATCGAAAACACTTAGTTTCGTTCAGTTAACTGCACCTTTTGCTAGGTTTACAGGCTATTTGTATAGGGTTTGCACCGAATAATAACTTTAAGAAATGGCCGATTGAATTGTAATAAAGAATTTTATTTCGTTATTAAGCGTTATTATAATTCTTACGGAAAAGTTACTTGGTGAAGTTTTAATTATTAGCTAAATTTAATTTAGATCACAGAAGTTTATTTGCAAACTTAACGATTTAAATATGTCTTATGATTTCATCAGTGATACTGATACATATAAAATTCCATCCCTATTTATTATTCTATCAGAGGATATTGTTTATTATTTGTTTTCAACGTATTGGTTTATTGGCAAACAGTGAAGATAGAAATATCGTTATCGTTCTTTACAGAAGACCGTGAACTCTTTCAATATACATAAATTCACTTTAAATCATCTTGTCATGTATACTTAGTGAATATGCCACTAGGGCACTAGGTTGGCGATTCTGCGTGTTTAACATTCTATTACTGTAAAACTTTTCACTGGAGTCCAAAAGGAAACAATTATCATAATTATCATTTGGTTGATGCTTAAATTAAAGGATGCATTTTCGGAAAAGAAAGTGTTCGTTATTAGTAACAAAAGCTTAAGTATAAAGAACAGGGTATCTGAAAAGTTATCATAGCTGGTAGAACGCTAGAAATAACATATTGTACAGTGTGGCTTTAATTGGTAAACAATTGTCGAATACGTCGTGCAGACGTGAAACCATATTTACGAAATGATAAAGACTCACTGCAATGTTTCAGTTTTCTAAGCTTTTACAGTATATTAAAGGACTAAAGATGCTAGATTGAAGGAAGGTCGGATCGATGGTTTCAGGTTAATTAGAGGTCTTAGTGTTTGGACGGTGCTCGGCTATCTCCAGTTAAAAATGATCATAACTTTAAATTGCTAGAGCTTTCGCATGCTCTAACATTAAACTATTTTTCCACCCGCGGAAATGTAAATAAATGGAATAAACTACCAGCGACAGTTGCTGATAGTTGTGGTGTACATCAGCTAAAACCGAAAGTATAGGTGATGTCTTATCCCTGGGAGGGAGCCTTGTAAGTCACGATGGCGTCCTGTCTCTTTACAGAAACTAAACTAAGAATTTTAAGTTGTAACGACTTATGACCTAGGAGTCAAAAACAGCAACACTGTGAGACTTGTCTAAGTATTCGGTGCTTTTAAAACGTTTAGATCTCCCAATTAGACCCCATTGTAAACTCTAATATGAAATACCGCAAGGTTTAAATTCGTCACTAACAGCAGAGTAGCTAAGATCCTTTACGAGTCTAGAAGACTCTCCATTCCGTTTCCTCAATCTGTCTTGTCTAACTGGGATCATATTTCAGGCGGTACTGGACAGCTGGGTGCTCTGAATTCATGGCGATCATCACTTCTGCCAATAAAACTACCTAATAGTAAATATTCTTATCATCAGCACGACTCATATGAATACATTGGCACTCAGAAAAGTCAGTATTTTTGTTAGTTGACATTCTATTTGTTTGAGGTTTTAATTATTTACGCTTTAGAAGACCAAAGTTATTTTCCACTTTAAACCTTTGCACTACGATTAAAAACAAACCAAAACCGTTAAGATCGCGATGATTACAACTGCCATGTGATAACCGAAGAGCAGCAGTCCAGGGGAAGGGTTAAACAATGATGCCTCAGGTGACAACAATAACATGACGAGTTTCACGCTGATGCCGTTCTGCGAAAAATTCAGGTTGTTTAAGATCAATGTTATATCACAAACTTTCTGAATTCCTGTAGGATGCTTCTAACGTAATTTTTTTCTGTATTTTCTTTCTTTTCTTTGCGATCTCCTGTCCTGACTTCCGAGGTCTATGGACGTCCTACAGCTGAGAGCTAGGCGGGGAGAGAGTTCTGCACCATCAGCCTCGCTGTCCAAGAGAGTTAGGTCGACGTCTCTAGACGGGGGTGGGGGGTCAAGATACAAATTGGTCAATCGAGACTTACCCGAGAATTCTCTGGCATATGTACCCGGAAAATCCTACTAAAACTCTTTATTGTTTTTCAGATTTAGGAAGATCCCAAAATGAAGAATTCCAAGCGGCGGCCGCCTGGTAAAGGCTATGACAGGAAAGCAGCACACCAAACCGACCCGGTACCAATCATCGCAAATCCTCAACCACGACAGTCCAGTAGTCTACGAGCGTTAGCCTCGACAAAAATCTCATCAAAGTGGAGATTGCAGTACAAACAAGTAATAACAAAACACATTTCGCCCCTTGTGGGTAGATGAGAAGGAACGCTGATCTTCTGGATTCAGACTGTGCGCCCTTAAACTCTGACTTCCTGACAGCGTGACACTGAAGAATTCTGTAGAGGTTTTGTAGCTCTGCTCTGCAGCTCTTTACCATCTACGTCTCTCTTTCTCTCTCTCTCCCTCATCATCATCATCTCTCTCTCTCTCTCATCATCATTATCATCTCTCTCTCCCTCTCTCTCCCTCATCATCATCATCATCTCTCTCTCTCTCTCATCATCATTATCAGCTCTCTCTCTCTCTCCCATCATCTCATCATCAGCTCCGCTCTCTCCCTCATCATCATCATCTCTCTCTCGCTCATCATCATTATCATCTCTCTCTCTCTCTCTCCCGCAGTCATCATCATCTCTCTCTCTCATCATCATTATCATCTCTCTCTCTCTCTCCCTCATCATCCATCATCTCTCTCTCGCCCCTCATCATCATCATCATCTCTCTCTCTCCCTATCATCATCATCTCTCTCTCTCCCTCATCATCATCATCATCTCTTCTCTCCCTCATCATCATCTCTCTCTCTCATCATCATTATCATCTCTCTCTCTCTCCTCATCATCATCATCTCTCTCTCTCTCTCTCATCATTATCATCTCTCTTCCCTCATCATCATCATCATCTCTCTCTCTCCCTCATCATCATCATCTCTCTCTCTCCCTCATCATCATCATCATCTCTCTCTCTCCCTCATCATCATCTCTCTCTCTCATCATCATTATCATCTCTCTCTCTCCCTCATCATTATCATCTCTCTCTCTCCCTCATCATCATCATCATCATCTCTCTCTCTCCCTCATCATCATCATCTCTCTCTCTCTCTCTCCCATCATCATCATCATCATCTCTCTCTCTCTCTTTGTAATGACATAATCTTTCTTTCATCTCACCCCAGCCCCCTCTCCATCTCTCTCTCATGAACACAAGTCAATAACAGACAACCTTTCTCTTTCCGTGTACAAAAACTTGCTTCAATGTAAAGAGTAATAAACATTTTAGATGAAAGGAAAAAAAATTTTTTTAAAGAACCTTTTAAAGCGCTCATTAAATATGCAAATAGATCAGCTTTAAGAAAAGAATTTCGCGCACGACACCCGCCCATAGATTTCTCTGATCGATGATTTCTATCAGTCGTTTTATCTATCACGAAATTGGCTCTTTTATTTATTCATTTTCCCGAGTGCTACCCTTTTGACAGTCTTACGAGCTGAGTGAATCACGCAACATATAAAAGGTGTTGATTCTTCATTCATATTTTCTATTTCCGCAATGGCAGCGAACTCTGCCTTGGATGTAAAATTACTGGAAATCACTCGGTTTTGTGGCGCTTTGTCTTGTCTTTGACAGGCGCTTATTTCAAACACCGCTGAAGCGAAATATTTGTAAAAACGGTCCGCTGCGCCTTAATAGCGTCTCTGGAAGGCGCCAGATCGATAACCGCCCTTGGCCAAAGCTTGAGGGAGGGTGGGAAAGGGTGGATTTCGAGCTAGAAATGGCATCGAAAAACAGTACCAGGTCTCTTTAGGTGGACGCCGTCTGTTCTGCTATTAGAATATGAAAACATACAGTGGCGCTCAAAACTATGACCTTATTATTCGAGGACTTTGGTGTCTGCTTTCTTAGGATATTCTTGTTAATCAAACTGCGTTATTCCATCAAAACAGACGTGGAAAACCAGATAAACGATTGTAGGAGAATGTGAACTATTAGTTGTGACGTTGTCATCATTTTTTTTAATGCTCTTTTATTATTAAAACACCCACCTCCTATGTGTTGTGTTCATCTTGTTGAGTAACGTTTTCAAAGCATTGCCTTGTGAATGACTCGCATTCCTCGTTAAGCAGTTCCATATCTGCCCGACATCGGGTGGGTCCTTTAACCTTGGTTCTATGACCACATAGGTCCAATGGAGTTCAGATCTTACGATAAAAGAGCCCGAACCATGGTTTTAAAAGTTCTTCCGATTCTTTTCTAACAAGATATCGTATCGGGCTCTGCAGTTTGCTCCGGATCATCTCGTTGCAGTATAACACCACCGGTTACCAAACGACGTCCTGATGGAATTGCTCGACGTTTCTAGAATATTGTAGCATCTCTCTCTTTTTCGTGAAAATAACATCAATTTCTATCAGGTCATTATGGAAAACATATCACTCATACTTTCACCTGGCCTTTCTTCTACCATGAAATCGTCGCTTAAAAGCCAAATATTTCAAGCCTGTTTTCATCCGATCAGTACACCGCCCCATCACTCTCATAAAAACAGGAGGTACTACTCAGCAACTCGATCCAATCTTGCTAAGCTGCCTTTTGGTGGTAGAGGCTTTGTTGGTGAAGAACTGTAGTCAGATTTTAACTGTGTGCCTCTCGAGAAAGAACTCTCTCTGAACTTTCGCACCAATAGGTTATCTTTCTGTTCCGTCGGTTTTTCTGTCCCTTCTTTAAGCTACTTCAAAGCATAGCTAAGCCAGCTCACCAATGGCTGCTACCACACCGCCCCGAGTAACTCCAACTTTTCCTGCAATTCTCCATTTCGAGTAACCAGCTTTATGAAAGGCAGTAATGGATGACAGCCTTACTTCACAAAGAACTTTGCTTCCAGATGCCGCTTCCATCTGTCAAACAAAGTATCGGCAGCCCTCAGTAACCGAGTTCCATTAATATCTATACAAAAAATTATGAGTTTATTATTATTATTATTTAAAATAGCAGTAAGGAATACGGATGAACAGGATAATGTTTTCGGTGTGAACAAAATATCCTATTCACAAAAAATAAATTGCTGCGTCTTTGATTATGAATAAATCCCGAGGCGACGACATTATCACAGTTAAAGATTTATGTGGTTCTGAGAGATGATTCATCGAGATTTTGATGTTTCGTTTTGCTGGGATTATCCATTTTCATTAACAATAGAGTGTTGAAAGGGCAGATAACTGTTTTCGTATAGTGAACTCGTAATTTCTAAACGTCAGTGTTATATATATATACCACATGGATGCACTAGAGTTAATGTAAGATATGTTTAAACTCTTGAAATAGCTAAATTATACAAACAGTAACAAACTCTAGTAAAAACAAATCTGTTCTCTACATTAGCAAACGTTCATCGTGAAGCCGACTACAGATCCCGCCATAAAAATACGAACACTATAGGCTTCGCACATATACATTTACCCTGTAATAACTCATCAAAAAGGCATTTTATGTGTTTGCTAGAAACGTCTCTTGGAGACGTGTAGAAATTTGTATACTCTATCAGATCATCGATGGTGACCCACCTGGTCTAGGTTTGTCTACAACGTTTGCAGGCAATTCTTCACCTGCTGCTTCTGGGTTGATCTTAGTTACTTGCTCTTGAGCATCTATTAAGATGCTCCCATTGGGGCTCATATGCGTGTTCGGACCAGAAGTAGCAACTACAGTCCGGATTCTGAATATATGGCAGTTTCTCCATCTTCCTGCAGAACTAGCGATTTATGTAAATCACAAAGTTGTTTTTTTCATTTTTTTGGAAGTGTTCAGACTATTACGGCGGGACCCTGTAGAAGAAATACCATTATGTATTTCTGACATCATGGGTATGTTTCAATCTGTGTTTAATTAGTTCCAAACATCCGAAACTTGTGTTACAAGATTATCTGGGTTAAAGTCTTTACTCAGTCGTATCTAGAGTTTGCTGAACGGTGCCATCTATCGACAGATAACAGAATCGTAATTACACGCATCTACACAATTCCGTAAGAAACAAAGACCATATTTTTGTTTAAAAAAGAGTTAAACTTATTTATTTTAAGTTGCATAAAAAAAAAACGGAAAGGCAAATACTTTCCCAATATGAGATTAAGAAGAGAAAGGCATATAATTTACCCTTTGCCAAATATCGAAGTAACTCTCACCACGGAGTGCTACAAACAAACACCAAGTCCATCAGTATCCATGTTTCTCGCTTATAGATCGACTTATATTCTTCACATTCTTAGTTAGACACAGGCAAGATTAGAAACAAGGCTTCAGACTAATGGGGGAGGGATGCATCTGATAAAAATTAGGGAGACAAATTCTTGCATAGAAATATTTTTGATAATATTACCGCAGATGGTAATGTCGAAAAACTCATAAAGAGAAAATCTAATGCAACTTTTTGGAAGACATTAAACTTTTTATCTAGATATGTATATAAAATATATCAATGTATAATATTCTATTATCATTATTTCTATTACCGCATTCGAATTAAAAATTCTGGATAATTAAACTGAATTATACTTAATTATAAATCTCTCTATATAATAATATTAAAAATTTTTATAAAATTTTTGAAATACAAATATCTTATTTTCATCTTGGCATTATAACACCGTCCATCCTCACACCTGGCAAGGTGACTCCAACTGTTTGTTTGTCCGATAAAAGTGCTGCCTAGAAAATGATCCACTGGCCTTCAAAAAGAAAAGTTAATGACAGACATGAATCCATTCAAGGATTCTTCCAAGACTACAGACGCTTCTATTATTCTTTAAACGTGTGAACACTGATAACCTTTGGTAACCCGTGGTTGCTTATATCACTGTTTTAACTTGCAGGCGTTGAATTCTTGTCAAAATGCTTCATTAATCCAAAAACCAGCACCACATTCGTACAATCTGTAGACGTTACACCGTTTGTCCGATATGTGGACGGTATACCGTTATCCTTTGTCCAATGTGTGGAGGATATACCTTTATCCTTTGTTCGATATGTGGACGGTATACCGTTATCCTTTGTCCAATGTGTGGAGGATATACCTTTATCCTTTGTTCGATATGTGGACGGTATACCGTTATCCTTTGTCCAATGTGTGGAGGACATACCTTTATCCGATATGTGGAGGATATACCTTTATCCTTTGTTCGAAATGTGGACGGTATACCGTTATCCTTTGTCCAATGTGTGGAGGATATACCTTTATCCTTTGTTCGATATGTGGACGGTATACCGTTATCCTTTGTCCGATATACCTTTATCCTTTGCTCAATCTGAGGACGCCGCTCTTAATATTTGTTCAATTAGCAGGCGCTTATACCATGTGTTTAGTCTGCGAATACTTGTATCATTTATTTATTGTACGGATGCTGGCTAATAACATTCATCTTAGTCTGCAGACTTATACCATTATGAAATACTTTAACAGAAAATTTAGAAACAATACATTTTAAATTTGTCTACACTGCACTAAACGCTAAGCACCCGTTCCTATTTTATTTCTAAATGTCTGATCTCACTGAATAATTTTCTCACCCTAAGGAACAATAAAGATATCAGTTCTCTTTAGGTCAGACATATAGGAGGAGGACCCATTGTTAAAACATTCTTGTTTTTACGTATAGTAATTTTTAAATAAAGACATTTAGATGTATTTTGTTAAAAGAATGCAAACGATGTAAAATGCTGTTACTTCAGTCCGGTACCCATAATACTGTATTTCCTCTAAATAAAATGTGTGCGGGAGAATCTTAAAGACGACAGTAAATAAATATATGAATCCCAGAACTCAATGTACAAAAAAACAGAAACTGCTGCTAGTTGCTGAAACCTAAATGTTCGACACTAAGTCTTTCACTCTCTTGTGTTTACATCACCAAAGATCATCAAAAATGCTCCCGGCTTATCGGGCCGCAAGGCAGCCACCGAAAACTGCAGTATTACCAATTGACAAATAATTAATATATTTAATACGTTTATTTTAAAGGCTTCGGGACTTATAACAGAAGATAGTTTGCAACAATTAAATAACTATATTAATAGCTAATGCTGAAGTATGAACGCGTTTCTGATAGTCTGAAAGCATATCCCGATTCACTTCTCGTCACGGCCTCACTCTTCATACCTACCGTGTCGGTCAGATCACGCATGAGCTGTTTTTACACCTTCTATTTAAGGGATTGGGCGAACAAAAGAGTTTTCATTGTCTCTGTATTTGGTTCTGTGTGAAAAATTTAATTTAGAGAGAAAGCTAAATTCAGGATAATTGCACATCACCTGTGTAATGTAGTATTCATTTTGACTACGCACGCAGCCCAACCAATTCAACTCATTGATCCTCTGTGCGCGTGAATAATTCATTGTGTTGTTTCTCGTTTTGGTTCTAAAAATAAACAGAACTCTTTCAGTCGCCTCGCACACTTTTGACAGTCGACAGATTGAAGTGCAGAAAAATCTGCATCCGGGCGCCTTCCAGCCGTGGATACTTAGTCACGTGATCTGCCTGCAGAGGAATGGACGACGAATCTGGTCGGTTTAATCGCCGAACAACAACAAAAAAATTAAAATGCGCCACACAAACACGTTATTGGAAAATATGGAAAGGGAAATAACGCGATAGAATCGCATCCCATTTGTGAAAATGAAACGCTCCATAGTGCGGTCACGTGTTCACATGATGCACCGTGATTGGCTATCGTGCAAGCAGTCAGAAAGTGCCGCACCTAAATATAGGCAGCGATATCCTTGTAATGTCGAGAATGTGTGGTGGATACTATAGCTCCTGGGAAAGAAATATCGCGTGACAAGCGTATAGAAATCACAATTCTAGCTATTGAAGGCTGCTCCGCGCTGCAGGTTGCAGCCGACTTAATCTTTCAGAAGAATCTGTACGCGCAACTCCGAGGAGGATACGCAAGAGTAGTAATGATGACTCAGCTGCAAATGCTGGCGTTAACGCTTTTCCAAGAGCAGTAAATTAGGACGAAGTGGTTTCAATCGATGAGTAGCTGCCCAAAAACCTTTGCTGAGGGTAGAGCAACCAAACGGTGAGGCTGAAATGCGCAATAGAGATGGGGGGAAAAGTGAGACAAGCAGACCTGGGAGAAGATGCTATTTACAAATGAGTCCGAGTTTTAACTGTTTGGCTATAATCAGCGAAAAGCTTGTTCGAAAACGGACCGGGCAGCGGTGTGACATTCAGTGTGCTACAAGTGGATCAGTGCGTGGCTGCATATCAGCCAAGAGTGTCGAAAATGTGCATAAAATCGAAGGTCTACTGACAGCGGGCAGGTTCAGACAGGTTTCCATTTACTATGTCCCCACGGGAAGATAACTCACTGGGCGGATCCTTTTCTCAACATTACAACGACCGCGCCACCCACAGTGTGGTGAAGAACTATCTGAAAGGCGCACAGGCTGACGGAACACCCACAAAGATACCTCGGCCTGCATACGCCCCTTACGTGAACCTCACTGTAGCAAACAAGAAAAATGTCTATCTTCGGGTAAAATGGACAGTTGGAACCACTAACGCGACAGCAAGAAACAGTACTCGTCGCGCCACCTATCTACCGGTCAAAATTGTGTAATGGTGCTCAGGTTTTAGATATAAATGGCTACAGTCAATGAAACGCTACCATTTCACCGTTTGAAAAAGTATCTTAATATGTAAAGCTGCTGTGTGTTTGTCACCCGCCCTGGGGCCGTCAAGGTCGAGATCAGAGAACTGCAGTTTCTCCAATATTACGTCACTGGACCAAAGGGTCAACTCTAATAAAGAACCAAAAGTTACACCTGTGCGTGGCATTAAGTATGAAAGGCAGTGAACTATCATGGCGAGATGTCAGTCAATAAAAGACAAAATTTCGTGTTCATGTGTTTACACCGGATGTGAATCTAAAAGGCTCGGTGTGAACCTGAGGAGAAAAGAAAGGGAAAGCCAACGGCGGGTTCACAACTCACGGGGGCATCCCGTTTGTTGCAGCATTCGTGGTCTGAGTCCAGGTTTTCTTCTTCTACTAAGGTGTCTCGAACATCAAAAACGGTGCAGGCGGAAAACGTGATACAGCGAAGAAAAGTCTGACCGGACATTTCCCTACTAACTCGTGATGACTATTCTACGCATGCGCATGTACTATACCGCACGTGATGATGTTAGAGAAAATGTCCATCTCTGTAAAAACTTTATAATATGTCTTCCTTATCGCAAACCCCCCTTGCCACGGAAGAGAGCCAACACGTACCGAATGCGGTTCCTGTAAGTAAGTAACCAAACGACCTATACGCGCTTTCAAACGGAAAGTTCTAATGCGCCAAAACATATTTAAAATAAATATTTAATCCGCTTACGAATTCTTACCGGTCAGACATTCGATCGAATCTTTGCTTATTCCGCCGCTGCTCACGAAGTATACTTACATCACTGAGCGCGCACTTCAGTTCGAAACGACCTTTCCATGTTTGAAACAATCGCTGTTTGGTTACGGTCCGCTGTTGACCTGAGACCGCGCAACTGTGTCGGCGTGACGTCATACGGTTGGCAAAAGAAGTGCCCCCATATTGAGGCTTTGTCTGGCACCCATCAGAAATCGCCAGCGAAAATTCGCGACAATGCGCGAGCTATGACGGTTTTTCAATTGTGTAATAATAATAATAAATAATAATAATATAATATAATAATAATAATAATAATAATAATAATAATAATAAGAAGAAGAAGAAGAAGAAGAAGAAAATATTTTAGAGAAAAAAGTTTTCGTTTTTTTAAAAAAAAAAACGCGCATTTTCTTCAGATCTGAAATAGAAATCCTACCCCGAATAGTTTAAATAGTCATTTCGTTTATTATTGAGTTTTTATAGAATTATTCAAAGATAAAGCGAACGGAAATCCATTATGCTAATAGTACAAACGTTCGACTAGACACACACACACAGGGAGTTATTTGCGTTAGTCATATAAAGATATCATTAAGTATTGAATAAACAGCTCCACACAAACACGCCTGTATATCCACACACCTATGTGCTACCTTTCCTCCCTCCCACGCACACAGGTGTACATACGGCGCACGTAAAAATGCATAGATCACATTTTCCTCCTACATTTAATTCTCTTCACAAATCGGCTTACTTTTCTCTTTCTTTACAGTATCATTCCCTTTATCCCCATCTTCATCAAATTAACGCATGGGTAGGTTTTCCCAACCGACTTACCTGTTCTCTTCTCCGTGTGGGTAGAACGCCAAGCAGTGATGAATTTCCACCTGGACAGAGAGTCAAACTGTCGAAAAAAACCTCGTTACAAACGATGCCGCTTTGTACGACTGCAATCTGTGGCTAGTTAACAGGTGTACAAGTTATACTGAATCCAAGAGTAACAGGCCGAGTGTGTAGATCTCCCCAGCTCGGGATGACTCCGGTAATGTAGGATGGGGGGAATGGATACCTCACCTAGAAAGTAGGAGAAACAAACCCACACAGATGTCAGATGCCACTCGGGGAACGAGCCTCGTGCCTAATCTGCTCGACAGACAGACAGCCGCCAACCCATAGCGGTCTCTCTCCTCTCTCAACGGAACGCTGTTTGATTGGGTGACTGCACAGGTACGGCCGCCTTGATCGAGTGAACCAGCTAACACCTGCATTCACCTGCTGATTGCTGAAAGCACAGCCACTGATGCCGGTAAGTACTGCAGATACGTGTTGGTTTCGGGAGTCACCGACTGTTTATCGGCTGAAGAAAGTCGTAACTGGGGATGAGTGACGAAGGAGATTCTATTCAAATACGGGGGGGTGTTTATCTACTCCGTTAAAGGGTTATTTCCAATTGTCTGTCGATCTGCTAAAAGGTGAAACTGAAAAATGTAAAGCACCAGCCGGCTGGTGAGATTAGCAGTGAAAGGCTCGTCTGTGGAGCGGGCAGGCAGGGACAGGGAGAAGAATCCTCGTCGACAGCTGCTAATTGCCGATATCGGTTAGATGCCGAACAAGGAGCTCGGGGCCCGACTGCTGAAACACGTTTTTTTATCCTCAGATGAAGGGCATGAAAAATGAGGTAAAACCTTTTAGAGTCTATTGAGGTACTTTACGCTATCGCACAGATACACTTACCCTCAAAAGTTATTTACCTAAAGCGATTTTTAAAAAAGTTTATTCCACAAAGTGTAAAGTTTGCTTTTTTAAATTAATTTTTTAATTGTTATTCTGAGTAAACATTACTTCGCTTTTAAAGGCAAATTATTATACGCCCAACACACACACACACACACACACACACACACACACACACACACACACAACACACACAACACACACACACACACACACACACCACACAGTGAACTTCGTGAACTCTCTACAATACCCGAAAAGAAATTCGGATAATCACTAAGATAAAACAAAATTCTTTGTGCACGGCTTGCTGCAAGCGCTGGCGTTTTGTTGATTCCGTCCGGTTGGGTGTGCGTGCGTGCGTGGTGTGTGATGGAGAGAGAGAGAGAGAGAGAGAGAGAGAGAGAAGAGAGAGGAGAGAGAGAGAGAGGAGAGAGAGGGGAGGCAGAGAGAAAGGGGAGCAGAGACTGAGAGAGAGAGAGAGAAGAGATGATGGAGAGAGAGATGGAGAGAGAGAGAGAGATAAGAGAGAGAGAGAGATGTGGAGAGAGAAAGAGAGATGAGGGAGAGAGAGGAGATATGGAGAGAGAGAGAGAGAGAGAGAGAGAAGAATGATGGAGAGAGAAAGAGAGATGATGGAGAGAGAAGAGAGAGAGAGAGAGAAGATATTTGATGGATGATGCCGGAGAAAGAGAGAGAAAGATGAGGAGAGAGAGAGAGATAGAGAGAGAGAGAGAGAGAGAGAGAGAGAGAGAGAGAGAGAGAGAGGAGAGATGATGATGATGATGACGGAGAAAGAGAGAGAAAGATGATGGAGAGAGAGAGAGAGAGAGAGAGAGATATTATGGGGAGAGAGAGAGACACCCCCCCTGTTTAAATATTTATGTAACTTACAGTTTACACTTGGTCTATACTTTGTGATAGATAAGTTTTCCGTGCTCCGGAAAATGTCTGTTTATCTCTGAGACACTTGTCCCCACGAGTTAGCCGAGAGTGGAAGGTGTACTATAAGTAGTAGGCAATGGGCCTTTCTTTTTGTGGAGGTGGCCGAAATATCTAACGGGACAACAACGTGAGTTATTCTCGCACGATTTAGAGCCAGACGGCAGAGACGCTGTCAAGTTGCAGAGTGTAATTTCCACCATTTCGGATAACAAGATAAATATAAGAAAGGAAACAAAAACGAATGCAAACAAGCGTTTCCACAGTAACTGAATTTCGCTTGCAGTTAGATATTTAAAAAAGCCTTGCATGTGGCACCACCTTTTACTGACATAGAAGTTTCGCTCGAATGAGCGCAGGAGTAAAGGATAAAAACAATAGAGACCCGGTAGAGGGCGCGGCCGCCGGGTAGCGCCCCATATTTAACCTATCCTTCGTTCCTCGCTTCTGTCCCGAGACCTGGCAGGAAGTCTTCTCGAGCACTCGTCCCTTTAGCTGTCGTTGAAAATCAGAGCTCTGCAAGTTTCCAGTAAAACCTCGCCACCTTTATAATAGGTGGATCTGAGGTAAACAGGTGCTTCATCTGATGGGAGGAAACCCTTAGCAAAGGGACCAGAATATCTTGGGCAGGTGAGGTTGCTTGCCCGTGATCGGCCGGCGAGCACCTGTCAAACAAAAACATGCCAGGTGAAATGAAAACAGCCAACAACTATCTACTTACCAAAACTTCAAACCAGCTCACGGGCGAGTAGAATCTTGGTTAAATGAGATTAAATGAAGACCTGCAAGCGTCAACGAAAGAACTCCCAGTCGTCTTCCTTTCTGCCATTCGCTCTAAGGAAGAGGCAGCCAAGAATCCAGTTTTAGCTCGCGGTAGAATTCTCCGAATAAACTTTGAAAGGTGATGGCGATAGTGCTGTGAAGTTCGCATGCTATTTGACGGAGTTGTAAGAACCATATTTATGTTCCTCGGCAAGCATTTTACTGACGTTCGGTGTAATAATTATTTAATAGATATTTAAGATTGCGTAAGGCTGGATCGTTGGAACCATCTCTGGAAGCTCCAGCAACTGCTTACTCGTCGATGGCTTAGCCTTTTGTTGTTGACCTCTAACGAAACTAAATCTCTGGACCATGTAATATCGGCCTGGTTCTGATTTGATACTTGTGCGTTTTTGTCGGCAAGATAAAACACTTTGGTAAGCGATCCTCCATTGACCTTCGCTGTTTGCAGGTTCATCTCCACATCCGGTTCAGAGACCCTGCGAGTGTCGGAACGAGGTCCAGCTGGCTGCCGATCTACGTTCCCTAACCCTGACAGAGGCTGGCAGTTACAAAGTACCGGAACCAGAGACCGTGTTTTAGCACCGCGCGATCTTTACACGAGAAAAAGTAAACGTTGGCTGTTTCGTAAATCGAGCTGCTGATCAACTCTGGGGCTTATCTCGCCCCCTCCAACCGGGTTCGCGCGCGCATTTCGCCCACAATCCAGTCTCCTCTCGCCTGCTGTCGTTAGAGACGCAGGTATGACGATCGCTGGTCGTCTTCCCCGCGGACGTTGCCTGGGTTGTCGCGGTCTGTCTAGAGCAGGGCACAATCTTCGGTGTCAGGACATCTGATGGGCGTGTAGTGAAATTGTGGGGGGAAGGGTAAAAACCCTGTCCGGATGCGACATCACATCTTTCAAAATCACAACCCTAACAAAACAAAAAACAAAATAAAAAATGTTAGGGAAAAAGGAAAGCAACCCAAGAGACAGAATCTGACCGCAAACCACTTCTAGTTATTACACATCCCACTTGGTAAACACACGGAGGTGTGGGAAAGAAAGAAACCCTGGGCTTGTCTATTAAAGAAGATGTTTCGCACACACAGAGAGAGGCCGGAAGGAAAGAAACGTCGCGCGCATTCAGCACTTCCGAAACACCTCTTTTTTCTTATGGTTTCTGACATCTCAGCCTTTCCTCGCCAACTCCTCGAGAAAATTGCCTGGCCATCGCTACACCTGCCTACCCACCGCACCCACAAACCTGGTCTAAACCGGACAGCAGTCTAATTATTAATCCCTCCCCACTCCAGAAGGGTTAGGGTTGTCATCTTCCTCCCTTTTTAAACATTTTTCGCTAAGTACAGAACCGCTTCGGTTTAAGCAAACACCAGACATTGACCCAGCTACAAAACGCAGCCTTTGTTCACCCGGACCCATCTTCCCTTTGACGAGACCCCTAACTGCTGCTGATGATGATCTGGAGTCGTCTATATTGATGAAAAGTTACACTGGCAGCTAAAACGCCATCATTCCAGATCGGTGATGGAATCCGGGCGCAGAATTACTTAGCTTATTAATCGCTTTGATGCCAGGTTTTCCGTGGTTTAGCATCCACGGTAGCAACAAAAGGTTACCCCGTCTCCATGGAATGCAAAAATAAACGGGGGAAAACAACAACAACAACAAAACCTGGATTAATTTCTTTCGGTTGACGGATTCCTTTTCAGCACAAATCGGCCGCCTAGCAACTTCTAAGGGATTCGTAATTACACCCGAATCTACTCCTCCGCTCGCCCGATCAATTGATGCCGTCGTCCTGTGGTCAATGCACCGAGGATAATTAATATATTATATGCAATATAAACAAAACGTTATGCCTGCTGCTGATGAAATCGCTATCGGAGTTAATGCGTGCGGTGTCGCGCGAGATGCCTGTCCCCTGCCCACTTAACTCGACGAGGGCTAGGTGCCCCCCAGCAGGACGGTAGCCGATTTCCGGCGAGGAGATCGCACCGATTAATGTAAACGGAGTCGGGATATCTAATCAAAATCAATTATAAAACGTTTGCGTATTGATCTACTTCTCTCTGGGTTTTTGTAACAGTTTCTGAACGAATGGCGCCCTAAGATCAAAGGAAAAGAAACAAACGAGACTCCTACGTGCATAAGGACGGCTGCGCCAAACTTCCCTTTTCCTAATTCCAAAGTCAGCCAATCCATTTATTGTATATATACATAACAACGGGTGGAAATTGGATTATTGTTATTAAATGGGAAAATAATTGCTGTTGCTTGAACGTCATTTCTGCAAGAAAAACGATATTGTAGCCATTATGCCGCCTAGACACGACATTCTGCTGGGCCAGGTGGGGGTCCTATCGACCGCCATTTTGCATAGAGCGACCGGTGCCACAAACAATTCTGTGGAGCAGCTCCGCCCCCCTCCATCCACGATACCGAAATCCAGGAGGGAGTCCGCACAGAGATGCTAATACCGCAACAGTTGGAAGAAATGCCCCCTGATTTGGCGAATCGCATACAGGGAGCCGGTGCAATGAGGCAGTTGTGCCCCTCGTGAAGACAGACTTTTCGGTGTCCGAAACATGAAAAGCGAAAGGCCGCGGGCAACCCGTCAACCAGCTATCCAGTCCACCACCCGGTCTCAGCCGGCTGCCGTCGACAACCAGATAAGTCTGCCTTCCCCGCCGGTCGCCTAATTTATAACGATGACAATAGCCAGGTTATGTCATTGCACCGATCCGCTAAATGATTTCTTCTAAAGAGACTTTCTAGTGTAGTGCTAATATTGGGGGATTCTTAGTTTAGTTTCCAAATGTATCCTCCCACCAGCTCACAGCCCTAAACGTATTAGATGGCGTTGTGTGTCTCTCTGTGTGTCTCTGCGTGTGTGTGCGTGTGCGCGTGTGTATGTGTGCGTGTGTGCGTGTGTGTGTGCGTGTGTGTGGTGTGTGCGTGTGTTTTTTGTGTGTGTGTTTGTGTGTGTGTGTGTGTGTGCGTGCTCGCTTGTGCTTGCAAATAGAGTCAGTCGACTTTAAAACATCCTTTCTTTATCTCACATTCTCTAAACGCAGAACATGGTAATAATTCCTCCTGGTCTAAAGTGGGTTAAAGTTTTTTTTTTTTTTTTGCATTATTCAGCTCATGTAAAACTAATAACAATAATATTATTATTAATAAGAGAATTGCGATCTCTGAAATGTCATGCAGCCGACTTGGACCATTTCCCCACATCCACTCACAGCCCGCCTGCACTCGAAAGAAGATATTGCGTGCACATTCCAAAAACCAAACGATTATTCCGAGTTGTTCCGAGTTCGTTTCCGAACGTGGGAGGGAGGACTTCACCGCCCTTTATGAAATCCGACAAATATCACGGCTAAAACGTAGAATTAACCTATCAAACAATGAAACTTTCGCATTGTCAGGCGATATTTATTAAAGGTACCGCACACCCGGAAACTCGAGTTGAAATATAATATTTATTACAGGTGTACAGAAAATTAAAAAAAAAAATCAACAAATCTCCAATGTTTATAAAGAAAAAAGAAACGTAGAGAGTTTTTGTGACACTGAAGTACAGTGGGGAAAGGGTTAACAACAATCTTAAATGGTTTTCCTTTTTAAAATAATTTGAATTACTGTAAAAATAGAATGTCCACAAAAGACAATTAGCAACTAATGACCACCACAGGTACACGGCATCCACAAATATAGGAAACGACTTCTCATTATCTACGAAGAAATGCATACAAATCTAAGATTTCTTAAAATCAACTCGTGTCTGACATTTTTGCAGATACAACAGAACAGTTTAAAACTTATGCATTTATACACCGTTTACAAAATGCAAAAGGGTTTGTTTATAATGATGGAAAAATTAGTTATCAGTTTGTGTATTGTTTGATTAATAACAAGTTTAAGTTAACCTGACTGTATTCGTTTTGGTCCTTACCGAGTTCCCACGTTACAAATGTTTGCAAGGTATTCAAAATAAATGCAAACTAACTATAAAATGCACTTTTAATCGATGTTTAAAGAAATAAGACTTGGAAAAGCAAACAATGGAAGATAACATTGTTTAAAGTATATCTAACAGAATTATAAAATAATTGTGTGGAGGTAATTTCTGTTTAATTTACTGAAGTCTATATCAGTGTAATGCCACTGTGATGGCGAAATAAGTTAGCAAATGTCATTCAAAGTCCATATCCATCAGTAACTGCCGTGTAAAGCCATTTACGTGTCTTCACAGAGAGTAAATGCAGGATCTGGTCTGGTAAAGATATGAAATTAATAAATACTAATACTCTTCCATATTGCTTATAACAATGTTCAGCAAAATTAGACTAAGGTGGTTGTTAGACAGTGTAGACAGGGCCATTCCCAGATGTCATGGAAGTCAAACTGTTGTTGAGAAGCTGCCAGAAGAAAGCGCAGCACAATGAACACAATATGCAGACGGCCATTAAAGAAGGCGCTATTTCAAAGTGCAGACGAGAATTAAGGATGGCGCATAGGCGAGCTACGTCCTTCGGTTTTCATGATATGAATTTTTCAAAGCATCTAACAGCTGTAGTATATTTAAAAAAGAGCAGAAATTGATTTAACAAATTTAAAAGAATAATAATACAAAATCACACCAATCAAGATTCGAACCAGTGACCAATAAGACAACAAAAACTGCCAGTTTTCATAGCGAACCACGAATACGGTACATAGAGAGATTTACTTTAACACACAAGTTATGGTTACTGCTACAGTTTGACATGACGGTCCTAATCTATGCACCAAGAAACCACTTCCTCTTTACTGAATTTAAAGCAAAATCTATTGTTTTTTCCTAAGCTTGAAAAGTGGTTTCCGAAGTAGTTATAGCAAGGGAGCTAATTATGATGAAACAACCCCCAAGATGTTTTCTTATATATCTCTTCACTATAACTGCATCTCCCAGACAGTGATGATAACGTAAACAGACCTATAGTAAGACTAGTCGGCTTTATTAATAGCTTGTAGAACAATCACATTAACGATTAAGTAACTAACCGTAACAATATAGTTTCGCCTGGTCATATAATAACCATACTAATCTCTGCTGTCATATTGGATTCCCGTCAGTTCGAAGAGCCCATGGTTTATGTGTACGGTCAATAAAAGCACTATTTTTTTTTTTTAGTAATATCACATCCAACTTCTTCATTTGTCTCTGAACGACTAATTTACATACTCACAATTAGATGAAGATTAACATTAATGGATTGGCTATGCGGATAATTTAGAAGCACGATGCAGAAAAAGGGGGGAAATGGACCAAAAATAGGAATCGAGTTGTAGCAAGTTCTCCGTAATGGCTGGGCAGGGATGCTGGCTCGGTTACATTCATAACCTCTATTATTTATCTGTCTTCTCAAGCATAACAAATATGTGTACATATTACATATTGTAATTCAAACATTTACTCTATCAATACATGGAGGTAAATTTCTTGGATGAATGAAGTTCTACTAAAAAAATTTTTTTTCTCTAAATTTGAAAATCCATAATAAAGAAACAGTTTTATTTTGGTGCGCATGAATTTTCCGTGCTCCCTGCTGAACCTCTCGTCGCCGCTGGTTGCCCTTAGTTACCAGCTGCATAATACGTGGGAAAGTTGTCCTTGATTAGCGCCTCAGCGGGGTTTTTCATTTCAACAGCCAGTAAACTGCATTCATCAGCCGCCCTTTCACTTCCTGGCTGGGCAAGGAGTCGCCTGCACTTCCTAAACGGTTTCCAATGGATACTTCGGGGCGAGCAGACAGAAAGACGCCATTTTATCGCTCAGCAAGCGAGCTTTATGGAGCAACCCTGCATCTCCAATGTCTAACAGACTCTTTTCTCCCATTTCTTTTGCAACAAGTAGAAACGATACCTGCCCTTTCTAAAATTTTTTTTTAATAAAAAACGGATTATGTCGTGGTAGTCATTTGAATTCACTCCTGCGCGTTGGCATGCATAAATCCGACTAGAGTTATTTCCCCTTTTTTCCTTTCACTTGCCAAATATTTGGCACAAAACTTTAAACGATATAATCAGTTGTCTCGTGAATGAGTTAGGTAAAACTGTCATAATAAAACCCCTTTACTGATGGCCTTTTCCTTGGTCGGAAGTCACCTTATTTTCTTGTGCGGATGATCTTGACAGCTTCCCTCACATTTAATAATGCAAAAATAAATAAATGAAAATGATATAATAATGAACCACACAGCGAATTAAGCATTCTTGGACTCTCTCTCTCTCTCTCTCTCCATCTCTCTCAGTACTGACGTCATTCCTCTTCTCTCTCTCATCTCTCTCTCTCATCTCTCTCAGTACTGACGTCATTCCTCTCTTCTCTCTCTCTCTCCATCTCTCTCATATCTCATTCCTTTCTCTCTCTCTCTCTCTCTCTCTCTCTCTCTCTCTCTCTGTAACAGAGAGACGTTAATTTAGAAAAATCTATTAACTGCCGAAATTTTGTTTTCTTTCTTAATTCACTAATTTTGCTTTAAAAAGAGGAAATATTCCCACCCAGTCCATATCTTCTGCTACTAAACCAGGTTCAGTGGTACGCGAGAGAGAGGTCAGTACGATAAGATCTGCCGTGAGAAGTGCGTGTGTAGTAACCTGAAGAGAATCATCTTACACTGGGAACAAGAAATTTGCTCGTGTTATTAAACAGAAAAAGCAATGACCTGCCTTCATCATTTCGACCTGGGTGTCTGCACTTAGCAGTTTACAACCTAGCCTACCTGGTTCACCTGAGACTGGTTCACGTAAACAGAAAGCTTACCAATAATATCTTGCTAACTCACCATTAAAAATTCTTTTCGTTCCCTTGTTTCTTGCAGACACTGACGCGTGTTTAAAATTGTAGCTATTATCCTAAATTAAAACAAAATTTCTCCCCCCATCTAGTTTTCTTAGTTGACGAGGCATAGCGCAATCTAATTAGTATTAAAGCACCAAACATTACTACTGACAGGTATGAAGTAGCCAGCACAGCAGAGAGGGGAATTAATATCACCAAGTCACGGCAGCAACTCGTAGAAGACTTATAGTGTACAAAGACGGCCGCTGTAGTTAATTCTATGCCAAATGCCCAGAAAATTTTAAAGAGTATTAATTTCAGCAGCTTCGAGTATCACCATGGTGGCCATTTTCTTTGTTTCTGCTAAATTCCAATAATAACACCTGACGATTTACAGAACAAACAAATCTATAGTTTTAGATGAGCGATTGAGTAATCCAGGGGAGATAATAAAAAGTACATTCTACCGCACAACTTAAAACGTTGATTCCCTTGGATTAAATTTATGTTTAGATAGAAAACTTATCGTCACCGATTGAGTTTAATTCGGATAAATCTATGTCAGCGATGTGCTTTCGATCACAGTATTTCACTGCTCCTGTCATGCAGCTGCGCTATTACCGGAGAAAACTTTCTATAATTATGCTGTCTGGATGGAAAGTTCGTTAGTAGAGAGTTATGTCCCCCTTTTAAAAATCTTTGTTTTGTCTCTAGATAAAAACTCTCTACCCACTCACACGTAACTCAGACAGCTATTTTAAACAAACCATAAACCAGATCATATGGTTTCGACTTTATTGAAGGATGAAAATCTCCTCTATCTCCCGTGTACTTTTATTATTATTATTTTTTAAGTTCTACATCTTTTTGATTTATTTAAATTGTCTACTACAAAAATTTGTCCTAATATCGCATCTCCACATAATTTTATCATAATTTATAATTAATGGAGTTTTTGTTGTTGCTTTAAGAGCTTTTAGGTGAGTGGAAAAAACTGTTTTCTTTAAAAAATTTTTTTAAAATAATTAAAATAAACAGATTCATAATATTCTGGCTGTTAAAGATAAGATTTTCAAACGACAAGAGCAGGAGCATAAATAAACAAACCTAAGTTCTATATGAATAAAAGTAAACGTGTAAAACTTGTAAAGAAAAAAACAGTTACAAGTAACACAACCTATTTTGTCAAACAATTTGTAACATTATTAAAATTATTATTATTTTATTATTATTATTATTATTATTATTATTATTATTATTATTATTATTATATTATTATTTATTGTTGTTATTATTGTTAATAATAATTTTGTTGCAAACGTTCCTTTTCCCCAAACAAAAAGATTATTATTATTAGTTTATTATAATTATATTGCTAAATTCAGATTATATGCGAATTTAAGATGTTGTTGCGATAAAGTCAGGTGTATATGACATCATCACACAACAGACGAGGCATCCGCTGGACCGTCATCTATCTCTGAATCGTCGCCGTCGACATCATCAACGTCACGAAAGGATACGAATCAGAAAAAAAAAATATTAAAAGCGAAAAACAAGAGAAAAGGTTAATCTGATTAATTAAATGTTAGTATAAATACAGAATTTTTTCAATAAAGTTACTTGTTTTTCGTCTTGTAGAACTTTTTTCTTTTAAAAGAAGCAGCAGCAGTAAGTAAAATCTTAAAGAATTCCATTTATTATCTCCTTTAATCTTTTTTTTTTAAAAAAGGATCAGATTAATAAAAAGTAGAAGCTTAATTAATCTTACCTGTTTAAAATTATAATAAAATGCAGAATTTTTTTAAAAATTCTAACGAAGCCATTTATTACTAGGAATTTTTTTCTTATAATTTTTTACGAAATTAACTGAAAACAAAATGGAAAAACAAACAACTTAGTGAAAACTTAGATTAATAACAAAATGAGTTGTTCGAACACCAACTGTCAATTAAATATACAATTTAAAATTCTATTAATGGATTCTATAAATGAATAACAGAGCAAGAGACGAGGAAGGAGGTAGGTGTGGGTTTTAATAAGGATTTAAAATTGCTGATTTTTATTCTTTATTTCGTACACAGCTGTTTTATCGAAGTTAAGAATTACTGAGCAAGGATCGCAACATCCAGGGCGGGGTTAGGGGAAGAGGGGGAGATGTAGCTTTAAATATGTCAGAGGAATGGGAAAGTTCGAACGAGTGGCGGCCAACGAACACTTTTCCCTGAATTCCTTGGTTTCTGCAGGCGACTGGACCCCATTATCATCTCGGCGATACGTATTTCACGCGCAGTACGAGATGTCAGCCAACCCTTAACTTATAAAGCAGGAAGCATAAAGAGTAGTTTTAGTTGGTTTTCTTTCTGGTTCTTTTTTCTTGTTATTCGCTTTCCGTATTGCAGCATTCTATGGTAGCCGGGCAATTCTGCGTCCGCCATATTGCCTCCAATGGCGGAGGAGAAAAGGGCTGGGTGTCGTGGCTCCGAGACACGCGCGCAGCCGTCAACCGTAAAGCTGATCATAAATGTTGACGCTTCATTATCCAAAGCAATTACACGTTGGAATTACGGTTAATTCGATTAATAAGTCGTTCATACAGAAATCGGTGTATGTGTGTGTCGCCTTCCCTCAGAGCTGTAAGTGTCACCCTGCCCCGTGGCTCCTAATGACTACTCACGCATGCGCGGCGGACGTCACGTAGCTAGGGCCCGATATTGCGTCCATCTTCATTACACTCGCGTAATAATGGCTGCCAGTTCTTTTGTCATCGCAAACTTCCGCTGTGCAGTTTCGGTCTCAAACAAATGAATGCCGCTTAATCGAGTTATTAGGTCTACCCATGGCCTACACCAACCACTACTGACAGAAATTAATCGAATCATTCCATCGATTCATTAAAAAAGAGACAAAGATTAAAAATTCTAAAAGTCTTGGAGGATAAAACAAACCCCTACTAAACGGACTGGCAGCTAAAGTAATAAATGTCTCAGAACTTGTAGTAATAACGTTTATCAGTTTAGGGTAGACAACTTAAATTACAAAATTGTCCGTAGCAACGGATTAGCTCTGTCGTCAATCGGGATTGCGGCGCTCGTTCTTCTGCGTCGCTTTTATTCGGGTACTGCGTTTTCCCTCCACTTCTTCCGCTTGACAGGACGACAAACGTGAAAGAGAAACTCTAGGCGACTTCTTTTACAGTTTATCGGTGGATTTTGGACAAAGGAGCTTTACAGCAAATTTCTCACTGTTATCATTTACTTCATCTTTTGCGCATAAAACATACATGCGTATATAAAGTGGGGACCTCATTTTAATTTATGAACCCTTTCAAATGCATGTCATCAAACAGCTACGTGCGCGGCAATTTGGCTTCTTGAACCATGTATAAACAGGCGCTACTGTACCACGACGTCAGCACTCAAAGTATAAAGTCTGGCAAACTTTTCTACAGAGAACTAGCAGGGTTAATTAACAATTGTATAACGTGTTTAACATTTAGAGTAAAAGAAGCTTCATAAAGAAACATTACTTTTGTAATCGATGAAAACGGTCATTTATTAACAATTACTGGTAATCTTGGTACATTGTGAACTCTTCTGCTCCGCTCTGATAGCGTTTATAAATGTGATTCAGTGCCATTCGACATCTTGTAGAATGTCTGACAGTCCAACGACATTTGTTGGTGTCTTTCACCTTGGTCCTTCATTTACTCAATAATGTCCACGTCTGGACTCGGTGCTGGCCAGTCTGTCACATCCATGCCATCCATTCTCTTATTATTTATCTCTCAAATTCTGCTTCACCAAGTTACATATACATTTTGGATCCTGGTCGCAGTGGCGTATCTACGGAAAATGGCGCCCAGGGCAAGCACTGAAATCGCGCCCCCCTCGTTTTTTTTAAAATTCAATTAACAAATTATGTCACTACATGAAAATTACAACTGCACATTCCTTCCTTTCACTGATGCAAAATGGTCTATGATGTGCTCGAAGTCAGTTTTTTCTCTTTCTACACTCAGCAGAGCAAGATCACAGAGTCTGTCTTGACTCATGGAGTTTTAACTTCTGAGTGATCTCTCACAGCTGTCGATGGTTAGCATTATCTGGATAGCAATGCGAAGATTGGGGAAGACGCTCTCATCTCCATACTGAACAATAAATTCGAGAAGCTCTTCAGGTATTGATATTTTCATGTTGGCCCGACTTGATAGCAACATTCTGCAATCCAAAACTTCACATAGCTGCTGTCCATCAACATCAGCGCTGTATAATTCGCCCAAATTTTTGCATTTCTTCTTTAGATCGATATTGTCGGCGCCGTAACACAGTCCCTCCACATCTAGAAGGAACCCAAACTTGGCGTCAGTGTCGTGCAAACGAGCGAACCTTTCGTCCATTTCTCTGTGGAGATGGTTGAGTGTTCCCTTCATGACTCTTTCCATTTCCTCCTTGGTTGTTAACCCAGCGTCTCTCGAGTTCTCATCAGCCATTTGTTTTTTGTCTCTGACGTCTTTCAACTTCAATATTCCATTCTTGACAGAGACCGAGTCCTTCTTCGAGTGACTCACTGACCAACACTTCTCTCTCATCATCAAAATGATCTCGAAGGGCTTTCAAATCCAGGTCAGCATCGTGGAAGTTCATGCTAGGATCCTGCAGCCTCTTTTGAACACGGTCAATGCGAATGAGTACTTTGTTCCAAAATCATAGCAAAGTCAGAAAATCGTAACTCAACATGTGGTTATACAGCTGCCTTGCGTCACTTATTGTTTCACTGGTCTCGTTTTCATTGTCTATGCTATATCATATCCTGGAGAACTTGAAGTATCTCCTCAAGGTACTTGTTGACGAGCTTCATTGCTTCTGTCCTTGCACTCCTTCTGATTTCGGACTGCGACTTAACAACCAAAGGCACGGCGTTTTCGAGATTTTCCCAGCGTTGTGCTGAACGAGAGAAGAACAAGTAGAGAGCTTCGATGGTTCCAAAAAATGTGACCATCATTACATCCTGCTTGGCTGCTTTTACACCCACCAAGTTGAGTGAGTGATTGTCGCAATTCACAAACACTGCCAGGTTGTTTTTCTCACTTATTCTTTGATGAACACCACTTCTGTGTCCACCCATCACAGCAGCGTCGTCATAGCGCTGTGGCCGACAATCGTGTAGCTCCATTTCGTCCTTCTCCAGCTGTTTCAAGATGTCTTCAACCAAGCTCTCAGCATCCTTCTGTCTTATCTGGATAAAACCAACGAAGGACTCACTAACACGGACTGTTTTCCTCTCAAAATCAACTTCCACGTACCTCACTACTTCTGACATCTGCTCACGGTGTGCCTGATCAGGAGTCGAGTCGAACATGAGACCATAGTACTTGGCTTTACGAATGCTTCTCAGTAAACTCTGGCGAACAGTGGATGCCATCATGTGGATGAATTCGTTCTGGACACCCGGTGAAAGATAAGACGTGGATCCAGGATGATTTTCCACGCGAGTGAGGTGTGCTTTCATGACAGGGTAAAAGATGGGCAGTAGTTTTAGTAACTCAAGGAAATTCCCCACATTGGAGTCAACGTCTAGCTGAAGTGACTCCCTGTGTCCTCGCAAAGCCAGGTTCTGAGTAGCAAGGGAATTTTATGCAGTAGTGAGGGATTCTCCTCAAATATCACGCCACTTCTGCTTTTCCTTCTCAATATGTGACTGAAGTTTCGCGTCAATAACTCCTTTGTTTTCAGCTAATTTTTTTCCCTTCTCTTTCCACTGTGTGAAGTATTCCCATGATTCTTAACATTTTCATGAACACTAATCCTTTCAATTTTTTTCCAGTGGTTGAATCCACTTTCCTGCTCCAATGAGGACTGATGCTGTGACCGGGAATAGAGAAGACAACAGATATAAAATGCAGACTTTTTAGAAGGGGAATAGACCGGCCATGAGCGAGTCACTTCCTCACCACGACCATTTCCCAATTTCCTCTTGAACCAAATTTTGTTCATTGAGCGGTTATTTGTTGGTAGGAAAGGCCCCCCCTTCGAACCCAGCTTTATTATTTTCCTTCTCAACCCGTCAGACAGAATTGTTTTTCCAGTATCCTTGTCGAACTTCAGAAGTCCAATATCAAGCTGTTCAATCACTTCTGGTGTGACAGTTCGAGGCTCTTCGACACCATCCAGTAGGTTCAGTGTTGTCAGGTAAAATCTCGTCAATAAACTCGACATTACCATCGACTTTTCTGTCATATCCACGTTCTCTCTGGCAGCCTCACTATACTCAGATTTATCTGACTTGACTTTCTTCTCGGCTTGTGACGCATTTGTATTTGATCCACCTTCGGATTCTAACAAACTTGTAGCGGGTGCAGGTGACTCCGTGAAAAGTGTCGAACTACTTGTTCCGGCCTTTTCAAAGAAGCGCTTGAACAACTTGCTCGACTTCTTGACTTCCTCTGCCTCCAACTTTCGTCTCTTCCGTCCTTTAGCTCTACTTCCTTATCCGTGAAGAAACGTTTCATGGTATTCTTACACTGTTGGTGCCCAAGCTGGCTTACAGCCGAGCTGGCTAGTGCGCGTCCGGCCTGAGTCACTGTCGAGTCCTTGCCGCGTGCCGTGCTCCCCGCAGGCGTCGAGGTCCGAGAGGCAGCAGAGCGACAGAAGCCGGGGGAGGCTGGCGGTGCCAGTGTGAGTTACCGCCGGGAGTGCCTGCCGTTGGAGACAAGCCTGCTGGGCGGCAGGCGGCTATAACACAATGCTCAAATAAGGAAATGGCACTTTTAATCGGAACATTAAATTACATAGATTTTGCACAAAATTCTGGACTACCTCCCCAGTTTGCGAGGGAGAATGGTCTTACTGGCAGTTGGCACTGAGCAGTGGTGCTATGAGGTATATGATCATGTAGCTCCAAGCACTGTATTAATAATTTATATAAGATGTCTAACGATCTGATCATCCTAGTGCCTCTCACCCATGATAATTGTTATGGTGTCAGTTTCGCAACCACCACAATGCGTCACCCTGTGACGGTTTCCCACGTTTGATCCGCCCAGTGGTGTTCATTCCCTCGCTCTGCTCACATGAACCGCCAGTTTCGAAAGCAGTCACACACAATGCTCCCTGGGGCCTAACCTTTGACATATGTTCGAAGGTGAACATTAGTTGTACCAATCTTATCAATTATTTTTGTAAATTTTGTGAGCTTTTAGTAATCAGTCTATATAAGGCTGAGTCGGCACCACTTGTCTTCGAATCACGTTAAACGGACACAACAGAAATCAAAAGCATATCATATTTTTTTTCTTGCATTTATGTCCCATTTTATAACGAAGGATCTGCTACATGTGTCCTCCGGTCTTTGAGTGTCGTCGAGCCACGCTCTTGAACGAGATGGCAGCTTTAGGCATCAACCGGAACGATCCCTTCACCTGTTTGAAGATGCCGGACTCGACTCCTCAGCGTATGGCCGATCTTATGTGGGCATTGGCCTTGGGCAGGGGCTTCTTCATCTCGCCTTCGCGGGCTTTGTCCTCAACATTTGCTCACAACAGGATCCATATTTGAATTGGAATTATGACCGATCGGCTTGTCACACCAGCCTGACATCAGCGAGCGCAGCCATTTATATTTTTGCCTAACACTTGATGCCTTCGAAATTGCGCACTTGAACCAATAAGCTATCCCTGCGCTCAACATCGACAATCAAAGGCAGGTCACATATCTGAAGAAAATTGTTCTTTCACTATCCGAGGATGGTGTCCGGGGCACGTGCCCCGCCTGACCACACCCCCCCCTGACTAGGTACGCCACTGCCAGGTCGTGCTGCGCGCCGAAATCTGTGCCTATAGATGAACTTCACTAGTTAACCAGAGATTGATGGTGTTTTTGTATAAATAAACCTACGTGAAGAAGGAAAACATTGGTGGATAAAGCAGCTTCACATAACCATATTTAGAGAACAGATCGTTCACAATTTCTTAAAGAAATGTTTAGATTTTGTTTTTTAACTTCCTTTCGTTTTGCTTCTTTGTTCCTTTCTTGATCAAATTTGTTTGTTTGTGTAATAATAATAATAATAATATATAATCTCACCATTAAAAAGTTAAAGAAAAAATTTTAATATCAATTTGGTTTTTCACATTCTAATGTACCCTGCTAAGATTGTCCGATTCGAAACAGATAGCTTCAGTGATAATTATGAACTGATTCCGTTGTTGCATCTTTAAGGAATAGGATGTGCATCGCATGTCTTAACTATTAACTCGCCCCTGGGGCGTTCGTCTTCGCTGGTGACACATGATTTGTACAATTTGTTCGAACTGTTTTCTGACCTCATCAATCATGGTGAAGTCAGCAATTTACTTTAATATATCAATACAAGGTGATTTCACTCTGGAATAATAACGAGTTTATCTCCCTTTTGAAGGGAGTCACTCCTTAGTTCAAATTCCTCTTCATATTAAAACGCTGTTTTGATTTATTTTTACCACGAAATTGGTTTTGAATTCCTGAATACTAATACAGAGAAACAAGCAGTCATGCAGCAGAATAGTTCGTAGAGTCATCATTGGTGTTCATTGACTGATTTAAGACGTAGTTATGGATGAGTCAGAGTCTTCTAACTATCTATCAATCGATCTGTTTGCAGTCGAAATTGGCATTTGTCAAATTTTCGTCTGTTTTCCTTCTCTATTTCAAAAGGCTATTGAAATCTCTCAAGAGAAATTTTAACTGCGTAGAAAGGTATAAGAAGGGAGGTAATTCTTATTTACAGATATAAAGCAAAATACATAAATAAATAAATGGTCCCCCCCAAAATTGTTACTGATTTGTGTTTTAGTTAAATAGTTGAAATATCTTTTCTAAAAGGTATATTTCACTCTAGGAATATAACTAACAACTAATGAAGTTTGTGAAAGTGAATACAAACAGTTGAGACAAAAACAATTGTTCAATAACATTTCTGTCTTAAATATTAAAGATGACATCTGCCTGATGGTATTTATTAATTTAATTAAAAACGTCATATAGCCTTATAATATAAGAACTGCTGATAACTAGTAAAGAAGGTTAAACAAAACTTTACATAGTGAAAGTAATGAAAAAAATGATAGTATAACGTACAAGCAATAAACTCTTGGCAGAATCCACACAGAGAGCCACCAGCCGTTGCAGAGTAACCGGTCATTTTCATAGGCCTAGAGGCAGGAAGAAATGACGTCATCACAACTTTTACTCTCAGCAACGTATTTTACAGGTAAAATTATCAAAAGAAGGTTATCAAATGCATATAAAAATAGCGTCGACGGAAACAATATCTTTTTTTTTAAAGCTTTCTAAAGTGAGACTTGAAAAGGTGTGGTTAGAGTCCATACAAAGGCAATTCAGATTCATAATCACAGCTACAAGTAAACAAAATGTTGTGGCCTCCTTGAGAGGAGAGCGAGCTATAAGCCTTGTTCGTAATTGCTTCAAAATTATCAAAATTAAATTTACCTGATATTTATAAGAAAAATAAATTATTTTATAAAAAAAAAAAAAGATTTTATTTACGGACTTTTAATTTAACTTAATACAAAAATTGATTAACTTTAACTTGTCTGATATATCTGTTGCAAATATTTATCTTATCCATGGTCGGTGTTCGCTTTTGTATCAGCAAAACCAGATAACCTATATTATGACTGTAAAATAATTAGTGTGCGTCCCATTTTAATACTGAATTTTTATTGATGGGACAATGGGCAGCTTAGATGCTAGTAGGTCGAGTCTTGGTCGGCAATTCCATGATGGTCACGTGGTCTCCAGCTAACTCACTTCGCCAGCTGTCTTCAAACATGCAAGACAGAAAACAACAACAAAGGGTTTAATAAGACAGAAGAAAATCTAAATTATTACTTCCAGTCTTTTATCATTTTTTTTACAATGCCATACTGCAAGTGTGCGTGGCAATGAATGACGCTTGTGGATTAAAACCCCAGCCGGCAGATACGCGTCTTGGTCCGGGGTCGCTTAGAAGCAACTCCCTCTTTGCACGTCCTATCAACTTTCCCAAAACCTCTGCCAACAAAAAATTGCGCGAACCGATGAGATAACAACATGTCTAAATAGATACAAAGCCGCGAGGTAGCACCATGGACCAAGGTGTAGGAAAGTCGGGCAATAATGGTGAACAGGAGCCATTTAACTCAGGATCTTCATGGGTAAGCACGTCGAAAGCACTCGGCAAATTTGTCTTCAATTTAAGTTGTAATTTTTCTCCAAGCTCGAGATTAGCGAAAACAAGTCTTCCCCGCTGTTCTAACGCTTCCTAATCGATCGCAGTGCTTGTGATGTACAAGAACCGTCACTGTGTATGTCTCATCGCACTTCATTTTGGTCAGGTGTGATCCCTTTGTCTGTTTTTGTTGGTTCTAATGCCATTATGTACATGTGCAAGTGTTTACTGATGGAAGGGACCAAAATATTTGCCAATTGAAACTTGGTAGCTTCGAGCCGCCGACAAATTAGATCATGGTGCCAAAATGAAGAAAATCAAACAGACCTGTCAAATCTGGGGTTGCTTTAGGGGCCAGTCTTGCTCTTCTTTTTATGTTGAAATATAAATATCTACAAACATGTGTCCATAAACTATCCGTCCCTGGGGTGGTAACCAAACGGACTCCACGTCGATTCACAATATAGTCCGTGAGCGTCAGAGGTGACTCTTTTTTTACCCGTTTTATATCACTATTTGGTGGCAGAGGCAAAGATTCAGAGAGAGAATATGTTTCATTGTGAACTTAAAACTGCACAGATCTTTCACTGCCATCCATCGACTACCAATCACAAATTGTTAAACACGTATACAGAGAAATTAAATAAATCCTCTTATACTTTTAAGACCGCCATCTCGTGCTTTCGACTTTTTTTAAAGGAAATAAACGAGTAATCACGTGAGAACCCTTGCAGTTGCGACAAAAACACCGACTAGCTCAATTATGGCGCACAGGCTGTTCTTGTCTGTGATATCCTTGACAGGAGAACTATGGCATCTCCCTTACACGTTTGAAAAGTACCAATAGTTTAAATTTACTAGATTTCTCGGAAGTTAGCGATTTGGGAAAGTTTTTTTGTAATGTTTTTAATTATGGAACGAGCTGTCCCTTTACTGATTTCGGTGTTTTCTTGAATAAAAATCGCAGATCTCTGTAAAGGGAAAACGAGATACCACGTGTTGATCGCTGATTGGGCGAATTCTTTGTTTGTGTTTTTGTTGTTGTGTTTGGGGTCGGTTACCTAAGAGTAGGGAAAAGAAAGGATCGAAACTAGTTGAGATGTAGGGACGGCGGTGTGGGTGGGGGGGGGCTGAGCGGGAAATTCCCGACGGGTTAGCAAAGCTGTAAAACAGAGAATCGTTAACCATTAATTGCCCTGCATTTTGCTTAATTTTCTTTTTTGCTCTGCAAAGTGATGGATCCATTCAAATCTACTGCCTCGTTATCAGCACCGCAAACTCTCCGCTACATAACTCAAATTATTATTAGTAGTATATTATAAAGGAACACAACACAACTTCCTGTTTCGTGCCGTCATTATTGTAGTTGAGTGAGCTAGATTAGTTTCTCACTTCAAGTTCCTGGTCCCAGGGCTGCAGTGTTTGACTTGGGACCTACAAAGAGAGACTTCTCTCCCAGCTTTTCTATATCCACCACAAACAGCTGGCGTTGCCAATTTTAAATAAAGCATCAGTCGCGGGACAGCGCTTAGATAGGGAGAGAGAGAGAGAGAGAGAGAGAGAGAGAGAGAGAGGGGGGAGAGCAGTAAATGGTAAATTATTTGGTTGTTTGTTTTCTTTAATCGATTAACCAGTTTTGTGTAAAAACTTTTCCAAATGAGGAAAATCAATCCTTTCTTCCGCTGCTGTTTTTTGTCCCCTCATCCCCCCCCTATTTCTTCTGCTCTAAAAAATGGAGTTTTATTTAAAAATGGCTTCAGGGAGATTTCTAGCGTTTCTTAGCCGCCCCTTTGCCCTTTCTTGCCTGCCTGAGATGTTTTCGCCTCTCCCTAAATGCATAGAAAAGACGTGGAACCCTTTCTGAAGTAGATCTCTACCTAAGCTCCTCCCGATAACAGCCCAAGACTGCAGGACGAGGCCTGGTCGGCTCCCTGCCGCAGGAGAACACGCGCCTGTGACAGGAGTGTGGCTCGCCCGCAGCTACCATTAAGTCTCGCCGTCACAGCAGCAGGCAAAGATGGTGGAGTTTCTCCATCGTCAGGAATCACCCTTTTTTTTTTTACGGGCAGCGATATGTGCGCCGTCGGTGTGAATGGCGGCGAAGAAACAATGGAGGAGGTTGGGCTGCTAGCGGGGCCACATCCATCGACGGAACAAGCGCTTTATGAGTCAGACGAATCTCTTACAGCCTTCCATTGTTGTCAACAAGTCCAGCGCCAGCAGACGATAATTCACTTACAGATTAATTGCGAACCCGTAAGTCAGCGGCCCTGCGAGCTGGAAGGGAGGGTTTGTTTTGTCTCCCCCTTCCTGATTAATTCTCTATAAACTCTAGCCCGCGGCTGACCATTCGGTGGGCAGCGCATCTACGTAACAATAATCAGTCTCGTTAGGGGGAAACCTGACCCAGATCGGGCACGTGGCCGCACGCGATCCAGATCAATGGCTTTCTCAGTACCAGGCCTCCTCCTCCTGTGATCGGCTTACACAATAGCCGGTTGTCAAAGATGTCTGCGTATATCGGCCTTTCAAAAGTCACCTGCGGGTTGGGTTGGCGACGGTGACGTCACAGAGAAGTGAAACACGTGTCCTTAAGCCAAACGCATGTCGCCATCACGACGTAACTGGTTATTGTTAATTATGATTTATACAATAAGATGGGAAAAGATTGAAAAATCCGATGAGTTTTTTTAAAATTTTAATTATTTGCTTCACTCTGCTTTTTTTTAAGACGAGAAGAACCCACCTATATCGGATCGAACTTGAGCCATCATCAGGATTTAACCTGTGTGTGGGTGTGTGTGGGGTGGGTGTGAAAGTGATGATGGTGATAGGGTGTATCCTGAAACTGAGAGAGTAGAGAGAGAAGAAGAGAGAAGGAGGAATCGCTAGCTGACTGATGATGAGGCGAATCAATGAATGATTGAGAGAGAGAGAGAGAGAGAGAGAAAGATTGACGAGAGAGAAGAGAGAGCTCGATGCAGAGAGATGCTAGAGATGCGAGAGATCTATCATGATGATGATAACAGAGATGCTGACTCTGATGACGAGCTCGAGAGCGCTGAGAGATGAGAGAGAGAGAGAGAGAGAGGCGAGAGAGAGAGAGAGAGCTAGAGAGAGAGAGAGAGAGAGAGAGAAGGGTAATATGAGTTTATATTTTAAATTTGCTAATAATTCAGAAAGTGTTCCCCCAGCACAACACGACTTTCGCGCTATACCTGAAGATAATCCTCAAAGTTCTTATGGCAGACATCTTTTAGTAGATTTCGACTAACGCTTTAAACACGTCCAAAGCTCGTGACAAATCCATTCCGCCTTCATGTTACGTGGGCTTTGGCGTAATTAGTTTTACAACTTCAATAATTTTAATAACCTAAACGATATGCGTGTCTTATCGAAGAGTAATTCAATATGCTATGCACCGTCGTAAAAGAAAATAATAAGCTGCTAAGGATTTGCTGTAAATAATTAAATTCGGTAGCATTTAGATTCCACTTACCCAGTTTCCAGACACGGCTGCCGTCCAAACAAGATCTCGCGTCGGCATTGTGGCTGGTAAATGAATGAATCCATGAAGTACAGAGCTAAAATCTGATCTCAAAACTGCCCATCCTGTCGATATAAAATAATACTAATGACTTCTCACCGGTTCAACCAATGATTCTTTACAGAACGTAAATATTAAAAACAATTATAGAAAATAAAAATCGGTATAAAATGCAAATAAAAAGCGATAGAACCGCATCTCTTGTGTAAAAATGAAATGCCGCCATAGTATAGTCACGTGATGATATAGTACACTGTGATTGGTGTCAGGCTAACAGTCAGCAAGTGCCACAGGTACAAAGGTATAACAGTATAAACAGTGGTATCACTGTCGTGTGGTTAATATTATGGCTCTTCCAGGAAAAGAGATTTAATATGAAGAGCGTGTAAAAAACCAAAGTCTTAGCTGATGAAGGCTGCTGCTCCATGTGGAAGGTTGCAGCCCGATTTCATGTTTCAGAAGGAGCTGTCGAGACTCTGAGGAAGATACGCGAAACTGGTGCCGATGACGATAGACGACGCAGTCAAGCAAGAAAACCTAAACTCTCCAAAAGTTTGATGTCGTGTACCTCAGTGCGTGTTCTCTACGTGACAGACAAAACCCAGCTGATGTTAACGTCTCTTCAAGAACAGTAAAGTACGCACCAGCATGAGGTGGTCTCAATGGATGTGTAGCTGCCTGACAACCTTTGGTGAGGAAACGCAACCAAACGTCAGGGCTGAAATGGGCGCAGAAATGAAGCAATGAGATGACCAAACCAGGAAAAAGGTTCTCTTTAAAGATGAGTCCAAGCCTGAACTGTTTGGCAGTAATCAACGACAGTTTGTTCGAAAGCGAACCGGGGATTGGTATAACAGCACTGTGCATCAATATAAGTGTGAAGCTGCATATCAGCCAAAGGTGTCAAAATTTGCATAAAATCGAAGGTATGCTGACTTCCGACAGGTACAAGCATGTCTTTATCCATCATTCCACTGGACGAGGATTAATTTACCAACATGACAGTGACCCCAAGCATACAGCTAATATGGTGAAAAACTATTTGGAACGTAAAGCAGCTGATGGACCACTCAAAAAGATGCTTTGATCTGCACAAAGTCCTGATATAAACATTGAGGCTATAAGGCGGTATATGTCTACTGAGAATATCAAACGAAAACCAAAAACCTTTGATGAATTGTGGACAGTGCTACAGAATATTTGGAACCACATTCCACAGTCATACACTGATAACCCGTATTGGAGCATAAAAACGAGGTGCCCCACTCTATATAAAGCAAAGGACTCACACACCAAATAGTAAGCTTTGTACAGTTTATTCATTTTGCTTTTGTAATAATGTATTGTGTAATTATTAAAAAATAGTGTATAATTGTTTACACAAGTCTAAATATCATATTCTACTCTCTTTTTTTAAACGTTTTACTACGGATTTCAGAGAAGTTGTTCGATGTACTGATTCACAGTTACGATTTGGCCTACCGGTAAAATGGCAGCCATGTTACCACGATTCTCTACTTTGAACTAACTATGCATGATCTGTTACTCTGAATTCTACTGATAGTGTTTTTATTAATTCTAATTCATTCGCCTCTTTAAATGACATCAGTAGAAGAATTAATTAATTTTTCTTGTGGAAATGGAAAATAAATAGCTAAAATATTAGAGGCAGCGAATAAAGAGAGCAGACAACTTCTCTGCTGCTGTTCGACAAAAACAACCAACTTCTGAAACAATATGAAAAATAAACAAGATCAGTTCATCTACTATATATATTTTTTACAATATTACTTATACACTCGAGACTTGAGTATGGAGTGCATTATGTGCTATTATTTTTTAAAAATTAATTTTATTTTTGAATACCATAAGCGACTACCCGAACAATTGATTCCCTTAATAGAAGCCGACCTTGAACGGTCCAATGAAAGATCAGCTTATTTCCTGCGCGTCGTTGCGAACACCGCGCACGCAAGGGAGACAATTCGGAGAATTCCCCCCTCAACGAAATGGATATAAATGTTTAGTTGCGGAAGAAAGTTGGAGAATACATTATTTTGAATGGGTAACCCGTGAAGGCACTGGATAGAAAAATCTGAAGTGTTGTTGTAGTTCTGCAGGGAACGACGACCGCATATTTAAAAAAAAAAAATAAGAAGAAAAAAGTGATTAAATTACTTATTAAATCTTTGATCGAATACTCCTTTAGTGGGTGGACATGTTTATAGTAAGCGTTTGTGGCAAACACCCTGACTGGTCGCGATCGGCATTTTTCCGACTCGTGACGGGACGAACGGGGGTCGCCAGTTCCGAATCAGCTTTCAGGCACAGGGCAGTTTGAGCTACTGACACGAGAACGAGACCGAGGGAAGGGGGGACAACTAGGCGCCGCTTACAAATCCTCCCGGATCGCTCGAGTCACTGCGCGAGACGCTGTAGTGGAAAGACGTGAACCGAATCAGCGAAGGCGAAACTCAGAGCAAGAGACGGGGGTCTAATTATGGCTGATGACCTTCTTGTAAAGCCAACAGAGATGAACAAAAGGCGAGCGCGGACTATTCCTCCCCCCCCTTTTTTAAAGACTTAATCGTAATAAAAACAAAGGAGATCGAACAGAACAGGAAGTAGAGACAGGAATCCAACAACATGCAGGACTTTCTGTGGTGTGGTTCACAAACGAATCCTCTACACAGACTTAATGTTTAGCCGCCTTCGGGGATTTGATCACATTAAACTATGAAACCAGCCTCCTGCATCTTTTCTTCTAGACGGGTCTGCCATTGTTAACGCATCTATTGTTGTGATTTTCCTGAGTCATTTGGACAAATTGCCGACATCAGTAACAGATTAACTTCCACGAAGGTAGACCAGACCCACTTGAGAAGTAACACTGATAATAAAGTGGTGTCCCGCCACCTCTCTTCTTTCAGTCCTTTTAAATTTATTATTAAACGTCTCAGAGCAGCTTCAGTGCCGATAAATTAATGGAATATAATAATGTACACGTAAAAGCACGGCGATTTCACAGGAGAATTATTGGCAAATTAATAAACGGCAGTAAATACATTTTTCAAACATCAAACGGCTGATGAGTAGACGGGACGTGACAGGAAGTTCTAATCAAGCATCCCCATGACAAGACGTCTGAGCAAGCAGAACGCTGGCGCCAAAGATGATGTCAAGAAGACACACGTTAGTCTTAGCTCTGCTTTTCTCTTTCATTTTTCCAAAAACAAAGCAGCTACTCTTGGGCCCTGTAATTGTTTTGGAGATCTCCTATTTCCCGAGGCTCTCTACTGATGTCTTATTGTCCAGAAAGAAAAAAAATCAAACACAAGGCAAAGACGAACACGCGGAGACTGGGCGGCGTGCTGATTACAAGCCTGCCAGTAGATCTAAAATGGCGATGTGGAGAGAAAATGAAATAAAAAAATTGCAGCAGCAAGTCTAATGCAGCAACTGAAAGATATTTATAGTCGGAAGTCTAGCTGCTTTAACGACACGATGTAAGTAAAACTAAATTGGTTTAGAAAAATATTCGTTCGTGACAGCACAAAAGTCTATGGCTTTTGGGAGCTACCATCAGGTGTTGTAAACTTATATAACCACGCTGTCTGACAATGTGTGTAAAAGCAAATTTCGAAATGCACGATCATCAATGGTTATACATCTGTGGGTACGATATGAATATGTTGTACAAATACTCGTGATGAAATGTTTATCAAACAAATGGTTCTGTGGAACATTGTGGTTGACGTTACCTAGATCCAAGAATAGTTGTTGTCAGTCAGCGAAGTTGGGTATCCACGCAGACAACCAGAAAGTGTCGTCACCGCGCCAGACGTCAGTGTGTTTGTCTCCCTTTCAGCAATCGTCACCGCAATACTCTATTATCCTGGGCAAGGTTCCATTATCGATAAACAACAGTGCAGTGCCAGCAAATGATGTCTTGCGATTAAAGTCAGTTCAATTTAAATCTCTGTGGCGGCAGGTTACGTGTAAGGCGTAATTTGAGGAGAGGGCTATGTTGCTGGCAATGTTGTGTAGCATGATCATTGTAAGTAGATGGAATATAATAGTATGGGAGGGATCATGGCTGGCAGACGAAATACCTTGGCTATCGTTCATGGTCAGCTGAATGGTCAGAGGTACACGGATGAGACTGCGTGACTGACAGTCCCATCTCTTTATCATCAAATGGCACTGGGTTTGTGTTCTAGGAAGACAACGGCGAGCCAAATGGGTTAATTAGATTCATCACTGCTATCCATGAAGACAATACGCCACAATGGACTGGCCAGCCACATCTCCAGATATTTTACCCATTGATCGTCTCTTGCAGACGCGTGAGGTCGAGGAATCAACCTCAACATCTACACGATCTGGCTGTAGCTTATCTCACAAGTGACGAGCAATACCAGATGTGACAATAGACGTCTCATTTTAAACATGCAGCCCCGAGGTAGCTTCACAAACGGCCACTCTGCCAGCCATCTTGTGAATTTTGCCCTCCTAGAGTGCGCGTAAAAACTGGGATACTTTTCCCCCACCAACGTGTTGTAATAGAATACATCGGCTAATTTGTCTAAGAAATAACTAGTTTTCTGTAAGTTCTGATTATTGTGTTTTTTTTTTTTTTTTGCACAACTGTAATTAAATATTTGATGTCAAATTCCAATATCCCTGAGATTTTTATGAGTGTTTAGGCTAGGTCTTGGTATGTAGGTTATACACACACACACATGCGCGCGCGTACACTGGCCACGAAAGTCCGGTAACAAAAAAAACAGAGTAAATAAATTCATTCGTTTTCCAGGTTCTCTTTCCTTTCCAAATGTCTTTATTTCTGCCTAAGCTTTACGAAACTGAGGTTTCATTGTTGCCGTCTTTCTATATCTTATAAAAGAAAAATGAACTCGGTAGAGTTTTTTCTTCTGTTTTGTTGTTCTAACATCCAGATAAATTCACGTGTATATTTGAGAATAAATGAAGACTTATAAAGAGGATGATAACGAGTAAGAAAAATAAAGATCTATGGATAACATTTTAAAAAAAAATACGAGGAAGTAGTAGGCAGAGAGATAAAAGGTAGAAGAAGCAGGAAGTCATTATTAAGGAACAGGCTAGAGAAATATCGATCTGGGTGCTGTCAGCCTACGAAAAGGTATTGATCCGATTGATCGCAGTTCATGAGCACTTCTCTTGCTTGAGTGCTAGGCCTTGACTGCGCGAGCTACGAATTGTAGGATAATACTTTGTTGGCGCCCGTTTCCGGTGTATTACCTCGTAAGAAAGTCCCCCTACACGCTCACAACTGGCCAACACCACACGGGGCGCTCGCTCTCAAGCGACAAATGCTACAAAGTAAGAAGTTCATAATCTGTATAGTGAAGAAAGGAAAACAACAAAAAGCATTCAACCCGATAGAGAGAGGGGCACCGCGTGGAAGCGCCCTGTTTCTACGTGTTAATCTAAAGAAAAGTTGTCGATGCGTCTTAAATTCTTTTTAAAAGCTTGCAACCTAACGAACCGGGTTCTTTCCCATTTTCGCTCGAGGTGGGGGGGGGAAAGGGTGAAACGAATTATTAAAAAGAAAACAGAAAGAAATTTTGCGTTGGAAGAGACAAGCGAAACAAAAATTCCCGCCAACTCTCTTTTTCTCCAGCTGACAGATCGCCCGAATGACAGGCCAAACCGGCTCCACCATGCGAGATGGTGTTGTATCGAGGATTTTGGAACCGCATCGAAAACGTCACCGGTGCCCGTCCGCCGAGTCTTTTTACCGGCACGTGACTTAGCAGCTTCCTTTACGATTGACAACTGCCCCCAACGCCACGGTAACTCCAATCACGCCGCCGTGCTTTCCCGGACGTCCGCAGTCACTCCTTTCTGGGAAACCTGTCAGCGTGCGACCGACAGCAGCAGCATCAACACTGGACGACTTTTCAGACCCATCTCCTTCATTGTCATTCTTTGATGAAGGAAATAAGCCGGCCGGTTTTCCTTTCTGGCGCCAGAAGCTGAGAATTCTACAAACCCAGAATAATTTTTCCAAAAAAAATCTTTTCGAGCCTTTATTTCACCGTAGATGGTTTCCGTGTTAACTGCTCGTGTCCTTAGCGACGACAATCATCTTTACTTTTATGAATAACCCGTGAATCACCGAGTTGTCTCGGGACCGGGATCGTGGATGACCAAATGCATTCGCAGCTCCTGCGAATGGATTTCTGGTAAATAACCGCCGACCAATCAGGAGACCGGACGCGCGGCCGGTGTTTGTTCTGATTCGACCGAGCTCACATCAAAGGCGCGCCGCCAGTACTGCAGGAGAACCGATGGGAATCAGCCTGTGGCCGTCCCTACTCCACTGGCACAGCCACATTGCAGTAGTATACATCTATCCGACCATAGAATTTAAGAATAATGAAGCAATCGTGCGTAATTTTTTATTAAAACTGTATATTATGAAAACCTAACGAGGTCATCGCGGCCAACTTACCGAATTATACAAAAGTTGTCCTTAATGGGAAACAACAGCAGACAAATAGGAAAAGTGCGCGCGTGTGTGGGTCCGCCCCCTGCCGGGCCTCTCGCGATGAAGACGCTGTTGACAGTCGTTAAGTAACGAGGAAGAGAGGCAATAAAAGGTGAAGGTCCACGCACACCGGGTAGAGTCCTCCACGTGCAGCGAATGTCGGCCGGCTGGCGGCTGGTCGAGCGGAAAGCCACGAGCAGATGGAGCCCGTGCCCCTGGTGCTGGCGGCTCGCGGATGTCCGGCTGAAGTGACCTGCCTGACCAGGGTCTTTGTCCTGCCCTGTCACCACGCGTCGCGGCTCGCTGTCGCGAGCGCCACCCACCAAGGAGAGACTCCGCCCAGGCGCCGCAAGCCGTGCTGCTGCCGACCGAGATTCGACCGGCCATATAGCAGCGCGCCTGTGCGTCGGCCCGACGTGAAGGCGCGCTCGCCATCAGTCCGCGGCGGCGGCGGCGGGGAAGAGATGAAGATGAAGAACGGCCTGGTGCGGAAAACAAAGAACTTTTCCGCTTCCGCGCTCAAAAATCGGAGGCGGCCGCTGTCTCGCATCACCGCCCTGCACCGTGACGGTGTTAGGTTACAATCGATCGGGGGCTGCCCACTTCTAGCGAACAGCACTCCGCTAAACTGTCTGTGCCACCTCAGCAGCAGCAACAAGGTATGCTGAAACTTCTCTCTCAAATATTTACTTATGTTGTCGTTGTTCCTTTTGTTTTCGCAAAGAGAAAGCAGCATAGATCTTTTGACACGTTTTACTTAGAAAATGAGTAAAAAAACCACCTCTCCGTTTATTACACGTGAATTAAATCAGACCGAATTCTTACGGAAAGCAGCTTCTCGTTCGTCAGCGAAGGTGTTCCATTGTTAGAGGGCAATAGCGAATACAGGTAGCTAAGAAATCCAACACACACGTACATTACCTCTCTCTCCCACCCTCTCAGAAAAAGTCAAAGTGTTAATATACTTAAAGTAAAAAGGTAAATTTTATTTAAAGAAATTACCTAAGTGAAAATGTGCAGGTAAAAAAAAAATTAATGATAAAGAATAAATACAGGTAAAAATGATGGAAGTTAGTTTATGATGAAATGTGAAGCATGAAGCTCACGAGGCTGTACCAGTGAATGCAATTATTATAAGTAAACATCACCAAAGTATCCAGAAATTAAATATGCAAAATAACTATAGAAACACGCGCAGCCAGGTATAACTTATATGCTTGTTTTTTTGAAAAAAAAGATGTTAGTGAGTTTCGTTCCTTAATCTTTTTTCTCTCTAAATTGATTTGTTTTTCGATTTTCGAAGCAGTGTTTCTACGGTTTGTTTATGTTAATGACGATGCTGACGATGATGGTACTAATACTAGTAATAACAACAATAAAAATGCATATTCTCAAAACACTAGCAAGACAAAACCACAAACCTGCTAAATGGGTGTACGAATTAAAGAATACGCGGTTACCTCCCATTGATAATTATTTGAAGGTTTTAGCCACCACTACGATGTCCTCTGCTCGCTGCTGGATGTCAAACGCCAGCTGATGTTTTGGTTTGTAGTCTTACCAAGATAACAGCCTCCAGAGGAACTCGAATAATCTCCTTCGACAACGCGGTCTTTGCACCATCTCTAAGTTTTATTCTCATCATGTGTGGACTCCGCCGGTCTCACTCCAAAGACAATGAAAAAATATACATGAATAAACATGAAAGAAAAACAATGAGGAGTGAGTGGAGCCTTGGCTCCGCGCCTGTTCCACAGCTGTTGTAATTGACCTGAGCTAAGAGAAGCTTTGGTCAGGGTTTGTGCGCGTGGGTGCGTTCTGTTACTGACGACGACGTATTAGACGGTCACCGCCGGTGTTAGCGTGATTTTTATTTTTAAATGTGCAGGTAAATCGGTAGTTTCTAACACACAGTGTTTGACATAGGTAATCCGGCAAAAAGAGACTAAACAATACGAAGTGACAAAATAAATAGGAAATACGTTAACAGCTACCACCCTTTGATACTATTATGTTACATGTAGGTTTACCTCGATCGACACGCTTCACCGACAGGCGGCGCAGTCGGGTGTGGAAGCAGTGTTCGGTTGTTTGAAGAATCTTTTTACAGATACATTGGTTTTACCGGGAATTGCTTCATAGACATTAGCGCACAATATACCTGACGCGACATTTTGATAATATGTTACATCTGTTACTAATAGATTGAAAAAAGAAAACTATTTGTTGAAGGAAGTTTACAGGCCAGAAGTTTAGCATCACCCCAGATGTAACAGTAACAAAAATCTGCCCTCAAATTATAGGTGGACGCCGTACACGTGACCAGTTCTTCCTTAATGTCTGATCCTTCTAACGGAGTCGCACTTGTCGTCGTGAAGTGTAAGGTCTTTTCGGAAACCACGGACCTGCACCTCGTCATTAACGATCAAAACGTTGTGACGTCACTTCCCGTGTGGCTCTCTCTCTCTCTCTCTCTTCCCCCATTCCCCCCTCTCTCTCTCTCTCTTTCTCTCTCTCTCTCCCCCCCTCTCTCTCTCTTCGAGCTGAAGGTATTTGCATGTTAGATTCCAAACTGCTACATCTCACAATTACCGCCACTTTGTGGAGAACTACAGAGCAGCAAGGACTCGCTAACCTAACAATATGAGGCAAATTCGGCGGCTTTAATTCGACTTTCTGAAGCAAAATTAAAAAAAAAAATTTCTAGGGTGGGGGGTGGCCTTAAAGATAAGTTTATAAACCGGATATATATTTTTCTTGTTTATTCCATTCGTTTATTGATATTTTTTATAAAAAAAACAACAAATAAAACAGATAAGTAATATTGGTTTACGTCTGTTAGGAAATTTAAAACAAATCGCGCTGACTGTAACAAAGGGCATGGCCTGTGTTTTGTTCTTCACCACGTGATTCTTACTACACCAGCAGAGTTCTCGTCCTCTTCTGATTAAATTTCACTAAAGAGTTCGATGCTTCGAAAGTTTCTGATGCGTCATAAAATCGATACATTAAGATCCCAATGGTCAACTAACCGTTAAAGCATCCAACCCAGACCATAAAAACTAAGCAAACAAGCAAAAAAAGAAAAAGAAAATGCACGATGATAAAACATTAAAAGCAGGAAGAAGAAAGGAAAGAAGATAGATTACTTCTAATTCAAATGCCAATAATAATTTGGCCGGCTCTTGTTGTTACACTATGTTAAGTTGAGAAAAGGGGCAAAGACAAGTTATTGATGGAAATTCCTCATATCAGTACTTGGTTGATCATATGTATGACAGTCCTTCCTTTAATTTCATTATATTAACAAGACGAAGATAGCTTTCTTTCAACTGACACTCCAGATACTCCCACAGGTACTCGATCGGATTTATATTAGTGCTTCAGGGCACTCAGGGAGGAGGTTGAATGCCCTGATCCCTCTTCTTGCCACACGAGGCGTGTGGCATGAAGCTTCATTTCCTAAAGGATATGAACATCGGATCTCAGTATGCCTTGTTGGTATAATGGTAGATGCGTCTTTTAAATGGCAATGCACCGAGCAGAATTGGGATCTTTCTTCGACAAACACCAATTATCTGTTTCTTCATCATGCAGACTGCAGTCCGTACTATAACAATACTGCCTCCATATTTGACCGTGGGCCGTAGACATTTTTCTCAAACCCGGGTGCAACATACGGACGCGAATCACAGAAACCTGGACTCATAGAAGAAAATTACACGCCGCCAATACTCGAGACTGTTGCCAGACGTCCTCTTTAGCCAAGTTGGTGGAGTCGACGCTGTACCATTCTTTAGCTCATTTCGGTTACATGGCGATGTCAGTCAGAGCATCTTGGCAGCGAATGTAAAAGTGGTAAATACTGGTACGGTTTCGTCGCTGAACGCCTCCAGGCCGCCCTCTCTCTCTCTCTCCCGCAGCAGTGGCATTCGCAGTACTATTGGTCACAGATCCACTTGAGATGCTGAGAGCTCTTCGACAATCTCTCGTTGACTCTGAAAGGTCTACTACACGACCTCAGGTAAACAGAGAAATATTGTGGGATCCAACCCTTTTTTGTATAGTGAAAACGCGCTGGTCATCTGTCCACCAAGACGTCTAATGTATACATAAGCACACCTGAACTGTGTACCTTTTGATCAGATAAATTCATTTATGGGCCACCAAATTAATATGGAGGACACTGTATAAGGTCTGAAGGAGTTTTAGAGAGGAGGCAACTAAGAGAAGGAAAAGCGTGCGTGGGTGCATATTTATGTTTTAGAGAAGCGATGAACAGCTAATCGAACTTTAAAACAAAACTGAATAAAAACATTTAAGGAAACAAAATTAATCAGTCGACTTGAAAGCTTTTATTTTCGGGCCGTCAGTGTTAAGTCACACACACCTTCTGGTGGTCGGGCTCGTCTCGCGACCGGCTTGCTGATAGTTCGGCTAAGCGACCGGCTTGCTAATAGTTCGGCTAAGCGACCGGCTTGCTAATAGTTCGGCTAAGCCGCCTCGCAATCTTCTAACCATAAATCTCGCGCGAAAGCGTTTGTTTTCGAACCTACCCTGATGCTATCCGCTCTGCCACAATAGACATGAATATTCATGCAGACAATCGGCAGACGATCAGTTCCCGCCGATAGACCGATCCGTCCGCCGTGGCTATTAATTACATCCCATCTGTGCGTCTATTTCTTTGCAGAGCGGAGAGGCCCCTAACTAAGATTATGCTGGTGTTAGACGGGGACAAAGGAGCTCTCGGCTTCGACATTATGGGTGGTTATAACGTAAGTACCCTCTGGTTTGCTGGCGAACTGTTGTCCCAGTGCGAGTCCACCCTGCCAACCCCACGACCCTTTTCTGTTGTTGTGCTGCGCTGCGCTGCTGCGCCCCCCCCAATCCCCGGCGATAGGTTATCTGCCCCTGGTGAAGGTTTGGCGTAGTGTGAAATCGGGGGTCAGGCTCTTCACACGTTCGTTTTCTCAGTTTTTGGGGGAACAGGGGCGAGGAACGAATAAAGGAGAAAGGCCGAATATTGGGCGCGCGGAAGACCTTTGTGAAGGACGATTTTATTTCCATAATTGGCTTCCTCTCCCGCGACGAAGGGCCGTCGGGAGATATTTGATTACGGCGCCCAGTCTACAGACAATGTCGACAAAAGCGACCGTCGAACGCTTCATTGGCAACTGACTCGGACTTTATAATTCGCCGCGGTTCGCTCGTAAACGCGCACAATCGCTGCTAATCTCTCGGCTCTATCACAAACACAATGTAAAAATGAATGGGTGTAATAATTCATAAATGTGGCGGTAATTATAAAATCAAATAGTAAAGGCGACCCCCCCCTCTCTGGAACCAACAAAGCGCAATTTGTTATTCATGCCATAGGGTTAGCGCAAACACTGGGCGGTCCCCCGGAGAAGGCGCGGGGAGGGGAAGGAAGCTGCTGAGACCTGAGTTGGCGATGATGTCACATATCTGCGCGTGGACAGTGCGATTCTTGTGCTGTGTACAGTTATTTTATCACACACGTTAAACGATGTAAATAAAAGGGACACTTTCTTAGGATTATTTAATTTAAAAAAAAAACAAAAACAAACTCAAAACTTAACAATATACCAAGTCCACCACCATGCAACAAGAGAGGTTTTAGGGGAACCAGGGCCTGTCCCCAACGTACACTCTCACTTCTTGGCAGATGCTAACTGCTGGGTAGTTTTAAATTTGGAAGTCAATTTCACAGAACTCTAGAAAGGAAATAAACAGGGTCGAATGTTAATTGTTCACTTGGCCCGTTCTTAATTTAGTCTGAACCACAAACATATGACTGTTTGAGGGACGAGGGCGCAAGAGTTATTTGGCGCAATTACGTCTCTGTCCCCTGTTTGGGGAGCAAACAGACTGGCAGTCTATTAAAGCTGTGATGACATCACAAGCGGTTAATGTGGAAATGTTCAGTCAGTGCCCTTCCTCTTAGATCTGAGTGTTGGCAATCATGGCTTTGTGCGTTTTTCAACCTCCAGATCAAAGAAAACTAACTCTTGACGTTCGGAAAGCTCTCTCTCTCTCTCTAACGCGATCGTCCTCACGTCGGATGCGCATGCGTACTTCCGATCAGAGTCAGGTGTTTCGGTAAATCTTTGCCACGTGCGGAAACTAGGTAAAACCTAAAGAGATGGCAGGATCTCTTATTTAAAATCCACGAGAGTGCCCTGGAGCTGTTTGACGAGCAAACGAGGGCCCCGGCCAATGTAAGCGATCGCCACCGGCGGCCAGTTTACGACTGGCTCGTATCGAAGCGGAATAACGAATGGCGGCCAATGTTCACCCTGAAATGTCACGAGAGAGTCACATGGTGCGGACCCGCATACTCACTTACCTATGTGCCTGCAGTCTGTAGAATTCACATAGACTTCAACAAGCAAGATGAACACGGGAAAAATGCAGCTCAAGTAGCGTAAAAATGTTTGATTATCATTTCGCATGAACAATTGTTGCCGTCAGAACGACGAGATGAGGCAGCAGCTAAAACAGCTTGCAAAGCGATGACATCGCGGGGAAGGGGTACAGTAAAAACCAATCACGTGGAATGATGTCGGATTGTGGGTGTTTAAAAGGATTTGTGGCTATAGGGCTTCAAATTAGCCAGAGAGTTTCCGCCCACTTTCCGTTATCTACTTGTTAGGTGTGTGATTAATAAATTAATAGTTAAAACTAGGTGATGACAAACATTAATAAAGGAAATAATCAATAACGACTGTTTTAGACACACGAAGAAGGCCTAAATATTTTAATTCAGAGAGAGAGATAAGGAAATGGGAATAAAAAGACAGAGTTATTTATATCCACGCGGGATGGCGAGAGAAAGGAAAAGATAATTAATCCATAGGTATAAGTTAATTTAGTAGCTAGCTTCTCCGTCACTAAGCCGTTTACCTGGAAAAAACGTGCAATGTAGAAATTCCAAGCAGAATTCCCAACTGGTGATTTAGAATTACGCTTCTTTTGTGCAGCTCAATGTAGCGACTGCAGATTATTTCCAAATTTGGTAGATTGTCGAAAGCCCCAACTTCTTAACCCCGACATATGCAGATTAACCTGGGTCATTTTGGAAAGGCTACCACCACCAGGTAGCTGAGCTTTGAGATGGGAACTGCTAAAACTAGAAATTGTACTTGGTTACGTACCGGGATAGGCACAAAAAATAACGTCGATAACGAAAACAAACAGTAACACGGATTAGTGCAATTATTATTATTATTTTTTTTAAAAAGAAGACTTTAAGTTTAGTATTCAAATAAAAGAAGATTATAAAAATAACTTCTGCTCTTAATCATTTTAGACTAAATTCTATTTTTACTTCTTTTTTACGTTAAAACTTTAAGGACTGAAATTGAGAGCAAACTAGAAAATCTAATCATCAAAACGTGGTTTCTTGTGAAGCAATGTGCTTTGTTTCTCACATCGGTTTCCTAGACTTTCGAATATTATTTCCCCCGATTTATTCAAGATTCAGAACAGTTGAAGAACGAATCAGTCTTATGATGACGTAGCTTTATCGTAACTAAGGCGTTCTTAGCAACCAAACAGAAGTTGTCTTTTAAAATCCAAAATAGAATCGTTCATTTTCAAATAAAAGCAAAATTTTTTTTCAATATATAAAAAAAAATAAATATATATATTAAATAACCTAATATAATTGTAACGTGTCACGTGATAGTTTTTCTTTTTTTTTTTGCTTGGGGGGTTCCTAAAAATAACGACATCAACAAAATGGCGTCCTTCCGAAGATGCTCAAAGGATTCAGAAAGGTAAGAAAGATTCTCTATATTTCTACTTTTTTAAAATTTCATCCCTCTCGCGTTACGCGGTCAGAATTCATGTTTTCGTTTCCCCTCTTTATCCGGAGGGGCCCACATTCACCGACTTCACCCTTTACCTCTCTGTTTGTCCGACCGCACCCCTCTTTTCGTTACCTGTGTGTCTCTTGACACCTGTTCTCTGTCCTAACCGGTAATAAACATATCCGTTGTTTAAAAAGGATGGTTTACAGGATTAAAATTGCAGCAATTGATGCTTTACCTATTGATTATTTTTCAGTTACCTGTCGTAAGGATGCCTTCATTAAATGGAGGGGAAAGGGTGTCTCTCTCTCTCTCTCCCCATGGATGCTTTAGTAGGAGATAATCCGTATAGTTCATTAAATTACTCCTGCATTTTTTTATAGTAGACTTCTCTCAGGACACGCACACAAGTGTAGGACTGATCAGTGAACTGTAGCAAGGAAAATTTGTGTGGAAATTTGTAGAAAAGTTGACATTTTTAAATAAACACTACTTTGGAAAAAAAAAGCAAACCAGCCACACAAATTGATGGGCCATTTGTTACATCTAAGTATTATTAACAAAATTCCTTTTTTAAAAAATGAAAATGAAACAAGAAATTACTAATTTTAACTATCTGGTGTGTTAAAAAAACAAAACACTAAAGAATCTAGTGTAGAAAAACTACTATAAGCATCTGCTGCTTGTGTTAACAGATCAAGGATATTTCAAACTATGATTTTGTTACTTTTCTGAAGATCAAAGTTTAGTTTTTAACAAGTTAACTAAAACTGCCATGGGAGACAGTATTTTACTAATTATGTTAGAGCTGGAAAATAACTTGCTAGCTGTGAATTTCTTGAAATAAACTTTTAAAATGGAAGTTCCCTCAGAAAAACAAATAAGTTATTGTAACAGTCTCTGTCACACAGCAGACTGGACAAAATTTGTTTGGGCTATCAATGCAATAACTGGTTTTGTTTGGTTTGTCTCAGATTGACTCTTATTACTAAGTGTTTCCTCTCCACTAATTAAAGTTGGATTAAGAAGCTGATTCCAACTCCATCTGGGCCTTGGAACAATGTCAGGGTTATTGTGTAGCTATTATGTGGTAATTAAACCAATGGACCTGTTTCCCAAGTCTAATTGCATTTGTTTCTGAGAGGATGTTTGCTTTACAAGTGTTTGTTCTTTCTCTGCTGTTTATTTTATAGGGAGTGGAAGGACCATAGAATTAGAGGTTCACTATAAAGTCATTTAGGGAGATCAAAGAGGCATATTTTCTTTTGATACCCAGATGTAAGAATGAATCACCAAATGTACATGTGTGTGTGTGTATATATTATATATATAACCAGTTAGGGACTAATTTCTTTGGCTGTCCTTTTTTTTTTTAGTTTTACTCATATTTAGTTGAATTAGTTTAATAAATATGTATTTGTTTTCATTTCTGAAGACCTCATAAATCATCTTGAAATATTTTTTTCAATTGCTTAAATTCCTATGTTGATTGGAAATAATGAATGAACAAGTAAAAATAGTTATATCAGATTTTATTGTATTGATAGACACTATTTAATAAACTGTATCATTACATTTCAATCATAAATACAGAAAATGTTTGAAAATAATTTACTGTAACAAGCACAAATGAAAATGAAAGAGAAAGATAGCTACTATTGAAAATAGCACACACACTCTCTAGAACAATACAATAAGAAGCATAAGAATTCTAATCTTACTAAATAATGAAGAATTTAAAATTTAGGCAGAAGCTCCCCTAGTCTGGGCCTTTTAAAAAATTTCAGTTTAAATAAAAAACAACAAACTTAACTATGGGTGCAACATAATCAGTCAGAGAATTAAAGCATTCCACAAACATCAACTGTAAAATAAAATAAGCCTACCTTGCACAATGCATATGTTTTCGAAGTACATTTGGTCACCCAAGGAAATTCTGTTTCCCAAGATGTCTGGAATATGTACTAACAGCATTTTTGCTTTGCTTAGTTGCCAAAGAAGCCATTTTGAGGAGTAATGTGAACAATCATGCTTGGTTTAGAACAACAAATATGATTGGTTGTCTTATTTGTATAATCGGTTTCTATTGGTCAAGAAGAAAGGGAAGCCTGATTTCGAGTATGAATCATGTGTTTACTCAACAGGTTTTACGATAGAGATCAAATGATTGGCTGATGTTTACTGGGAAATTTTGAATGTGTGAAAAAGTTATTATAGTTACTCAAATTGGTAGACTTCCAGAAAAAATCTGTGTACATGCCTAAAATTGATAGAAATTACCAATTTTTAAAACCCGGGAGAGTTGGCAAGTCTGCTATGGTCAGCAAAAACAGACAGTTATATTGCTTTACAAAAGTCAAAGAAGCAGTCCTATTCTAATGTAACAATTTTCTGTTGATGATTTTTAATGGAGAGACAAACTGTTATAAAAGAAATCAAGCTAAATAGTTAAGGGATGAAACAAGATTTTCATCTTTTTTTACTGAATAAGTGTATGGAGTGTTATTGGCATGCGAAATAAATTTAATGTTCTTGAGATAAAACTGCATGCTAAAAGTGGTAAAATATTTTGATGTTATAAACTGTGAATTTATTCTTGTGCTTGGTATACATTAGTGAACCAAAATTTGTGTGCTGTTTTAAGTTGCAGTAAATCTGATTAGTCATAACTTGTATTTTTGGGGAAAAATATATAAGATATAGAAAAATAACACAAGAATAGGAATACAACATTTGAATAAAGTAGGTAGACTGGGAGGAGTTTTAATTTTGAAACTGATGACAAACTGGCTATGTCAAGTACCTGTAGGAACTAAACTGATTCTACACTGCAGCAACAATAGCTAGAGCATTAGCACATCAGTGTAAATACTGGGAAAATTGAGAGTTGATGGACTGAGATCCTCATCGTTTTGGTTTTGACCTAAAGATGCAGAAGAGAATCATGCTCACAGAATTTCTACATCCTGAAGTATCAGTGGAGAAACAACTTATTTCCCAATAAGTTTTGTTTTAAACGCTGCTATTGGCATAATTGAGTAAATGATGTATGTAAAAAAAAAAATACACAATTGTGCTTAACCTGGTGTTATTGAGAAACTTATGTTGGTGCAGGCATTATGATTTGGGGGAAGCATTGTAGCTACTTGAAGAACTTAGTATGATTTATCAGCAATGTTGTCAGTGTTCTTAGGTAAGCAGATAACATTCAAAGAGCTGTAGTCATCCTATTTACTGTAGCCAGTAAATGGGGATCACCTATACCATGAGACAGGAAGATTTGCAGTAGGTAAGTAGTCAACATTATACTTTGGGCTAACTTTTCTGGTTTGATGCTAAGTGAGTAGGAAATCTGGATGAAGGAGAATATTGGTTATCTACAATATATATATTGGTAGTTAATTGTCTATGAAGGATTTTTCAAGCATAGTAACAACTTTAGAATGTTCTGAGTGTCATTGTTTTGTGCCAGTCTGGTGGCCTCTCTGAAGCAAAGACTTGCATGAGTGCTGTAGTAGAAGATAAACATCTTATTTCTATAAGCTGTTTGCTGGCATAGCACTGGAATATAATTTTGAAATTTAACCCATAACCTGTATGGTAGGTAGCTTTTCCCCCAAAATAATTTTTCTGAAAGTCTCGAAACCATTAGTTACATTTTAAAAGGCTAAAGTGGAATAAGCCTCTTTAGCCTCTGTCAAATGCCCAGCAAACCATAATAATACAATTATTTAAAACTTTCACACTGCTGTATAAGTTGTCTTTCTCATTAATGTAAATCACTGACAATATTCTAAAAGTTAGTATAGCCAGTATAAACCATATTTATCTTTTATTTAAAACTTTATAAAATAAAAAAAAAAGTATAATATGAGTGTTTATCTGCCAAAATCTTGGACTGACTGGAACAGAGTGCAAAGGGGCCATTGTTTACCAACTCTTAAAATGGAGAGATGCACTGCATCCTCGATGTTTGTGACTCAACTAAATGATAAAAAAAAATGTAATCCATAATGCATTCATTACTTGAGTTTTGTATTATCAGCCCAACTTTTCTTGGCAGATATGCAGAACTTGTTTTAGTAGGGAAAAAAAAGGTTTTTTTAATTAAATTTGCATGAAAACTAGACATCACACACTGTATACAAGGAATTCTCTTGTTTTAAAAAAGAATTTAATTTACTGCCTAATAGGATATCATCTCATAAGACTGTTTAGTCAAATAAACATCATCAAACTCTTGTACTTCATTAAACCAGTTAAAAAATTTTAAGTCAGAGATTCTGTTCAGATTCTGCTAGCTGCTACAGTGTCTGCCTCTGACTTTGTTGTGCTTTATGGATGTTGTCTTGTCTTGTTAACTATGAGTAATCTTTTTTAATGAGCTGCTTCACATGCTATAGTTGTAGCTTTAAATTAGTTGTCTTTTGAAAACTTGATTTTGGAATTTGGAGTAAAATTTTGAATTTAAAAAATAAAGATTCTGCCTTGAAGTAATACTTTAAATAGATTTAATGTAGTGGTTTTCATATTTAGGTTATTATGATTATAAAATAATTTTAAAAAGACTTTATTAATGGTAACCAAGTTTTAAAACATGGCTTAGTGCTTAACTTTATATACAGTAATTAATACAAGTAAAGATGCTGATTGATATAAATGATTGTAGTACTGTTATTTCAAATTATTCATTGTGCCACATGGATACAATGCATATGTTGTGCAAGCACAACTGCATTAGAATCTATTTATTTTATATGTAGACTATATGTGCTAGTGCTGTGTATTTCACAGATCTCTACTTGTGTAAGACATCTATATTTTGGCAAAGGTTTCACTTCTAAAGTGGTCTTTTGCCACACACACACACACTCTCTCTCTCTCATTCATCTTGTCTTCCAAACTTTGTAAATCAAACAACTTTGAAGTGTTACCATGATATAGTGGTATAATAAGCTTTCTACAAAGAAAGCAAACTCTGTTAGCATTGTCTAGGTAGTTACACTTTCCTATGCTTTCAATGATGTAGGTTTAAAAGGATCTGCTTTCTTTATTATTCATGGGATTTGTTTTCCCACATCTGCCTTTCATGTAAAGTTGTGATTTTGTGTTGTTTCAATGAATTTTACTAGATTGGTATGAGGATTATCAGATGAATGCACAACTACTTAGTTCCTGGTTCTCATAAAAAGCACTGTTTTTTAACCAGAAGTAGCAATAATGATTGGAGCCAAGTTTATTGTTTGAAACTATGGATACAGGGTCGATGCCATGCTCCTGTAATAGCACAATCACCAAATATCTGGTTCCTGTGAAATAAGGTGTTGAGAAAGACTGTTTGTTCACTCATCAGTATACTGGGTTCTTTTTAAATGGGCCAGGGTTATCTTTCAGATAAAGCCATTTACTAATTTTATAGCTTTTCAGGGTGAACATGTTAGTAGCTGGCTCCAATTCACAATTTCACTTGCTATTCTGTTTTTGATTAGTTAGCCAACTGTTAATGCATTGCTTTCAATGAAAATTAATTAGTTTCTCTTTTTTTTCTTTTCTTCAAGATCCCTCCCAGCCAGCATGCAATCTCTATCTATCTATCTTAATTGTAAAGGAACAGGAAAAAGTATCAGTTGTACACTTGTGTTGTTCTGGGCCCATTCAATGTCTTGTGTAAGGTGCGTGCTAACTCGACTCCATGTATGATTGATTGTGTCTGCAAAATCATGTTTTAATGTCTTTCAGAAATGCATTTACAGTTTTTACAAAAAGATCTTTGTTAAATTTCAGTTTGTTCATAAAGATGCAAACTATTTTGTTAGAGGTATTAATGGTGGTTGGTTCTCAAGTAGTTAAAAGAGAGCACTGTGTAATACGTAATTAGTTAGTTAAAATGTTGTGAAAGAAAGCCCTTGAGTTGTGGATTGTTCCAATAACACGCAGTCATCTTGTAAGCCAATGGCCATCCTGAGAGTGTGAAGGACAGGATGCTGTATTGTTATAGCAGTGGGCGGGCGGGCAGGCAGGCAGGCGGGAGGGAGGCTGCCATTGATTCTGTTTGTCTGTCTGTCTGTCTGTTGTCACCTTTCTTTAGTTGATCATCTTCTGTTTTGGCAGCAGGAGAAACACAATGACAACCTGTCCAAGGGGATTATTGTTTCACAAGTTAAGGAAGGCAGGGCAGGTGAGAAGAATGAACTCATGCTTTATGATCAGTTACTCAAGGTAAGCTGGCTGCTGCTTTCTTTAGTTGGCTTTATGGGGAGGACGATGTTTTTGGTTTAGTCTCTGTTATATACTCTGCTTGTTAACCAGATAAAAAAAAAAAGCAATGAAATTAGCATGTGCTTTGTCACATGAGAGATGTAAAAAATCTCAGTAATTTGGCATTTGGTGGTAAATGCTGACAAACATTTTATTTCATTTGTATACCTGTGCAGAACATAAAGACGATAAAAGACAATGTCTTTGAAATTCTGCAAACAGTTTTACTTTGCTGGAGAATAAGGTCCTCCTATAGGAGGAAAAGTGAGGCAGGAAGCCATTATGGCTTATAGAAGATTCCCAGATTTTGAAACATTGGTGTTTTTAGTTTAGTTTAGTTTTTTTTCACAAAATAACATTATTAGTTTTGACAAACCCCACTGGGAACTGCCTGTCCCCCCCCCCCCACAGATTAGTGACCTTGTTAGCAAAGAGACACTTCCTGATGTCCTGTCTCTCTACCTCTCTCAACCTGATCAGGTTATAAATCAGCAGCACAACTTCACTCTCTACATACTTTTGTTTGCTGACAAAGGATGGAGCCAGGGTCAGGGTGGGTGACTAGAGAATTGTCTTTAGCTGGCCCAGTTTGGTTTGTGTCATTCATTGTCTGGATGACTGTTCATGCATGACACAGTCAATCTACTGACCTCACTCATATTGACTTTGATAAGACTGCCTGTGGGGGTAGGCCAGGTTGGACTTACCAGGTTTAGTAATCTGTTTTCTTTTTGTTTTGGGAGTACAGTAAATAGTTTGTGGGAGATAATCACTTAATTTTGTTGTCAAAGGTTAGACTATAGGTAACCTTGCATAAGTTGTATCCCATAGGGCCTTGGAATTAATGAATCCAGTGAAGTTAAGAGATCATCAGAGTTAACAACACTTTATTAAATGAATAAGGGATCTTTGGAGACAATCCTGCTGAAACAGTGTTCATTACTTCATATATTGTTTTGAACTATTCATGAACTGCAATTAAAAAAAAATAATAATATGATATTTGTAAAGTGAGTGTGGATGGTTTTAAAAAGTTGACAAATACTCTATTATATTTCAATGAATTTTTCAGGATTGTTTATGAATAGTTTGGAAATATTAATGGTTGGATATGATGTTCACTAAATAAATTTTGAAATAAGCAGTTCAAGAACTCTGAAGTATTGAACATTTTTTAACTCTTGGAATTCAAATAAATAACAAAAGGTTTGAAGTTTTTTCTGGAAAGTGCTAGTAAAAGTGACACTAGAAAATGATGCTGGGTAAAATCAACTACTAGCTTTTATTTATGTTTGGTTTTTTCTTAATCAATTGTTGATGAAAGTGTTAATCTATGTAGCTGCAGTGGTCTGTAAACTATATGGAAGAAGTCATGAATCACGCTTTACCAGTGTGTATAGGTGCATTCCAGAAAATGCATATGCCAGATCTTGCTTGCTGTATATACATCTGGTGATATGATTTCTGCATCTCAGTTTTTCCATATGAAAAAAAATTTGGATAGAGAGAGATTATGATATTTCCTGACATGAAGTTCATATAAACGAATTGATTGAAAAAAAAAACCCAAAGAGCATTTCTAAATAGTAAATTTTAAAACAATGCTTTTTTTTGTAGCAGTAAAGGATTTGGGAGACAAATTCTGGGTTTGTATTGTTAACTTTCTTTTCTTGCATTCATGCCAACTTGTGTTTTGATGGAAAGCTTTTGTGATTACAATGATGCTGTAAAAATTACTTCGGTTTAATCTACTAAAAGTAACAGGACTTAAGTTGTGCAACAAACTCATTGAAATTTTAGTCTTTTCTGATTTATCATCATGTTTAAACTTTTTTATAGGAATTTGGAATGCCTGCAAAAATATGAAAAATTTTTTGTTGGGGTATCTTAAATCTTTTTTTCCTTCATATTTCTGTTTTAAAAAATTTCATATATAGATTACTGCCATACTAATTTTAACAGCAGAGATTCTCCAAGTGTTTATTTATTCTGTAATGTATATGTAATTTACTTTTTGAAAAGTTGTTTTTAGTATTTGGTAGGAACACCCCTTGCATTTTGTATATATTTGATCTATCAGATTATTAATAGGTACCTGGTTCAGTTTTTCCCACAAAATTTGTAGATATCCATTTAACTGTTGCTGTGAGGTTGGCTCTGGTCTTTTGTTCCTTAGTTTTCTATTAAGATATTTCCCTAGGTATTTAATGGGGTTTGTATCTAGGCTTTGTGGGTCCCAGGGAAGGAAATGGAACTGCAGTTCCTTCCACATCTTCCAAACTGTAGTAGTTCTAGATGATTGGTATGTCAGTCCAGCTTTCTACAAGTTATGGTGATTACAGTTTAGGATCCTGATCAAGTACAGCCTCATCTTTTTGACTAAACTCTGAACCTAAATCATTTTGTGGAAGATACTGTATACTTAATCTTTCTCCGAATAGTTAATCTAATAGGATGGAAATAACAGTGTTGATACTGGTTTTCCATATTAGGGCTGTTCATTTTGTAAAAGTTAATTGTGAAGATTCTGATTAGTGGTTCAGGATATGATGTTTTGAATTCCTCAGGAGGCAGAATTCAGTTATTTATGGAGTATTTGAAGTAACAAAAGCAAAAAAAATACCATTAAATATTGGTTACATAACCTGAAGGAAAACTATATCAGTCTAGTTGATGAAGCTAAATTGGGCAGCATTGATACTTAGGTTTATGATGATGTCGTACTTGACTTTTCAAGCACAGACAGAAAAACATTGGACAGAAACTCCATTTATAATACTGTTATGTGACCTGTTACTAAAAATCCCATGTAATGTTTTGTGCTGACTTTAGTTACTAAATGGAGCAACCATGATTTATAGAAAGCTCTCAGAGAATAAAAATACTTAGGATTTTAAAAAAATTATTTGCATCATTTTGTTAATAAAATGATGGGAAATGCCTAAAATAACTCTCTGCTGTATGATTTGGACTATTATTGTTGATTATCCTTACCATTCTGCTTTGAACTTGCATGCTGGCATTGGCACAAAATGTCCAGAAGAGGAAATTCCCTTGTTTTAGTTTCTTAAACCAAGCATAAGTTAGTTACACACCTATTGTAGAAAGTCCCTACTAGAACCCTTTATTTTTGGATGTGAGGTGGGGGACTGAAGAATCTGGAGGAAATCCAAGCTGGCTGGTGATGAAGAGCTAAAAACTGGTAGACAGGTGCACCAAACTGAGAGAGTTCCAACCATGATTGGATTAATAGGGCCTTTAAGTCCACCACTGGATGTCATACCATCCTACCGTCACCATTACTACATACCAGTGAGAGACAATTTGTTTATGGTGTTAGTTGATTTTAAAACAGGCAGAAATATTTCTGTTCTGTTTGCTTAGAGACAAGTTTTGTAGAAAGATGTAGGCTGTTTTTTTTTTTTTTTAAAATTTAAAGGATTATTAAAGATGATTAACAAAGATTTGTGCATGTTGAATGCTAATAGTCTACTTTATTTATTTTTTGTTCAAAATTCAAATAATTATTTGCATTGTTAATTTTTTAAGTGGGTAATTACACAAAAAACATGTTATTGAGGAGAAAAGCAAATGTATGATAACTTTTTACTCAAAAGTATTTAGTAGTGGTGAAAATGAAAAAGAATCTGTTGTGGCACAAAAATCGTTCAGAGAAGATAAATGTAAAAAAAATTGGCAAAGCATTGTAACACTATAATCATTGGGTGGTGGTAAGTAGATGGATGGAAATTAAGGGTTAAAATTCTCTCTTTTAGTGAGATTCACTCCTGTTGATTATGTGGAATGTAGCCTGACTGAGTTGATTAGTAATAGCTGGTGAAGCCATCCGTGAAATATCAAGGAATTCCAACAACTATGTGATCGATGATCTGGAAGTTCATCAGAGCTGCTGATGGGTTTATGAATCAATTTGTGGTTGAATTGCAGGCTTTATAAAACTAATGTGAAGCAATATAATTGACTGTAAAGACTGTTGTGAGTCATTATTTTAACATTAAAGATTCTTTTAAATGAAGGTGAAAGTGTATTGGATGTGCCACATGACTGTGCAATACTTGATGAACTTCATGCTGCTACTGATGTGATGGTGTAATTACTCACAATTAATGACATGGCACCTGTATGTCCTCCAGAAAAACCATCACAACAGTCTGCCCTTTAGAAAATTCTTTTCTCTTGCTGTTCACAACAAAATTTCCTTATGTTGCAGCTCTCTCTTTCTCTCCCCACCACCACCACCACACTATTTGGTTTCCAAGTTATTGAGATGTACAAGAACAACACAACTGACTCATAGAGCCCCAGGCCCTACATGGATATTAGCTATTTCATGTTGTATCTGGGGATTATTGCCTTCAACACACTTCTACCTTAGATGAAGACAGACTGTGACATGCACACACATCTGTAACCATCACTCATTGTCTCATCATCAGCATTTGCTGAAGCGTAATTGGAATGAAAACAGTGTTGAAGGCATTGTTACCTATTCCACTAAGTTAGTTTTCTTTAATTTTCACATTATTTTAGTCGTGGTTGTATTGCGTAGACATTGCTTATTTAGCTTATGACATTAATGAAGTTTTCTTTGTTTATCATTAGTTACAAAGAATGGAGTCCTTGACCTTTCTTAGTATATCAACTACTAGCTGGATTTACTATTACATCCTCAAAGTTATATTTAAAATAGTACTTTGTTTGATCTTGAAGTGGAGAAAGGGTGAAGCTTGAGGAAATAAGTGACTCACCCTCCAAACTTTGAACTGATTGCTTGGTTTTGTTTGGTACATTTATCCAATATTTAAATGTACCAGTCAGAGATGATGATAATAGTACTCAAAGCCTCTCTTTCTGACATTTCAATTTGAGTGGTATGAGATTTGCTTAAAAAAAGAAAGAACAAAAGAGAAAGTGCAATGTGTGGTAGATAATGATGGTCTCTTGTGGATTACCTTTGTATAGCTCAAAATCATTATAGAATAAATTAGTGGAAGAAAATGGTTGTTAATAAAATATAACTCACTCTTGCAGTACTAACTTCATTGTGTGTGTGTGTGTGTGTGTGTGCACGCATGCATGTGCGCACTATTAGTGGTAGGGCTGTAGCTTTTCCTTTAATCCCTTCACTGATTATAATAGGAGGGGTTGGTTATTATTTGAGCTAACACAATATTGTAAATATTTGTGTAATATACAGGTTCATTTTCTGTATAAGGTGTAGGCTAGAAGTGAGGATTGTGTAAGATATTGTTTATTATTAGATAGATGTCAGTAGTACTTTGTGATGTAAAAGAGTTAAGAGAGAATTTGTATGTTGATGGCTTTCTCTCAGGAGCTGACACTGAATCTGAAGCTTGTCAGATGTACACTGAAGCTAAGGCTATTATGATGGAAGCCAAAATGCAATTTAACCCATTCTTGCTTGGAAAAACTGGACTTGATAAAAAATCAGGACTAACACTTTGTGAGTAGGCAACACTTCTAAAGTTCCACTTAAAAGTTGTTTTTTCCCCCAATTCTTTTAGTTACCCTCTTTTTCAAAAAAATGTTTTGCTATGCTCCCCTGGTCCCAGATTATGGTCTCCTTGATTTGGTTTAAATCTTTGCAGGAGCTGGGTATTTAGATTTTTTTTCTGAGTTCACTGCTGTCCATGAAGCTAAAAATTCAGACATAACAAAGCTATGTCACAACAAAATAGAAACAGTAGAATTGCTGCATCACTTAGAATTTAACACAAAAGTTGTTAATTTTTATTTCTATCCAGTGCTTTAGTACAATGAATGACACTCGAAACTTTGGACAACCTCTCACCTTATAGATGGGGCTATGTTCTTCAGGTTCATCTTGGTTAAACCTTGTTTTTGCCTTCTAAGCAAATATCTGATGAGAAGCTTTTCAGAATTTGTGCTGAGTTTCAACCTTTCTGCATTATATTGTCATACAGAATGATGGTAGATAGACCTTAAAAACCCAGTTTTGACATTTTCTGTCCCTTTAAGATTTTGATAATTCACCCAAACCCCAAATATGCACTTAATAGGTTAATATTGGCTGTGTTAACTAGTTTAAAAATCAAATTGATAGGCATTTGTTTGACCCAGAGGGGCACATTTTATATACAATGATGGCTCCTGCCTCTTTGTAAGAACTAAACTAAATTTTAAAAATTCTCAGTCGCAATTTCTACAATCCGAGATCATGTGTTTTCAATTTAGTTAGCTCCAGCTTTCATATCTAATAGTGCTGCATGAAAGACTGTTGAAAGGATATGGAAAAGGTCTGTAGAGTTTTCTGTAATCTTTGGTAGCACTAAAAATCATGAAAATTTCTATTTAAGATAATTTCCAATCATTTGTTTTCACAACCTTATGGTTTCTCTCCCTTGTTCATCTGGCTTGTGAACTATTGTTATCTTCTCATCATGGTTTGGTTCATGAAAATCTATTCATCAAATGACTAAGTTGTACCCAAGTGCCAATCAAACAGTTGTCATCAAGTCAAGATAAAAACTGGAACAGTTAGTAAGTGGGAAAGTTGTCAGCTAATTCTCAGACTGTCCTTGCGTAAAAAATAACACGAATGATACACAATAAACTATGCATGACCATAGTTTGAACTCATGGTTAATTTTCCTGGGTTGATAAGAATTGCCATGGACAAAAGTTTTGCATCATCTTAGAATCGTATAATTTTGCTTGATAACATGTAATAATACCTGCTGAATTTGCATAATAACGCTATACTAATGTATTGAATTGCATACCACTTTGTTGTTTTCCACATACTTAATGGAAACATGACTAACAATGAAAATTATGACAACTTTAAATCTAACTTAACATCTTTCTCAAAGGCAAACCTCTCATTCAATGTCAGCAAGAAGAAATGTATGAAAAATCATAACCTTTTTTTTAATAACTATTCAAGGAGCCTAGATGATTAAAACAGACTGTTTCTTAGGTATTGATACATAAAGTAGCCAAATTTTTAAATATTAAATCAAACAACAAAAGTAAAGCTAAAATTGCTTTCAAAAAATAAAAATGAATCAGTGGTGTTAGCAATTAAATTGTGTAAAAAAACTGCAAATAAAATTTGTTGTATTTTGGAAATACTAAGTGAACTTGAAAATATGTATCATTATTTAAATATTAAGAAATCTCTTGTTTTTTCCTTTCTGCATTTGAAACTCTATCAGCCATTTCAAATACTGATGCCCCAAGAGGATTGGCTGAGCTACTGGCATCTCATGATTACTTATCACCTGAAGGGCTGTGAACTTCTATTTAGAATTAAAAAAACAACTCAGTTATGCACAGATCATAAATCATAGAAAGAAAGATCATATCTTCTGTTATAAATATACTGTTTATAGAGGAGGGAAGAAGCTATCCTCAGTGTAATTTGTTTCTTCAGTACTTCAATAGTTGTGGTAGTATAGGTGGTGATTCATGGGTAATCTGAGAAATGCAGGTTAAACAAGGTAGATGACAGATTCTTTTACTTCAGCACAAGATATTTCTAAACAGGTAACTTACTCTTTGTTCTATTGCTTGTATGGAATTTCTTAAGTGTTTTGAAGCTTTGCAGCTAACCTTGATAACACTTTTTAGCACCTGTTTTTCAAAAAGATTTCAGGCTTATTAAGTAGTTGTAATTAATTTTACTACTAGCAAGGAAGGGCTATGGTTTCCTGTGATTAGGTAACTCAAGAAATGACAAAATCATTTATGTTTGTTGTTAATGAAGAGCTTATAGTTCTAGTGCCTGTGGAAAATGCATATTGTATTATTATACCTAAAGTATAATTGCATTCAAAATATGTGCCATATGCTTGTAAACATGCTCAAATGAGATTTCAAATGGAAACAATGTTTTTTTGAGTGATACTACTTTGTATCCAAGGAAATACTTTGTAAAGCAGAATCTGATGCTGGACATATGCGTCATATTGCTATGGAAACCCAGTCAAAACAGCTTGATGGTTACAGCTGTTATAAGAAATGTCATTGTAAACAAAATTTTTGCCATATTTTAGCTATTATACAATTTATTTCATGTCCACAAAATGGTAATTTTACTGAATAGTTACATATTAATTTTGTGGCTATAAAATGACTGGTGCTAAGTTTTTAGCCAAATGAAAAATATTGTGGAAGCAGCGCTAAATCATGGTGAGAGTGAGTGCTGAAGTCAAGGCACATGATAATGTTCCTATGGGAAGTAACTAATACCGTACAGTGTCTTGAAGTTATCTCCCCTTTACTGCAATGTCCTGAACATGATCTACTCTACAGCCTACAGTGATCCTGTTTTTAATATTTCCGATTTTACTTTTGATAATTTGCAACAGTAGATTGGTGTTTGCTTGTATTTTTTAAAAAATATTTATTTACCAATTTTATTACCTTTTTTGTATCAATGCTTTTTCTCAACATGATTTAGTTGTCCTATGTTATACATATCTCAATTGCAAACAAAAAGATACTGATTTTGTTTTTTTTACTTCCTGTGAAGTTGATTTAATAAATTCTTGATATGATGTTATTAGCCATATGGTAACCAAGCAACCTCCCCTGAAAACAACTTAGCTGTCTATCTGTCAGAAATATACTAGGAATTATAGAACTACAATTTCCAAAGCTATAAGAATTATTACACATTAACACACATTCATGTTTGGTCAGCTTTTGAAGAGACACTTATTTCTCTGCTCATTGGAGCTGATTTTTATGTCTGGATAGTTTTATATCTAAAATTGGATAGAACTCTTCTATATTAGGGTAAGCAATTAAAAAAAAAAACACAAGAAGAAAACTGAAACCAAATGTATGCTTTTGAGAGGGACAAATATTGGAAAGTTTGCTAGTTTATTTTAAATGTTCTTAAGCTTCATATTTTACATTTATTCTATTTTATTTAAAATATTGTGGAATTATCTCAGATTCCTTAAATGAGTTGTTAGAATTTCATTCTTAGTTAATTTTCTACTTTCTAATAGTAAAGATTACAAACAGTTACATACATTGGCTTTCTTCGACCAGACATTAATTTCCTAATAATTTACTGCAATCAATCACAGCGGTTTTATATTATTGTTATTATTACATTTTTTTTTTTTTGGCTTGACAATAATTAATTATTTTTTTTCCAATTCGCAGTCTCTCCAAACATTTAAACTTTCTGCACCAACTATCCAATATGGTTAGAGTATTAAAGGCAGATACAACACAATAGGCCATTAATGTTTAAAACAAACACAAAAATTAAGCCTTCATTTTTCACCAGACAATCGAATACTTAAGTCATATCATCTTGAAAACATTAGTAGGAAAAAGTAATGGTCCTTCATAACTTAACCTGTACATCACTAATCGTTCTAGTGAATCTTCTCTGAACCTTTTCTCAAATGTTGCATTATGCCGATTCCACATCTGGGCTACGTACTAAAAAGGGTCTAACCAGAGATTTGTAAAGAAGAACTAGTACATGTGAAGTTTAATATTTATAGTACTATAATTTAGACTGTTTTGGGTTTAAGATGCACTCTTACATTGCATTAAAGGTACGTCATTTATACTATCTAAATTCTTTTGTTTCTTTACCTTTGTTATTTTAACTAAATCTATTTCCTATGAATGAATGAGTTTATTTCTAACTTTGTTAAAGGCTAATATTTGTACTTGGGAAAAATTGAATTTTATTTGCCATTTAACTCAAAGTTATAAACTAATAACATTATCACTATTGCTAACCATAGCACATAGTTCCATTTAGTTGCTAAATAGGTCCATACAAAGTTCCTAAAGATTGTTTTTTTTTTTTTTAAAAAAGAGAGAATGCCTAACTTACTATTTATGAGTGTTGACAGTAACCTAGAAATATTTCTTTACATGCAAATGTGTTCATTTATAATTATGTCTGCTAGTATTTTTCATTATTGAAAACTGAAAAAAAAGAAGAAAAATTGGCCATTATCCTCTGAAGTTTATCACTATAATGTAGAAGTAGAAACCAAAGAAGGTGCATGTGCGTGCATGCATATAAAATGAAGGAGTTTTCAGTCTGGAAATAAAAGCAAGTTTTTGTTTGTTTTCCAGGTGATCCCATTTGTATAAATTCTATGAAAAGTTGTTTGCTTGTACCCTGAATGCCTCTCTCTAACTTCTTCCCCTACATGCAGCTATGATTTAATGTTATCTTTACCTATTCTGTTTTCTGTTATTAAGACAGTTTATTTAAAGAATTAGCACAATGGTTCATCTTTAAGGCTGTTGAAGCACAAAAATGTATTTTTTTATTTATTGAGATACAAAAAAGTGTTTTAAAAAAAAACAAAACACCTATTTCTTAGTTATTTGGATGGATGGGTGGGTGGTTAAAATAATGTTATTGATGTTGTTAAAATCTATAACAGAACAAAAAAAAGAATTCTCCAAACAGGTATAGTAGACAAATAAAATCTATTAATATACAAATAACAAAAACAAATTATTTGAATAGAAAAGATGACAGTCGACTGATCACGCTGTCAGCCTGCAATGACAATTATCACCATTGCATGCTATCATTTACGTGATTAATTAAGTTATTTTTTGGCTTTAAGATGCTCTGACATTAATCACTAAAAATTTTTTAATAGAATACATGGATTTTAAAGAAGAAAAAAATTAAACCCAGAAACTTCTCAGATTTTAGGCCACTGGTTGCACACATTGCTGTAACATTAATTCAGTAGTTAATGGCCTCCACAAAGAGTGCACTCTGCATCCAGTCTATTCATTCGTTCACTCATTCAAGCAGTTCGTTCTGTGGTATTAGCTTTCTTCTTGTAATTGAATTTATTCTGTCTGCTGATCTGGCTGTGAGCATTGCTTAGGAACTGTAGCCGAGCAGAGAAAAGCGCACATGCGTCTAACCCAGGCTTAATTGTAGCAGCAAATTTGAGCATCGTTGCTGTCATGGGCACATTTACTGCCAGAAGGTAGCCACCGAGCAAACAGCATCAGCTGACTAATGTTTTGGAACTGGCAATTTATTAATTCTAAAATGTCAAGGACTATTTGGTAATTATGTTTTCAAGAGTACAGTATTGCAAATTGAGAAAATATTAACGATTCACTTTCACTGTGAACCTCTATTCATCTGTACAAATTAAATGAATGTTATGGGAGACAGAATTACATAAGCAGATAAAGTAGAAAATTTAATATTATTTAATAGTTTGCTACAATTTTTTTTTCTCCACTATGGATGTGCACTACGATTTTGGTGTTATGTAAATATGGTGATTCAACATGTCAAAACAAAGATTGCTTTATAAAGGGATGTAACTGCATCTGTCATGGTTACGAATATGGGCTGGAAAACCTTCAATTAAAAGAAAGATTTGAAGAGTTCACAATTCTGATTATGAGTATTTTTGTTATAAATTACATTAATAGAGGATTGGAGTAGGCTTTTCTATTTCAATGTTTTGAAACTCTCAACATTGAAACATGCACCATGATTTATACTATTGAATTAAAAGCTATGAGCTGTTTGTAGAATAATGGCAGAACAGAAAAACAAATGAAATTCCTTATAATTATTATTGGTGGATTTATATAATTCTATTGTTTTTAGTGTTATTAATAGGTAAGTGAGGGAGTGTGTGACTTAGTTCATACTCTCAGCACAATATATTTAAGTAGGTAGGATTGCTTTGTTCTCTTTATGGGAACTATTTTATTTTGTCACTTAATTTTTTAAAGCATAGATTTTTAAATAACAAATTGGTCTTTACCACAATATTGATAACTTAGGACACTAAAATTAATTAATTAATGTTTTATTTCAGAAAAAAATGTATTTATCTTTTTTTTTAAAACATTGGTAAAATGATGAAAAGGACTGTTAAAAGCTGCTTTATGTTATGTGAGGAGAAAATAAGAGGGATGCTTAACCATAGTTTCTGTTAAGTGTTTTTAATTTTTCTATCAGTCCCATTTTCAAATTATCTTTGGTTCCTGGAATATTACTATCATAGTATCTTTCAAACTCTTCTATTTTTTTTTCCTGGAACTTTAATATTTGATATGATTACCTTTAGCTATGACAATGTTTTTAATATGATTGTGCATGGAATGCACCAGCTTTTCACAATTTTCTCTATTTCTTTATCAAGAAACCAGACTTGGATAACAGACCTTATCATTTTTTCTTTAGTTGTACAATCCATTTTTCAAAGTAGAGTTTACATACAGCCCATGGATTTTTTATTAGGTTTAGATCTCGTGAGTTTACTGGCCAATTTAAGCATTTGATATTGTTCATCCTGAAGTACTCCTTAACACATTTTGATGTATGGCATAGACAAATCATATTGGTAAACAGCATTTAAATCTATCTTAAACATTTCTTGTTTGACATGGCATTCTAGAACCTCAGTATATTTTTTTACTATTCATCATGGCTTGCATATCCTCTAATGAGCCAGTTTCTCATGCAGAAAAACAACTCCAGACATTTTTCTTTTCTGGATGTATCTCAGTTTGATTATAGTGAGAAATGGTTGTGAGTTCACCAGATGAATGGCATACGAATCAACATTGTTGACATTGAACAAGAAAATGGCACTCATCTGAAAATAACACATTGCACCAGTCTTCTTTTGACTAACCAGTGTATTTCTGGGCCCACGCATAGTGTTTTGTCATTGTTATTTTTTTTTTAGAAATTGTTTTTTCATAGGTTTCTTGGCTTGGCATCCTATCTCAAGCAACCAACATCTTACTGTTGTTGATGATACCTGGAAACCTGCTGCTGCTAATTCTTGTATAATCATGTCACTAGATTTTCTTGGATCCTGCTTGCTCATTTGTATTAATTTTGCATCATTTCTGAGTGTTGTTTTTCATTTTCTTTCACATGTACCCCTTTTGGATGGAGATATTGAGCTTATGGTTTGGTTTTTTTTAGTAATCTATTGACTGCTCTCTCACAAACTCTGGATGGAGTCATTGGCAATTTCTCTTTTTTGAGAGAGGTGTTAATTCGAAGTGATTATTTTCATTCTTTTATTTTTAGGTAATGTTCATAGTCAACTCTTAAACATGAAAAGAATGGATATTATGTGTCTGATTCTGGCGACTGAGAAGAATATAATAACTTAGGCAGAAACTGAATGACAAGCCCAATATTAAAAGATGATGCAATAATGAAATGTATACCATAATTGCCTATTGATAAAAGAAACTATTTAAGAAGCTCTCATTATATTTCATTAAAAACAATGAAAAATCATATTTTCCCTTTTTATGTTCACATTAATTTTTACACAATACTATACTTCAGCTTTATCTGTGGTCTGATTTAGCAACTTCTTTTTAAAGAAAAGATTTTGACCATTTTTCTTTTTATATTGTTTATTTATTGGCTGGTTATTTATAATTTTTTAGTTCTTTTGAAAAGTTCTGATGATTTATTGAAAATGAATGATCTCATTTCTGGGGAAGACTGCTGCTGTATGTGTAGTTGTAAATCAGTAGGAGAAGAGTTAATTTCAATACTACATGATTTATTGTGGCCTGAGAGGATGATGAATTTGTCACATTATTTCTCTGAGGCTTTAGCTTTTATTTTAGAAAATTATGCAAATCATATCTTTAAACTTGGAAAAGTTTTCAAAAACAATGCAATGATTTTTTTTGTTGAAAATGTAGTTAAAACAATTGAAGGGTTAAGAGTGTTTTGTTTTTTAATGCATATAATGATAGGATAAAATTATTATTTGCTTGCTATTATTGGGCCTATTGTACGTTTCAGTTCTGAAAATTTTTTGTGGAGTCATTCCATAAAGGTTTGTAACAATTCCTATACAAAAATAACTAACTTTGACACACTTCATGATTTTTTAAAAATTTGTTTTATTAGTTTATGTCAGGAAATGAAGGTGACAGGCCATGCATGTTATTAATGTAGTTCAAAGATTTCTGCTGATTCATTGGTGTGTGATGCTTTCTTTTCTCTTTTGATTTTCTCGTGCTCCATGTGTACCAGTTTCTTCTCAACTCTAATGATAAGGGTTTCTTACAGGTTCCTATCCACTGACCATTCATCAATTATAGACATGCAGTTTTTTCTGCGGGTTGTTGCATGGTAGCAGTAGTGTGAAAGCAGAGACAGAAACATTCTACATTAGAGAACATGGGCCTGTTCCATTTGAACATTAGCATCACGGGAGCTATGCATTGTGGGATTTGCTATCAATTCCTATAAGGACCAGTCCTTAAATTTGTAGCTAGTTAAGTTTGTCAGTTTTTACTTATAATCTTAAAACAAAATATTGCTTTTGTTTAAACTTTGATTGTGTTGATTATTGTTAATGCTGAGGATAATCCAGATCCAGTATTTTAAACTGCAAATGTTTAGCTTTGTATAATGCACTTTTATTGCAGAATTTTTTATAGTTGCATTGTGGATTTCAGTTAAAACAGAAAATAAGCAACAATTACTGGCTTAATTAAAATTAAGAGTTCATACATTTGTGTATATTTGTGTCCAGTCTGTGGATCTTAGCATGTGATAGGGTTAATAAATAAAATCAGTAGGATGATAGCTTTCCTCCTGAGATTAGGGTAATTTTTTGGAATGTATACTAACCTGTAGTCATGACTAAATAGATTTTGCAGGTACCATCTCGGTTTCATCTGTTTTTTTCTTCTGACTTTTATCAAAAGCTTTGAGATAGAGAGCGAGCGAGTGAGCTGGCCTCAGGATCAACACAGATTCAGTTATGAGGATTTTGAAAACTGCCTCTGCAGGAAAGTTTTCATTCTGACACTTCAGTAGTTACTGTAACTGACAAACTTTATAGCCACTCAAGCTAAAAGCTTGGAATTTCTTGAAATCTGAACACAGCCTGCTTGTCTTTATTGTTTTGCTTGACGTATCCTCTGATGTACAGGTTTTGTTTAGTAGTTGATGCTGCAAACAAAGTGTCTGTCAAGAGTTTCCTTCTCTTCCACTGTTGTTAATTCTGATTACCAACAGATTATAGCACAACTTCTTTCCACAGCTTTCTCATTGATGACTTTCGCGTTGGCTATAAAATCGTGTTGACATTTGATTTCCGGAGATCTCTCTGAGATGATGGTATAGAGAAAAACTCATAAATGCTGTCATTTTAGTTGCTTGCAATCTCTCTGAGAGATGATATTATTAAGCTGTGAGAATGGTTGGTGGCAGTAAGTAGTGGAGAAATACTCTGAAGGGATTATGGAGACATGACCATTAGTTTATTGGTGGGCAGACTAAATAGTTTTACAGTAGTTTTCTGGAGTAGACCATTCTGAATGTGTCAACCTTTGCAGAGATCAAAAACTTTAATGTTCCAGAGAAACTATTCTTGAAAAGTTTTAGGATGATCATATATATATATATATATATATATATTTAAACTAAAGGTTCACTTTTAAGGGTTAACCCTTTAATAGTAACAAGACTTGTTTGTGCTGATGTACAGCAGTTTTATTTTAGCACTTTGCCAAAGACATTCCTAGAATTTATTCTAAACATTGTTGACCTAAAGTTACATTAAGCAATAAATAAGAAGCAGGAAAAACTTTCAAATCTACCTTTTATTTTTCTGATAACAGGGAGGATTTAAAGACCAAAATGAGCGAATTAAACCTTGAATATTTTGGACTGACTCTTCAGTGCATTAAAAAGGAAAATAATTTTTGTTTTCATCTAGAAGGGAAACTGCCTCTTTTTTCATGACATGCAGTTTCCACTTTGTAGATATCTAAATAATGTGGCTAGGTTATCATTGAATTCTGTGCTAATATTTAGAATCTTTATTTGCTAAGCTTATAAATTGTTATTACCTACAGTACTTGGTAACTCTATGTATAAACTTAAATGATTTTTAATTTGTATTATTCTTAGGGCTTTGGTTATTCTTGTGTCATTAAAGATGAAGGATAACTTTTTATCTATTGATAGTAGCAGTTTGATTTGATAATGTAGACTGATTAGTCTAAAATATTGTATGATTTCTATAATCTGGCCAAAACTATGTATAAAAGTTATGTAACAATGATATTTAAGATCATAATTTATTTTCACTGGTACCCTGCTCTTATAAATTTTCACAGGTATTATGGTATGTGACATGAGTCAAGAGGCAATAAAGAAACCATGGTTTCTTGTCATAGCAATACCTAGGAATCTGAAAACAGGTAGTTTTGGATCCAGCACCCTTGTGTGTGGACCTGAAGATATTGCTATATATTAGTAGAATTAATATCAAACTTTTCAAATCTACAAATAGCATGTTATACCTTCAAAAAAATTAAATATTAAATGTCAAAGATGTGGTTAATTAAGAATGTGTGTGCATGTTAGAGAGAAAGAGGAGTGTTTGCATCTTTAGTTGTGTGTGAGAAGGCATGAATCTTTCTTTGCTGTTGAGCAGAATAACATCTTCATTGTTGAGTGCATATTCCTTATCATTGTTCCTGTGTTTGTTATGATGTGATAGTATACGGAAGAAACAGGCTGCCATCTGCAATAGACCCCAAATATACTATATGAGCATTAAGATAATGGAATTTATTAATTTAAAAAAATGCTAATAAAATATAATCAATTAACATACAATAAAGAGATAAAAACCTTAATTATTATTAAATTATATATTAGTATTTATGAAAGTCTGACCTAATAAGCCTTAATATAGCCAATTAAAAGCAACACTGTAAAGGCCAAACAAAATATGAATCCAGGTAAAATGGCAATTCAAGTGAAATTAAAGAATTGTGCAATAGGAATTTAAGCTGCAAAAATATGATTTCACTAGCAACAAGGATTCAAAGAACTTTCACCATGCCAAAGAAATCCATTGTGTAAACTCTGGTCTGTGCTTAAAGCTGGACTTCCAGCACAGATTTGTCTGAAGAAGAATATTCTCAGGTTGAACAGAAGAACTATGTGAATAAAATGTAAATAATCTGTTATTACTTATTTGTTGAGGTCCAAGACTATAAAATTGATCTTCAAGATGGCATGAAAAAGCAAGGCCAAAAAGCAAAATAGACTCTCAAAAATAACACAAGCAAACAACAACAAAACGGAATTGTTAAAAAAAATTATCTAAACGGATTATTTCATAATTTAATCAAGAGGGAATTTTATGTAGATGAAGAAGAAAAGGATCAAAGTTATCATCAATTCACTAAAGTGTCAGCAGCAATGTGATTGCATAAGAACAAAGACATATAGGATTTTGGACGTGATCAGTCAAACTACAAGTTATAAGTCGTCATTCAGATGTACTTATACCTAGCTATGAGTCATTGGTCAGACAAATTCTGGAGTATAGTATACAGTTATGGAATCCATATTCTAGTAAGGATAAAGTGTTTTGAAACAAACAAGGAGGTCTTACTCAAATGAACATTGGTATGAAAAATTTCAGTTGTGAAGAAAGTTCTTTACTTAGTCCTGTGTATTGCCACTTTTAGGATTGGTTAATTGAAGTTTAAAAAATGTTATTGAAGATAATACAGGTGGGCAATTTCCATGGTAACTCATGTTATGTTTTAACCATTTTCTTCTGTTTTATTTCTCTGAATTCATCACTTCAATGTAGTTCTTTATTTTTTTGTTGTGACAGTTTATTGGCCATACCTAGCATATTATTGGATAACCCAGACAGTATTCTCTGGGAAGGGGCATAGTAGTAAATGGGCCAATAGCTCATATAATGAAAAAAGGGTATACAAAAAATTTTTAAAATATTTTTTCAAAAGTCTTCCAATATCAATGGTAGTATAAAATAACAATGGTGCACATACTAAATAGTTAAGACATTAAAGTAGACTCAGGTTGTGGAATGAATTCTACATAATTGATGGTATGATTTGTCCACCATACAGTATACTGATTGTTGCTGTTTTTATGTTTTAGCAATAGATATAACCACTGTGATTAAGTTATTCTGATGTTTTAAATTATGTACTTATCTTTATCATAAAAATATATGGATATACAATTTTGATTAGTATGTCTTTTAGGAAAGTACCTACACCTGTTCAAAGTGTAGTGTTTCTTTATTTTCTCCTATCTGTCAATACAAACTAGTATATCCTCTTAGAATATTCTTGCATAAATTATACAAAACCAAACTTATGAAACTTTTCCAATACCTTGCAGAATACTAAAGAATCAACTATGTAATGCACAGTAAAAATATCTGTAAATGTGACTTGCCAAAATTCAGTTTTCAAGTCTGGCTTTGTCAAGATTATTACATATATTTGCCTTAAACTTGGAAGAGAATCTGTAGTCATCACAATTGGTTACAATCTCTGATTTGCTCAATTTCTTAACTAACTTTTTTTTTCTTAATACCAAAACCCAATATACATTTAATTAAAAATGGCCACAGTGTAAACCAAGATTTCCTATCTATTAACATCCATTGTCATAGTAGATATCAACAATATTTTTATTAATATCACATATAACACTTGAATAACTTTGCTATTTCAGTAAATAATAACCTAGTTGATAGGACCAGAATTCAGTGTCACACAGTGGTTTCTGGTGGTATATCTAACATATCCCAGGGATAATGTGCTTTTATCAATAAGTGCCATAGCTTTATGTAGCAGTCTAGAATCTATAGCATCACACATTTGAACTGATCTTGGGCTGTCAATGGTGATTGCATTTTTTTTAAATATTATTTTTTTGTCTATTTATTATCAATTTGTATACACCCAGGATGACAGTGACCTCAGAATAGGTAATTCCAGATTGTGTCTTCTAATTGAGAATGTTTCTTCAGAAAGGCAGATTTGTCAGCATTGAAAGAATCACAGTGAATGTGACTGCAGCCAGGCTTCATATAGCCAAGCCTTGTTCATGCTTTAGATATACAAAATATGATTATCACAAAGTAGACAACCTCTTGAAAATAGATCTTACATGCTTGGCAAGAAGTGACCAATGTTATTCATTTTCAATGAAATCAAAATGAAAATGTAACTGATTCTTGAAGAGCATGTGTTAAAGAGTTTATACGGCTAATGACATGTTATAGATTGGTCTGTTTTATGTAGCTACTAGTTCGGGTACCTGGTGCTGCATGGGGAAAAAAAAAATGGTTTTAGGTCAATGGGCAAAGCTTTGAGTTACTGCACAAGTTCTGAAGTACCTACACACAAAATTTGGGATCTCAAGGTGCTATGATCTGGCTGTGAAAGGGTAACAAACAATGCACAAACACTTGAAAATATGTTTTAGATAAAATCATGAACCAGCCCTATCCTCCAGTGAAAGGGAAAAATTTGTTAATCAAAATGCTTGACAGCAGTTGCAGCATGGAGATACTATGGACATTTCTTAACTCATGACATCCTGAAACCAGTGACACAGTTTTGATGACTTGGACCAGTTTGATCATCTTCAATACTCTATTACTTAAAGCCATTGGTCTGTGAAAAATAAATAAAACTCTGTTGTACGATCTCCATTACAAAACATTTCAGTTTTCTTTCTTTATGATCTATCTATGATAAAGGCTTGGGTCAACTGTTTGGGATTGAAATAAAAAAGAAGAGAGGAAGAAAAAATTGATTAAACACTTTCTTGTATCAGCAGAAAAAGTTTGCCCAGGATGCCTGATAATCTCCTGAAGCAATCTTTAAATCTAAAAATAACACAAACAAGCAATTATAGCCATCCTTATTTGTAACAAAGGTTTTGTGACAGTGATGTATTGCTCAGTGGGAAGTTCTTGTGATAACTGGAATTGAGACTACTTGTCTGCTTAATACAGATATATATATATATACACACACACACACACACACATATTATATATATATATATATAAGAAAGCTGACAGAAAATAAGATTGGGTTAATAACAAATAGTCCAAAGCAGCAGGTTCTCTGGAAATATCAGGTTCAGAAGAGACAGAAGAAAAATATCTTTATGTACATGAAAAATATTCTTGGACAGTTCAAGAAGATTCTAGGAAACACAAGGACCAATTGAGACAGAGGAAAGTAGCAATTTTCATATACAATAAAAGTTCTCTCTTAATCCTGAGTAGCACAATATGCTTTTGAGAAACATAAGGACTGAAGAAATGCATTGCCTAGAATTATCAGGTGGAGAAATAGAAAACTGCCTTTTTTTAAATCATCTATATACTGGAACTTGTCTATATTCAATTATGGATGATATAACTCTGGAACATTTCCAAACTGGTCGTCTCTTGACTTGACCAATGTCCACTTCTTTGCTGTTACCCATTGTTTGCTATTTGTTAGAGCAAGAAGCAAAAATAAACTAACTTGATTCTAACTTTTTAATGAACAATCCTCCCCTCCAACAATGTCTGAGAAATGGATGACCTGACAGAGAGCAGTACTGCCAAACTGATCAACTTGTTTCTGGATTATTGTACTAAAAAAATCATATCTCTCTCTGAAAAAGACCACTGAACAGTCATCATGGAACTTAATTTTCACTTCTTCCATTATATTAGTCTGTTTACATGAAATCCAGTATTAGTTTTCATGGTAACTGACTAAACATGAGGAACACTTGGCCTGTACAAACGGTTCAATTACAAAATACTTCATGTCCAACAGTAGTTTAAAATATTCTAAAGAAAATAATGAAAATAAAAGGCTTCTATAAAAAAGAATGTGCCTAAGAATACAATTTTATGAAAAATAAAAATGTTACAGTAGCTTAACATTCAAGATAAGAATACAGCCAAACTTTTTGAATAAAAATTAAAAAATATATATATATTAAATAAAGAATTTTCCTTAGGATATAGATAGATTAAAAAAAAAATCTCCCATAAGAAAAAAGAAATAAAGGAAGAAAGAAAATATGATCAAAAGAATGGCTATATGTCTGGAGGCAAGAGGAAACTAGAGATCAATGAAGAGACTTACTTTAATTGCATGGCGGGTAATAAGTGTACTTCCTCGTACACTGACAGTTTCTACATCAGAATTTAAAGTTGTGTGAAAATAAGGAGAAAAACAACCTACCTTAACCAGTTTATAAACTCTAAACTGCTTGAGATCAGATCATTGGATAATTTTGGAGGTAGTATTTGAAAAACAAAACAAACACACACACACACACACACCCTTTGAATAAATGATGTGTGTGTGTGTGTGTGTGTGTGTGCATGCATTTAAGATTGATCTATTAAGGGCTTTTTTTCCAAAGCAAGTGAGTAAAATTGAAATAAATCTGAGATCAATAAATTACCATTCTTTCTAAAATCCACTCAATGCATGAAATATTCACATCTATGGTCTTTCACCGTGTGTGGTTATGTTTTAAGATTATGTATATTAGTTTAGTTATTACAAGGAGGCAAAGAGTCTTCATGGTTTATGCACTTCTCCATTTTGAGGAAATTATTAATATGGCTATTTCCTTATACATGGTGTTTGGAGATAAGATACTTCTGTTTAGTTATTTCAAATTCTCTTGTTATAGTTAGTAGCATACAGTGCCACTGTAGCTCAAGCTTAGAAATCCAACATCAAGATTTGTTATAAGTAGCTTAGTTTTGCTTTCATGGTTGTTATCTCTGTTTTTCTTTCAGTTAAGAAGCCAGAAACATACAAAGTATGTTAGTTATTAAAAGTTGGGAGGTATTTCAGCTTGTAGAAAACTGGCCTGAGAATTAGGAAATATGTCGAGCAGTTTTTAAATCACTTTGCACTTTCACCATTGATGACTTACCATTAGCAGCAGCTTACTGTTTCTGTTCACTTATAATTCTGTTTTTGAAGTGAATTTTCTGATATTAAGCCTACAGATGACAACTTTAGCCACTCTGTAAATTATGTCTTCTAGTATCTGTTGATAGCCTAAAAAGAAGTTGTTGAACTGAATAGATTACAAAAAATATCTTCTGTTAGATCTCCATTAAATTTTTATCTGATTTAGTCATTCCATATATAAACTACTGTGATTTGACTTGTCTATTTGGTATTTCCATTTCCTTAGCTACTACAGAAAACAGATGAAAACTTACAAAAGAGAAACAACATTCTCTAAAAAAAAAATACTTTTTTTATTTTTACATTTGTACGTTCTTTAGTTTCTTCTTTCCCCATAAGATCGGCGAACTGCTTTTAAATTATTAACTAGCAGAATTAAGATTAACAAATAAACAACAATGCATTGTCAAATGTTTAGGAAAAAAAAATTAATAAAAAGTTAGAAATCTGATACATTTTGAAGAACCTTGAAAAACTGGCTATTTAATATTTCTTTTTTTGTTAAACAACTTTTGTAAAAGTAAAAGGAGATAATTCCAAAAGGATGCAAATGAAATTTTATGGCTCTCATTTCTTTACAGTAGCCTCCATTAACCAAAGAGGAAGAATTAAGATTTCAGAATGGAAGTTTTAATGCAAAGCAGAAACCATGGCCCTTATTAGTGGTTTACAGAAATATCAATCAGCTAGAAACAAAGAACATGAATTTTCTCATGTGCTCATCATCTTGAGTGAAATCCTCCCTTATTACTTGGCATTAATCAAGAAAAGATCGAGGAGAGTAAATTTTTAGTAACTTTCAATTATTGCTTGCTTAATGTAGGATCAGGTACTTATCGATGTGAATGTGCTCAGTGGGCGGCAGTCAGCTAAGACTTAGCCAATTCATCCTTTTGCTGGTAAACAAGCATGTATGCTCACACTTAATGCACAGAGTTTGAACCAAAGGCTAGCAGGAGATAAAATCTGAGCCCATGGTGTCTCAATAATGACCTTATCAGCGTACTTCCAAACTGAATAAAGCAATCTAGAATTATAGATATTGAAAAGATAGAACTTTAGAATAAAAATTCAGTGCTTTATTGTCAATATAAAGCAACAGGGAATAAAATCCTTATTTTGTATGTTATTGATTTTTCAATCCATGAAGCCAAATGAATTTCACAGTCTGAGATGCTTTTCAGAATGTTCTCTGATGTGAGAAGCACAAATCTGATTTTATGTTGGTTGAAGAATATGATAGCATTTTTATGTTTACAAATTCTTCATTGTTCTAGAATCAGAATTTATAGTTCTTTGGCTGCATGATAACTCTGTTTATTATTTCCTGAAAACTGATTTTAAGGTTTGTCTAGAAAGGATTTAATGAAAGGAAAGAATGTGACCAGAGATGTGTAATTTTTTTTTCCTTTCTATCATCAGTTGCTGATGCACTTTCTTTCTGTGAAAATAAATCTTGTGGAATCAAATCTTTGCAGGAATAATCAAAAGTCTTTCCATGATAGGTTTAAATATATTACTTAATTTTGAATTCTCTCAGTTTCTTTCGACCTTCATTCATAATCCACACATTTTTCCTTTTAACAAACATTCATCTGTCTATTACAAAAACTGGCAAAAAACAACATTTTTTGCCATGGTCAACAAATAAAAATTACAATTTTTCTGGAGACAAATGAAACTCCAAACAAATTTTCCCATGAAGCACACTGGTTTTGATTTAGTTTACCTGTATATTGAGCTCCCTAAGTTGTTAATTTGGTTCTGGGTCCCTTTTGACATTTTGTATTTACATACTGGCCCATTCTCCAGAGAGAGAGAGAGAGAGAGGCTAAATATGCCTGCTTTCCATTGCTGTTTGATTCCATTGCAGTGATTACCAAACTGGTCCCTAACCATCTGTTTAGAAGACAAAAAAGGAAGCTTCAGTAGGGCCTTGCTACCCTTTTAAATACATCAGTGGTAGATAATAGGGAAGAAAAGAGAATAAAAGAGCACCATGATATTGTTTCTTGAGGATTTTATTGTGGTAGTATTCACAAATTCTACATTATATCAGAAAAATCAGTACTGTCTGTCTGTCAGTCATTTGGAGTGAAAAAGTCAGATGAAACAATTTCTTCAAATCTTTCTTAGACATTTCAGTGTTATGCTTCCTCCTTAACCCAAGGATAGAACAGGTAATTCTAAAACTTAGCATCTTTATATGCAATTCTTTTGTTTATCCAAATATCAACAAAATATCAGTAAGATGAAATTTGGATCTGAAAATTTATTTTCATTTATTCTTTTATTTTTTCACAATTGAGATTTGGGTCAAATATTGTTTGTAGTCTGCACTTAGATCAAGTAAATTTGAAGGAATTATGCACTGAAAACAAAAGATATTCAATTAAAGTTCTGATCTAAAAGTACTAAGCATTCTAAGTATAAAGTTTACCTATGCATTGCATATCTGATTTATGGGCTAGCTACTTATGCTACAGTCATACACATTCTACAATGGATGTACAGAAAACTGGTAAAGATGTTGGATATTGAGTGAAAGTTTAACACTATCAGTTTCAGCTAATGGTGGTGATGGTACAGATAATAAGAGGAGACATGGCATGATGATAAAGGTTGCTTTTAATGCCAAGTTATCACGAGAACTAAGAATATAGAAGACATACTCAAGTTGTATTATGCATGTATTTAGATAATTATCCAACAAATTTAAATGAAACATTTTATCTTCAATAATGATTTGTTTTTAAATTTTGAATTGCTATAGATTAGTGTACTGAAATCATGAAATACAAGTCTAACTTAGGGGAATAATGTTAATTGATTATGATTAATATTATTCTAAAGCTACAATTTAAAACTAAAGACAAAAAATGCAGTATTTCATTTCATTTGGAATTTTACTCCTGTATGAAAGATGCTTTTTTTTTTTAAGAAAAAAGAAAGTATAAGATATTAATGGAAGAATTAGTGATATTTTCCATACTCTTGGACAGCACAGACCAATGCAATAAATCACTTACCCCCAAAGAACAGGGTATAGACCATGTGGATTATAGTCTTTTCAAATAAAAGTATTTCAGATAAACAAAATTCTTTAAACCATCACCACCTGTGGGTCAGTCTATCTGTCAACATTAAGCACAATGTTGCATCACTTTTTTGCTGTCACAATAATCTCAGAACTACCTGATTCTTAGTGGCTATAAAAGACCAAATTTGACCTTTTAGTTGGATTATTTTCACATGCTCTAAGGTGCTCTAAAAATTTGCTAAGCACAGCAAATTGATTCATTACAGTTTTGTTTTCTTCACCCGTGGACATTGCTAAAAATCTAAATTTTCCTTAATCTTTATGTTTTATGGGATTTAATTTTTCTCATGCTTTTGTATCTTTGGGATACATAACATATGAGGTCTGATCAAAAGGTTTCAGGACTAAATTTATTATAGTGAAATTAAGTATATTATAGGGATATTAAACAAGTGGCATTGTTGGAAACACCTGCTGCCATCACAGATCTAGCAAGAAGTTGACATCTTATATCAGTCTTGAGTGACATGTTTTGTGCAGACATATTTATATTTCTGACCCATTGTAAAATGTCTGATTTGAAGGAGCAATGTGTGTGTATCAAATTCTGTGTGAAACTCATTGAGATAGCCATGGAACTCTATGAAATGTTAAAGTTTGCATTTTGGAATGAATTTCTTAGCTGTTTAAAAACATTTGAGTGGTTTGCTCAGTTTAAAAATGGCTGAACTTCTGTCAATGATGATCCATGCTCCAACTGTTCATTAACCTCTCACAGTGAGAAGTCAGTCACTCGTGTTCATGACACAGTTTGTGGTAACAGATGAATGACAATTCATGAAGTAGTGGAAGTTGGCATCATCTACGGCACATGCCATACAGCTTTGACTCAAGATTTGGGTATGAGGCAGGTTTCAGCAAGCTTCACGCTGTGGGTTCTCATCCGGAACGTCTTAGGAACTCATTGATCATGTAGCAAATGATTGCTTAGCATCATTACAGGTGACAAGACTTGGGATTATGGCTGCGATCCTGAGGCTAAGTATTAGTCATCTCAGTGGAAGACCCTGTTGTCACCTCGATCAAAGAAATCAAAACAGGTGCACTCAAATGTGAAGAGGATGATGATTATGTTTTTTGACAGTGAAGGTGTTATGCTCCATGAGTTCATTGCTAAAAGGTCACATGGTGAATTGGTGGTTTTATTTAGCTATTCTGAAATGCTTAAGAGATGCAGTTTAATGAAAGCAGCCTGAAAAATGGATGTTGGGTTTGTGGATGTTGCATCATGACAATGTTGTGTCACATTCAGTAACTTCACACAAAAATGTTTGGCTAAGCACAACATTCCACTCCTTCTCCATCCACTTTATTCACTAGATTTGCCATCAAATGACTTCTTGTTCCCCAGACTGAAACACCCTAAAAGGAAAGAGATTTCATGATGTGCCAACCATTATCCAAAATGCAACCTGGACACTGAAAACCATCCCAAAATAAGAGTACCAGAGATGTTTCAAAAAATGGCAGGACTGCTGGAATCATTGTTCAATTCAGGGACTACTAATTTAGTTCTGGAACTTTTTGATTAGACCTAGTATTATTGTTGAAACAAATAATGAAAAATAATTAATCAAAATGTTATTGATACCTATGCATATATAGCCAGAATAAAATGGTTGCATACAGCTAAAAAAAATTTCAAAAACAGTGTATGTGACATCACAAATGTATATTGTATGAAAACAATTTTTGTTGAAGAACATGCACATTATAAGGAGCTACTGATAATAGAGAAATTTGAAACAATCTTCCGTTCTTTCTCAGATTTCTACAACAAAGGATGAAGCTAAGCAATATTGCTAAATGAAACAAATTTGAATTGAGAAATCGACCCCTTTTGAAAGTTGTAGCCTGTCATCTTGGTTTTACTTTTTTTTTTGTTTTATTTCTTTGTTATGAATTTAGTTCAGTTTTGAAGCTATAGGAGTCTTACAATTTCATCTTTTTATAGAATTTTACTTTTTGTTTATGCTTCATGATTATTGGAGCTGTGTTTTATCAATATTTATACATTTTTGGGTTTTTATTTACTGACATCTATTAAACGACATACAGTAATTATTTTTCTACTACCATGTAGAAATAACAAGGGATGATTTTTGGTTCCTTGAACTTTTACACAAAATTTTGAAATATTTTGAATGTAAGTAATTTAATTTTAAAAGATGCTAATGTAATTAAATAAATTAAAATTTTAACACAGTTATAAATTGATAAAACCAATAAATTCTGTAATTAATTTGGTATGTATAGGTTAGTGAATTTCCAGTTAAATTGTTCTGACTCTATTGTAGAGAGTGAAACTCCCCAAACCATTCATATACTACAGATTGATATCAATGCATTACAGAAAAAAATTTTTTTTTAAAAAAACTCTACAAAGATTAAACTGCTTGACTTATTTTTTTAAATGAAGATGTCTGATGTTAGAAAAACATTTTTAGTGCCATATTCCAAAGAAATTATAATCACATACATTGCAGAAAATGCAATATAGATTATTTGTAAAAGCTTATGGACAACTCTGAGGGTAATCTTATGTCTGCCATGTTTTTAGACTGGATGTATCATCATAATTATTCAATCAGATATTTGGCTACAGTGAATACTCATGTCATTATTTTCAGAACTTTGCTCAAATCATATATAGCTACTGTGAATAAAGTAGCCTTTGAAAGTCTTAAATTTATGTAGTCAGATTTTACTTTGGCCAAGGCTATATTAATATTTTGTATAGAGTATACACTATCTTTTTTTCTCTTTTTTACAATTACTTGAACAGTTGTTAAAGATGCTTTTCTTCTCTTTTCATAATAAACAACTACAACTTTGACTTAAACCTTTTGTGTCTTTGTTAGTTTCTCAAGCCTTTGCTTACACTTCCTGGCCTGTGAGCTTCATTGATATCTTCTATGTTATTACCTCTACAAGGAGTGGGTTCCAGTTTGAAAATATGCTGATGATTTGAAAATTTTGATAAGTGATGGTCAAACTGATGTTTAGATAGGTCAAAATTAGAATGGAAAATCACAGACTATGTTATGACACACTGCAGAACTTTCAGTTAGTTTCTTGGCTCTGTGTGTATTGGCATAGTGCAGTACTAGTAACCATGCAAGACTACAAAGAAAGTAGTCTCAATTTTGAGCTCAGATGGTTTTATCTTTTTAAAGATGTTTAATTAAAAAAGCTAATCTGACAATTTAGTCCTCTATGTAACTTGTGAAGATTCTGAAGAAAAGTAAAAAAAAAAAAATGTTGTCTTCAGGAATAAAAGAGTTAAATATCAGTTAATAAAATGCAACAAATAGAATAAATAGCAACATAATATAAAATAAAATAATATATGTACTTTTTTGTTTGCTTGGTGAAGTGTGAAAGTTTATGTCCAGACTGATGGGGGGGGGCTTGCATGTGGGCAAGTGTGCATTAGGGTCATCATGTCCTATTTCTGTTTGTTTTCTTGGGCATATTACAATCAAGAACCAGCACTTCACTCATATCTATTACTTTCTTTTATTACTCAGTTCTATAAGTTTCCTCATTACTTTCCATGGGGTCAAATTTTCACAGTTTAAACTTGAGTTCACTGAGAGATCGAGGGTTTGTGGGGACATCAATGGTGGGTCAGATAGCTAAGATACAAATGCCCGCATGGGTGGACATATGTACTCTGCTCAGCCTCCTGTCTCTTCCAAATGATGCTTCCCTCACAAGAAACTCAACTAATGGTAAGAAAAATATTGCATATATTTATTGGCACTGCAGCTAAAGAGTTAACAAAGAAACAAAGTTTTTGTTATTTCCCATGCTTAAAAATTTTTTAAAATTATTATTATTATTAGACAGTGAATCATCAAGTGGGCCATTCTACACTGGAAAAGTTAAAGAATTTTGCTAATTCATATTTCATTTGATGACAACAGTTGAATTAAGAAAAAACTGTGTGTGTGTGATGATTTAAGGGAAATAGAGAATGGAACAAGAAAAACTGTATTAGTTCTCATGTTGGAAAAGTTAGGTATAAAGGGTTTACCTATTATCAGAAGTAAATTATATGAGATTTCATGCTTGGAAATTAAGTTATTTCATTGAGTGTTATCTTAAACTGGGTGGAAATTAAGTTATTTCATTGAGTGTTATCTTAAACTGGGTAAGGTGGTTATTTTGCCATTACTATGAGTATTAATTTAGTGAATAACCTTAGAGTACAGTAAACAGAATTCCTGTGTCTAGGCTGGAATGGATGGACATCATCTGGATGACATTTGAATGCTTGTCCACCATTGTTCACTTACTGCTAAAACACTTGGAGGAGGTGTTCTCTCTCTCTCTCTCTCTCTCTCTTCTCCTCTCTCCTCTCTCTCTCTCTCTCACACTCACACACTTCTAGTACTTCTGTCAAGTTTTAACAAGTTTGTGATCAGATACACAGTTCTGACTACCTGCACATTCTAGAATAATTAGTAAAACTTATTGCATTGTTATTAGCATAGAGGACTAATTGGTTTAATATAGAAACTAAATGTACAAATTTGAAATGCTCTTTACATTTTTTTCTTGTAAAGTTATAGATCATAAATAGTATCAAAAATAGAAAATTCAGTATATTGTGTCATAATTTATACATTTTTATTCATTCACAAAATAGCAATTATACAAAATTATTTTATTAAAGGGAATCATTAATTTCCTGATGTTTCTTATTATACAAAACCTAGATTGATGGATTGGACATTGGTTGAGTCTTCCGGCTTTGTGCCACAATTAGGTATCAGCAAATTACTACAGAAATGTGGACTTGTGGCAACAGATAGCAGGAACTGGAAAAAACTAAATGGCAGAAAATATTTAAGAAAACCCTGCCATTTTACCCATTTCACTGACCTTCACTGACAGGTGGACATTTATGAGCAATTAGTAGTAAGGCTTGTTTTAGTAAAATTGCATTTTCCCCATTATGTTAGCTATATGTCATCATTACCTCAGTGCAATTGTGACATAGTATGCAGGATCAAACCAAATGCTGAAGTCATTGACAAGTAAAACATACCCTAGAGATGGTAAATATATAGCTGATGACGTATTGGTGGCTGGGTACCAGATCTGAACCACAACCGGCCTCCAAGAAGTGGCAATAATTACAGATCGAGGAGAAAATTGGTCATAATTAGACAGGACAAAGTGGTGTGGAATGGTTGCTGGAAAGGGTTTGTTAAGATAGCACTGTACTCAAGCTACCATACTTAGCTTTGATTCAGCAACCTTTTCCGTTCTGCGAAAGAAGAAATTGTAGGATTCTGTTCAACTGCTTTCTTCTAATTAAATCAATGTCAATGCGCACTCCATTGCACCATGTTCTGCTGACAATTCTGGCCTCAGTAATTCAGATTATACTAATAATACAAGTAGGTGTGCTTTCATTCTCCCTAGGAAATACTGTTCTTATAAGCAACTGATATGAACAATATGTTGTTGTATTTCATCTAAATGCTCTATTTTTTCTCATACATCTACTACCAAATATTGATTCCTTGAATATCCAAAGGATTTTTTTTTTTATTTTTCACAAATTTAATCCCCATTTGAATTTTAGGGTAAAAGCAAAATATATTTGACAGGTTTGTTAATTTGAACCATACCACTGAAGTAAGATTTTCTTGAGAGCATCACAGCTTTCTATCTCTTTTTACAAAAAAAAAAAATGACACAAAACGATCCTGATGACAAGTTTTAAGAAGACTTTCATTTTCAGTGTGAAATAACAAATACATCATTGTTTATTGGGGTAAAAGTTGTATATGTGGGCCTAATTTTAAAAAAGTGGTATTACCTGTAAAACAAGCAGTAGCAATTGGTCTGTTGTGTGAAAACATGTTTTGTAAAAATTAAAATCCCTTAAAAAAATTTTTCAGCAATCTTTTTGTTTTACACTTTAGTTTAAACAGTATTTTACAAAAGCTAAGACCCAAAGGATTATAGTGATTTTTTCCCTATGTATACCAGCCAGACAGCTTATAAATCAGTATACTAGCAAAAAAAACAAAAACAGAAAAGTTTTTCAAATTGTTTTTAAAAACAGCTCATTGGAAATATTGTTGTACTTCATTGATTGAGTTGCTGGTAATTGTGTAAATACTTGTAATTCCATCTTATTTATTTATTGTTTCTAAAAGAAATAGAAATCCCGTAAGTTTCAGTAGCTGTAGTATAAAACTTGATATTCAAATGTTGAATGTGAATAGTTATGTGAGTTTGAATACAGCATGAGAATTTTTCAAAGCTAAATAAAATTCATTAGCAAGATGCATATGTAGATGTTTCAACATAAGTCTTCAGCTTCTTGTTTACTGATTGAAGCAGATCAGGCAAGCATTGTGAATTTACTGTTGTTAATACAGTTCCTGTCATTGAGAGTGATGGAGAGAGCTAGGATGGCCTGCAGCTGTCACTGACTGGCTCCAGACCAAGACTGTGTGTGATAATGATGCTGTTTGATTTTCTTGCAGTGTCTTTTTGTTCTTGTCATCAGCAAATTACTGGGTAGTAAGAGCATGGATGATGGATGTACCAGAATGAAATTACTTTACACCTGCAGATTTAAGCATGCTAGATCATACTTCAGATATAGCATTGGAAGTTAAAAGAAAAGCACTCCTAATAAATCTGCCAAAGTTTAAGTTATTTTCTTTCCTACCATAGAGAATGCTCTCTTTTGTCACTGCCAAGATAACCTGATAGTCTTTTAGAAAAGAAGAAAAAATTAAAGAATTTGTAATCTTTTAATGTTAAAAAGTGTGTTTAAAAATAACTTCATTGTTACTCTTTTCAAAACATGGCATAAGAATTGTTAACAATTAACTAAAATTATGAAGTCTTTGTTTTACTTAAATACATTTCACTTACAAATAAATAATACTAAAGAAATTACTGCTTATAAACTAGTTAAATTAACTAGTTTTTCATATTACTGTTTGAAACAACTCTTCAGAATGTGTTAGATTTTCATACCTCTTGAGACAGGTTCAAGAAATCTCTCCAGATCGCTTACTCTGTACAAGGCCTCTGGACTAAGAAATATTTTTATTGTGGGGTTTTGAACTGGTTAGCTTCATCACTATCAGCAAATTATTATAACCACAGAACATTTGTTTTCTAATTAAATATTTCTAATATCAGTTTTTCCAAAAACATTTAGCTACTTAATTGTGTATGAAAATTTATTAGTATCAATGTTCACAAGGTCTTTAATAAGTTTAAATGCTCTATTTTATTTTTCAGAACCTTATTTCTATCTCATAGTCCTTAAAAAAATAATTGTAACTGTTGCAAAGCATATCTTGCCAAACCTAGGTTTGTAATGTAATAACATTAGCAAAATCCCTTTTGATTTTGTCTCATGGTTCACTTCAAACATTGCCATGAATGAATGGTTAAATATTTATAGAAGAATGTACTGAATTGAAATTTTCTAACATAATGAAATAGTTGTATGGTACAACCCCATGTTGTTATAATCACTGATGTCACTATGTTGTAATTCTATAGATGATGTAGGTAGTTGTATCCATCAGTCATAGTCATAGTGTCTCATTGGTTGTGGATCTATTATGAGATACAAGGTGACTTATGGCAGGTACAAGGCCACTTATTCAAGCTTTGGCCTATCTTTGATAGGCTTCCATCCAAATGCTGAAGGTGGCATCTATGTGCTTGTTTCAATCAAAGAATCTTGATTTTTTGTGGTAAACCTTTGAAAGAATTATACTTTCCATGAGTAAAATTGTATTCTTGGCAACAAATACCTGTGCTATATCAAACATGGAAACACTATGAACACTATGCATGTGTGTGTCTGCATATCTGATGTCATCATCAAATGGTGTTGAACTTGTGTGAATGCTGTTAACATGTGACATCTACTTTGTAAATTGAATAGCATCACATTATAAATCCTGTTTCTTTTGAAAGTGTTGTATTCCTAAAACATTTGAGTACATATACATTTTAAAATAGTATGTTTAGAAACCATGATAGAATAGCTTACTCTCTGATTGTCTTTTGTTAATTAGCTAGCCAATAAATTAAGAATAATTGTACATCTGAAATGCCCAGTGTAGATACAGGAATCTTTTTCATACCATCTGATTCTGTAAACTGATTTGGCTGATACTACATGATTACTAAGAAAAACCAAGAAAAACATTGCTAAATCAATTTTTTTTAATGCATTTAATGAATAAGCAGTCAAGGGTTTGTTAGCAATGTATCTAGCACCAAGGGTAGAGATAATCAACTCTTAACATCTGGGTCATTAGATGATTAAGTAGTTAATGTACTAGTGGAGAAGTTGTGGTTTAACAAAACTTTTACTATTTTAAGATAATGGCAGGGAAACAAAATTGTTTGACTGTGTGACATCATTACATGGCTGATGGAACAGGTCTGGTAGATCTTGGTGGACATGAGGAACCACGTACAGGGAAGGTCAGAAAATCCCAAATGTTTCTTGGAAACCCACAAACTTTTCCCCATTATTTTGGTTTCATTGAACTTCCATACAAATTTTTAGTTTAATCTGAATCTTATTCAGCTTGCCTCAAGACATTGAAGAAGAATCAGATGGAAGAAGATATCTTTGTTTTGACTAGAATTCTAAGATGGTGGCCAAGGGATCTTATATAATATTTTGACTAATGGGTCAGCTCTCCTAACACCTCAAAAAAATATTCTATTAAGAAAGAAAACAAAATTGGTGGAGGAGGAAGAGAGATTTAGTTATGGTTTAATTAAAGAATAATGGAGTTTACAAGATTAGCAGTTAATTTCCTAACTCCCACTAGCTTAAAACAGCAGGTCCAACATGCTACACTGGTGAAAATAATTAAATCATTTTATCTGATGAAAACTCAGGAATAAGCCATCAACCTCAACATTCCCAATTAGAATGCTGTTGATATTCCACAGGTACACTACTATATTCGCTGCTTTAGGGAATCACTACCTTTTAGTTACAAGACAAGTTTATATGTGGAACATATGTAAACAAATATTAAATCACGTTGACTTAGCCCCCTTCCCATAGCCCTCTGTTTCCCACAGGCCTGTTATATAAGAAATTGAAATGATTTCTAAGCTAAGCATCAGCAGTCTAGCTCAATAATATTGGAGAAACATCTCATACACTATTGATCCTACCTAGAAAGATTAATTTTGTTTTGAGTTTGATAAGAAGGAAGAAGAGAGGCTTATTCAGAGCAAAGTGGTGCAAAAAGTATCTGTTTCACTATTATGTTGAACATGGTATATCCTTCTATCACTTTTGCATAAGGGCTGCTGATGAGGGTAATTTTTTACTTATGAAATGAGATCAGCCTTTTTCCAACAAAGGTTTTACTTATTGGAAACCTTCAACAAACAAAAAGCAATCACTGTCACCAAAAGATCAATGAAACCATCATTGTTTCTCAAGAAAATTCATGATGACACTGGTGAGTTGCTGAGTCAGGAGCGTGTAAAGGAAAAGGAAATCGACAGAAAGATGTTTTTAAAGATTTTCCAATGCTAAAATACAAAACAAAAAGAATAATTACTGAAAACTAAAGTTTTGTAATGGTGGATGTTATGGAATGAAGAAAGAACTGTAAATTCTTACTGCCGAAAAGTTGGTGATTGATAGTTTTACTTTCACTACTCCTTTGAAAAGTTCTTTTGGAAACCTGCCCCCTCCCATTCCTGGTGATTTTCCAGACTAATGCTAAATTGTGCTTTCTGCCTCTGCATTCTAGCATTAATGCATTTTTTTGTTATTTATCTGGAATATTAGGCATCTGTTTTTACCTTTGCCCTGACCAGTAAATATGTTGTGATGGGAAGGGGTATTAAATTAACAAAAGTCATAGGCCATGGCAAAAGTTTAGAACAAGCAATATTTTTTATTCATAAACATCGAACAAAGCAATCATCTGCTCAGTCATAACAGATGTGCAAGAAGCAGGAATAGAAAAATTTGTGTGACAAAAATTTGTAGAAATAAATAAAAAGTCTGATATAAATACTACTGTAAAAGAGACAATACAGACGACAGTAAGCATCGCATCATATCACTTCAAAGGAACTCAGCAAAATGAAAAAGTCAAGTGATAATGGAAGTATGATCAAAGCATATTTGTTGTTTAGCCTGAGTGAACTTATGGATATCAACTAATAAGCTTGACTAGTTGCAACATATTTATTTTGTGTGTTTACTTGATTTTTTCATTAATGAGATATATATATATATATATATATATAATTTTAAAATCAAACCCTGACAATAGTAACTAACACCTGTGAGTACTTTTATTGTATACTACCTGTATAAAGGATCCAATCAGCTGATAAGTGTGCCTAACAGAGTTTGTTCATGTTTCCTGTTTTATCAATTCTACTACTTTTCGAAACAAACAACCCATAAGGGACAAGTCAGCTCTTCAACAAAAAACAGGAAGATCTGGAACATGCATGAGAGACTGCAAAGTTCATCACGTAAAACAGAGATTTTGCTCCTATTTACTACAGTTTACATTTAAAGAAATGTTCTTTAAGAAAAAGATCTTTTTGGTGTTGTCTTTAATTCAGTTACCACAAAGAGGCAGGAAGCTGTTATGACTCAGATTTTGCCTTGTGCTCAACTGTCAAGTTTTTTTTTTAACTTTATCAGTTGGTGTGTATAAGAACCGATGTTAGTTTCTTTTTGGGAAATAACATGAAGTTAATCCTGAATCGTAAGTCTACATGTTTATATGTACATATAAAATAACTGGTACTAAAAATTTGAGAGGTTGGTGATATATTAAAAAAAAAAACAATGCAACAATAAACAATTGAGTTGCATTTCAAATATAGACAATTTATGTTTTATACTTGTAGCATTACATATTCACTGAACAGCAAGCCTTAAGCTTAGTCTATCTACCATTTGCAGAGATGCAGTCATTTTTTATACAATTGATAGTGAGATACTTTAAGTGGCTAAAAGCTCTTAACAAGTGATTTGTTGAATAATCACCTCAGTGATGCAGTCAGTTATTTTAATCTGAAACTAAACCTAATTGTAGAATCTACAAATACCATGCTTTTGTTCAAAGCATATGAAACTGAGTCTTTTTGTTCTCAGAGTTGTATCCTAACTATCACACTACACCCTTCCCATTGGTCCTAAGGAAATGCATAATTATATTTGTATCTGATTAAATCTCAACTCTGGACTCACCACTATATCCATTTTTGGTCACTAATCATCTACAGGTGTCATTGTTGTCAGAATTCTCTCCCCTACACATGCTGAACTCAGAGACTTGACTCATATAATTAGCATTTCCTGGTAATGTGGTTAATCTATTCTTTGTCTTAGTAACAGTAGAATTAGCCTTTAGCAAAGTTGATATGGGCTTCTATTGTCCAACTCTTCTCTGACAGTTAAGTCTATTCTCAGCTTCATGCATTGAATATGATAGCTTAAATCAAGCCATCTGACAATGATGCTAAGATAGTACATTGCTTTCATCCCTGAACAGCAAATATTCAGCAATTAAAATTCTTTTGATTTCAGTATTTTTATAATAATATTGACTTGTGTGCCTAGACAGAGAAAGCAGATCTAAGGTCAGGTAATGTTGTAAGAAAAAAAAATCTTCTTGAGTATATAACTTTTGAATCTGCTGGGAAAATTGTTGTGCATTAATTATGTGGACCCACAAAGCCATCTGTCAAACTGCTTTTAAAACTATGATATAATGTATATATAGGTAAGTTAGGCTATGCATTAATTACCTTATTTAAAATAACAACAAAAGCAAGAAATCAGAATACTTAAAAGGTTGAGACTATGGAGAAGATTTCGAGATAGGTACATCTTAACTGAAAACCAACTTGGTATCTTGACTTTGGCATTTTACTCTAAGGGTAATTTTCAGAATTGGTTATCTTATTTTCAAGGAAAAAATGCTGGTGATAGTTTAATTTAATGGTCACAAAGGGATTGTTATAATTATTATTGTATATTATAGTATACACTTAATACATAGTTCTGCCAAACTTATTATAATGCACTTTGTCATATATATATACAGTTGTCCCCCAATATTCACGGGGATTACATTCCTAGACCACCCTCGAAGAGTGAAAAACCACGAATATTGGTCCATAAAAATGCCTATAAATGCCTATAAACATCAAAATATAATGTAAAATATAATAAAGAAAATATAAGTAAATATATAATAATAATTTAATAAAAAAATACAACACTCAGAGAAACACTTGAGATAGCTACACGCGGTAAACTGGGATGATGCTGGGCTGCATCTGCCTGAGACAGCGCCTCACCTCGTGGGCAGCAGCCAATAGCGTTTATTTTATATTGATATTTTGCTGAATTTACGTTAGTATTTATATTACAAAATTACTAAATTATATTGTTATTAATAATTTAGCGTTAAAAAGCATGAAAAAATATATATTGCCACGAAAAAAGCCATTAAAAAATCGCAGAAGATATTTGCGATTCTGCAGGGGTTTCCACGAACAATTATTAGTTAGGTTCTAAGGAAAATTCTGCAAATAACCGGGGCCACGAATGTTGAACCGTGATTATGCAGGGGTCGACTATATATTCATGTTAGTAAATATGTTTAACTATATACAAATTGAATGTATTCATAGGCAAATCCTCATTTATGGCCATATATAGGTGTAATAATATTTGTGCTTGTATATTTATTTTTTGCTGTTAATAAACATTGTTTAAATTTAACTGAATAGTGAAGCTTTACACTGCATGCAGAAAACTCCCATGAAATATGTAGTCCATGATCACTGGTAGAAAAGCTCACATGCAACCAATGAAACAAAAGAACAAAACAACTTTTTAGAATTTCTATCCTTCAACACTTTTTGTTTTCGTTTGTTTGCATAATTGGAAAATTTCTCCAGTATGAAACTGGTTAAAAAGGAAGCTAACCAGTGTGACTGCTTGTTGCTCATATCTGAAGTCAGCCAACATCAGAAAAGATTTTAGAACAGTTTTCAGTTTTATCTTGTTTACTCTCAGATAGTAATACTCTTGTGTTATTTAACAGAAGTCAAGAGTGTAAACATTTTTCAGAGTGGCATGAGAAATCAATGAAATGCATGCTTACCCATCTATTTGCTATTAATAATTGTTTGAGATAGGTGGTACTTATAAGTATGCATGGATATTATTTGAAAGTAAATAAACAAATCAAAGCAGTCTATTTTCCAGTGGATGAAAAGTCATCTTTACATCATCTTTAAAACTAACCACTGATTGCCATCATTATGTGCTATGTGCATAACATTTACTGCTTAATATCATATCAAGGTGGTCTTTATGCCCGTCATTAAAGATTACTTTATCCAGCATTGTTTGTTTTCCTTAATTTGAAGAATGATACAGGATGCTAAATAGCTTCAAATAATGTGGATAAATGCAAAGTATCTTGCCTAATTATTTATTATTTTGAGCTTGATAATTCTACATTTTAAACATTAAAATTATTGTCTCCTAAATAGCTGAGGTACTTAGCTTTCATTTCACAAAATACAATCAGCTGTTTTTTCATGTATCTGCTGGATCTGGTGCATAAACTGTTTCATTAATCTCATAACCTGTGGTACATGCTACAAACAAAGCTGATGAGTAAGGAAAGTCTGTAATGATGTAGCTTATCTGAAAGAAGAAATGCTTATCAATGAGATTTCTCTCCACTGCCACTTTTAATAACCGTTGGGCATTTATTTCATTCTGTTAAAAACCTGTTACTGAAAGAGAGAGGGAGAGAAATGTATTTCTTATATGAATTTGCTGTGAAACTTTCTGATTTATAGTTATGACGACTAGTTTTTACAAGGTAGATAGAAGTCTCATGGTTTTTTGCCATCCTCTATTCCGCTCATTTCTTCTTGAGATCTTTCTTGAAACTAGGTAAAACGTAAAACTTTAATGTTTTGCTGCTTTTCCTCTGCCTACTGTCGCCGTTTTCCTCTCTTTCCAAATGCCGAAACCGGAGAGACTCAATCTATCCACGTCGTTCCGATCCTGTACTACCCCAGCATTTGTCAACAAATTATGGCCTCCATACCTATACAACATCTGGTACAGTGAATTACAGACTTATGTAATGGAACTGAAATATTCCAGGTTTTATATTTTGACAGTTTAGTTAATTACTCCTAAGTATCTTTTAAGTCAGAGAGTTGCTGGACATTTCTTTAGAGGCAGTGGTAATTCAAAAGTCCAAAGTAAATTGCAGATGATTAAGTAAGAAAATTAAAGATGTATTTGTTTTAATTCAATAGCAACTGTGTAGGCAATAAACTTTTTGATTTGATTGGATGATCTATATATATATATATTTTTTTTTTTTTTTCTTTCTAACACAGTCCTAATAGTAAAATCATATTGTCACTGAAATTCAGAAATAAATTTAAAAAAATAACATGTATTTTGATTTTGTGAGATAAAAAGTACATTAAATTAAAAACAAAATATCAAGATGTAGAATTTCAGGTGCAACACTGATGAATGTAAAAAAAATTATTCTATCTGTCATTTCCTTAGATTTGTGTAGCAGATATTTGTTTCTGTTTGACAAGTCAGATGTTAAAATACCTACCACCACCAACTAATCAAACAAACAACTAAACAGTATTTTTGGGCCAGCTATGTTGTTATTGGAATGATGATTAAAAGCAAATCATTGGTGCATGTTTCAGGTACACAAGAGTTCTGGCTGTGGGATCCCAGGAGATTTAACAGAAGTGCTACTATCTAGTTGATGATGCTATACTGAGAAGCTAAGACCAGATAACTGTAGGAGCTAGCTGGTGTTGTAATAAGCAAAATAACAACAGGCATTAATAATATTGCTCATACTTTTTATTATTAATAATATTACATTTTATTTATTACTGTACTGACAAAAGCAAATTAACATTTAAGATACTAAGGAAGGAACTGAGCTAGCAGTCACTATAGAGAAAGGGTGGACTTCCAAAAGTGAAATATTTGTTAATTTCAAACTAATTAAACCATTGGGAAGCTATTCCTGAGGTAAGACTAGGTGGATTTTTTAAAGGGGCACTGTGGTACAGTAATAGTCTGTGATTTACCACATGATGATAAACTATAGCCAGGGCCAGTGTCAAGTAGTTTCTTACCACAAATTATGTTTTGTATCACAGTCCCTTTAAGGTGGTCTCAAGCTGTGTTGTGCAGATGATATTGTAGTGAGTTGGCAGAAAAGTCAGCACACCATATATACACAGTATATGAACATTTTCTCTGTCATTTGTAAATGTAAAAGAACCTGCTAGTTTAAAAAATGTTTGTTTATAAATTTTATCATTTAGTTTATTTTGTGTGGAAAATATGGAAGTTCTAACACTAGACAGGTATCATTGTAGCCAAACAAAAATCCCATTGTTCTGATGCTCTGACTAAATATTTTGACTTCTGCCATTTTATTATGGAATTTTATTCTGTACCTTGACTGACCTGGTTCTTCAGGGCTCTGGCTTTTTGAAGAAAGTTGATCTCTTCAGTTGTAATGATTTCTTTTATGTTGATGTTACTGTCTTATTTTTGTTGTTTTTTTTTTACTGTATTTTACAGTTAAGAGTTTTCAACAGAATTATGTGATCTATTTAATAATTTATAGATTTTTTAAAATTATAAACTGCTTACCTAGTTGGACTATACTTAGTTATATATAGTCTTTAGTTATTTATTCTCTTTTTGTTGTTATCCTTTATGACATCATAATTTGCTTTAAATACTGGGTTGTATTACAATTAATTTTATTTATTCTCCTCATTGTCATGTCCTCCATTTTTGCTCTATACATTTAGATTATCATATTTTAAATTTGCCATAGTGGGTTCATTAACTATGATGGGACTCTCTCATAACTGCTGAGGATGATTATTGCTTCTCACAACATCTTGTTGGATGAGCCTGTTTTCATACATCTTAAATAAACCATTGATAATCACCCTGTGAGTTGACAGGAAACTGTGGTGAATGAAAGACTACCAGGAGGAAAACAACACTACAGCTGCAGATATTAATAATTTACATGGTTAGCTCAAGCAGAAGTCCTCATCCTCTTGTCTTCTTGGGAGCACCTGCTGGCATGAAGATGGAGTAAGAGCCAGCAGATAGTTTGCACAATGTTAGTTAGCTCTAGGCTGGGCTGTGGTGTGCAGGAATGCTATTGATTGGAACCATCAAACTGAGGTGAACAGGATATTATTCTGTGCTATGTCTTATGTTTGTCCAGCTCTCCTTGTCATCAGAAAATTTTTGTTTCTCCTAATAACAAATATGAAAACAATAAAAGAAAGGTACATAATAAAAGATGAAATAGGAATGATTCTACTTTTGGTTTTTCTCTTATGATCACACCTGCAGTGTTTTAATCTAATCTACCTGTATAATTATTATTGTGGTTGTGGTTTTTTCTTTACTTTATTTAATCCATCCTCTGTCTATTTCCTTTATCTACAGATCTCTCTATCATAGGGCTCTTACTTTCTCTCATAAAAAAGTGACAGCTTTCCCCTCTCATCAAACATAAAAACAATAAAAAAAATAATGTTATATGACTACATCACTATATTACTATAACTTATCATTTTTGTTGATTGGTGTTTATCTCAGTTGTTGCATGCACAGTCGTGCATTCCAAAATGAATTCTGAAAACACAAAACTATTTAAAAATGCAATCTCTTTGACGAAAAATTTTAAAAAAAGAAGAAATTATGAACAATTGCTTCAAATTTAGTCTGCATGCTATAGGCCTCTTTAAACATGGAATTAATTATTTTATTGCAACAGATCTTTCCAAATCTGCACAAATTTGTTTCTCTTTTTTCCATTTCATAAGAAAATGACACACACTCATATCATTTATTTTTACCAAGTAGTATTAAATGCATATTCATTACTCAGTTACTTCTTACCAGTCTAGTTGATGTTACTTGAGCAAGAGGCTTATGTAATCTGAAAGAGGAAGGGAAAACCAATTTCAATGGATGAATGGATTGTTAAAAGTTGACTACAGATTTGTGTAAGAAAAATAGAACAGCAATTGCAGCTGGTTGGTCTGTCTGTAATTTTGATAGCATCTATTAGATGGATGTGTGTGTGTGTGTTAATTTTTGTTTACGAATACTAATTATATTGGTTTTTAATTGTTTATGTATTTAACAATGAATGCAGCAGACACACTGTCTGGTTCCAGCATTGATACCCCATTAATTACTGAGAACTTATATTTCCTTCACTTGTCAGTGAAGAAACATTTATAATGGTGCATGTATTTTTAGCTTTATGTGCAAATTAACAGAGATAGTGAAGTCATAAAAAAAAAGAAGAGAGAATTAACCAGATAGGAAACTGTTTTCTGGAAAACCAAAATAATATAATTAGTGTGATCATGATAGATTGGATGAGTTTCAGGGTTTTAATGACATAAATTCTATAATGAGCTACTTTTGTGCTGCGAAGCAAACAATCAAGTGCAGAGTGAAAGTAATTTTGCATTGAAAATGTGAAGTTGTCTTTATTTCTTGCATTGTTTTTTTAACATTTATCTGAAACACAATCTCAGTAATTATGGGCAATCAGACCACCAATACCACCATAAAGGCTGGTAATTTAAAGCTTTCTTTAATATTTTTCCATGTTTATGAATAAATAACAGGTGTTGTTGGTAATGTTTATGTGTTGGGATTGGAAGGGTGGCAATCACTGCTTTTATTGTGCATCTAAATCTGCAGGTGACTGGTATAGTGCATGACCAAGAAAACCTCTGGGTTTTTACCTGTGCTATGACCCCATTTCCATTCAGTATTTTCTAGGATATTTTAATCAATTTAATATTCAGCATTATGATTTAGTAATCTACTTAACAGTGTGTTTTCTAACTGCTCTGAGCAGAACATGCTTCATGTGTATGCATTAGCTCGATGTGTAAATAAGTCTCATTCACTCTATCAATTTAGAATGCATTACAGTAGGTAAGGAGAATAGTAAATGTAGGCTTAGCAAGGAAATCTTGGTTGTTCCTTAGCACATTGGCCCTCTGGTACCAAAATAAATTGTCAAAATTTGTTCTATAGTAACTTAATATTGTCGAAGATCTAGTGGAATTTTGCATACCAGATAGATAAATGTTTAAATATGCACTCATAATGTAAAATTTTGGCTGATTTCTGCTAATCAATGAGTTTATCTTAAATAACATTGATCCACTAAAACTGGGTAACATTACTTTGTTCTTCATAAAGATCATAATTATCCATGAACAGTATTGCTCTGATCTAAGCAAATAATGTCTATTGCTTCATTCTTGAGAATTTATCTATGGATAATACTTTAGTCCTGACAAATTGTGAATATTACTTAATTCTTGACAAATAGCATCTGTCTATGGTTCTTATAGATACATTCCTGATAACTACTGCATTTATTTGTGGATTACATTGCTTTGTTTTAGACAAATAATACATTTATATATGGATATTATTGTTTAATTCTTAACAGATAATGTATTTACCTGCAGATAGCATTTTTTTCATTCTAGATCAAAGTGATCTTTTTGATGATTTTGGTAGTACACAGGGGAAAGAGAGATCTTTATTTTTAAAGTACTAGCAAATTAAAGGTACATAATTTTTGATTTCATATAATGATCACTTGTGCATGAAGTTCATTTTATTTATAATGCTTTTGCTGACTTTTTAAAATAATAAGACTTGTTTTTAATGCTAATAATTTTGTAGAGATTAAATTCTGTAAAATATTATAATGTTGTAATTTGTATAAAGAACTAGTTACCTATCTTGATAGACACTTTTTTTTTCTTACATGAAAAAATGATATAAGAGTGTAGACATAATACAGATGAATATGGTTCAATACATTTAATATAAGTCCAATAAATGATTAATCTAGAGGTTTCCCAAATCTCATTTAGTTTGATTTGATTTGTGTGGAAACAGAATATTTTAGAACTAATTTTGCTTATGAAATAAAAATAAATAGGTAGGAAAATAAATATTTTATGACAATAATATATTTTTGCTTATAATTTTTCAGGAAAAGCTAATTTTCTAATTGTTTTTATGGTGCAGATCTTTTGGTACTCGTAGATTTGTGTCCTATTTTGATGATTTTTCCAACAGTCCATTATTGTAGATACAACCATCATCTGGCTATGTAAAATTGTTTAATTACAGTGTTTTGATAAAAATGTTTTATGTAAAAGAAAGGATGTTATCCAAGGTGCCCACAGGGTGTGATTATTGCTTGATTAGTCTGGAAGTCAGAGTCTGGGTGCAAATATCTTGGAATTATTTGCAATTCAGTCCATGGCATGTGGTCTGCAGGGAAGATTAAAGCTGCAGGATTTTATGAGGGCTTTGATGGAGAAAAGAAAGTGAATGTGTTCTAAAGCTTTGGCAATATTGTCTAACGGTCTTCATGTGAGAGATAGAAGCTTAAAACTGTCCTTCGAGAGTACTCGTAAAACAGGAACTATTGGGGGGGCCCTATAACACATTGAAAATGCAATCAAATGACAAGCTTGAGATATTGAAGGGAAGAAGAAAGGAAAGAATTTTACATTAAAAGATAGTTCTATTTTATTGGCAAGTGTTGACTAAACTGAGGAAAGATAATGTGGTAAGCTGAATTTGTAGTATGTATAGTAGGTGTAATTTGTGGACTCTACCAGTTATGAGGCAACTCTCTGCTGTATCCAGTTGGTTTTTACTGTCGCTTTTTTGATAGTAAAGAAACAATAATGTCCACCATCAGATTTGGAAAGTGCTGCTGATATTTAATGAGACTATAGCTAAATGCTCTAAAGAACTGCTGCTTGCTATGGATACTGCTTTTGTATGAAAACATCTTGTCTGATTGCAGTGACAATGAAACTGTCAGGATGCTTATTGGGATTTGAAAATATCTGTGAAAATTCATGTGAAGGGAGAGAAGAATCAGAGACCAGAGCTAACTCATTAGAGAGCTTGTAGTTTGTTTAAACTTAGCTGCCTGCCTGAGTCTGCTAAATGATGAATGCAGTAAAATGATTTTTTGAATAATTCTTCAGACATTCAGTGGATACTTAAATCATTAGTCAAAATATTAGCTATATACAACTTTATCTAGGGAGAAAAAAAACCAAGAAAGAAAGGATGTTTTTGCTGCTTAAAGTTCTTTAAAGGATCAGTCAGGTCATCCTGCCACAGACACATGAAGAATAGCATTTGTTGGTGTGGTCTTTACTCATGGCCTGTTGCTGAAAATATATCTTGTTGTGTTTACAAAGTGCTTGAAGGCCTAGTGACATGTTTGTTAAAATGGTGTAGAATTACTGAAAGATATTCTTGTGTGTAGAAATAACTAATGCTAAAGCTGTAGTTAGACTTTTTTATAATGCCAGGTGTATAATGATTGCAGTAAAAATACAGGCTATTATTCTAGGGTCAGTAGTGATAGATGTGCAGGGATATTATACTTCTTGATGTGATTTTTATTCTTTGTTAAAAAAAAAAAACAGTTATATATACAAACCTTTTTGCTCCACTGCATAACTACAGCTAAAAACCAAATCATCTCTGGATGAAGTTTTGACATTTTTAATAGGATTTTTGTTAGATGCTTGTGCATAATTGGGAGGAAAACCCTTGGGGTCACAGGAATAATGTATTGTAGTCAAGAGTCACTTGTAGTTGATTGTTGTGGCTGTGTCCCTGGTGTGAATATGGTTTCTATCTGCCAATTATTTGGAGAAAACAATTCATTGCTGAGAAAACTTATGATTGCCTACAATTAGAAGCCAGTAGAATATCTGACAATCTTCAAAGCATAACTAAAGCTAATTATTTTGTTGTTATATATATTTTTATCTAAATTTTTTACTGATTTCTTTCTGGTAAATTTTTGTATTTCTTGTCATTGAGCTCTCTACTTGGTATCTTGTATTGTTTATATATAACTAAAAGTTCTGAAGTGATTGGTGTCGACCAAAACGTAATTGTGAGTTGTATAGCAATGCATTGTGGGAAGATTTTTTGAATTATTGAGAAATAAAAGCCAGAGTTAAACTGCATACAAAGCCACCTTAAGTACTCAAATACCAACTTTAGCAGTTCCATCACCTAAAACACAAAGTAGACACAGGCACTTGTGGCCATGCATACAAAATAAATGTCATATTAGAAAAACATTCTTTTGGAAGTCAAGATTATAAATGTTAGCTGGTTGGCACTAAATGTCTCAGTGCTTTTAAGAATTTAAAGCAATAGGCAACTTTTATAAGTTTTTTTTTTAAAAACATTCTCTCCCTTTTATTTTTTTCTTTGTGTATCTGTTCAGCAAAAAGATTCTATTGGTTATTTTTACCATGCATGAGTGCTCAGGATCAAGTGAAATGTTTTTTACTTAGATTACTGGCTGTAGTAGAATATTTGTAATAACAAATGTGGTGCCCCCTGGTTATAGGGTGGTTTTGTGGGGGAGGCACAGTGACCCATGTTATAAGACCACCCATGTGTGGGTGCTCTATGATTCACTATGTTCACTGGTGTGTGTTGGATCAGGAAAGATATAATGAGTCTAACTGCACCTGGCCAAAGACTGGATAGCAATATAGGAAAATAATGTAAGGTACTGGCAGAGTGTGCATATACCCCCCTTGAAAAAACCCTGCAGATTCCCATGCTCCTGAGGTATAACCAAGGACATGATCATATTACCTGATATAGCAATTACATAGAACTTTAATTTTAAAAAAATTTTTAAATTGCAACAAAATATATATATAAAATTGACATCAATTTAAAATCAGTGCATGGAATTTATTTAGTTGAATCAATTTTTTAAAAAGTTAACAATTTTTGTTGTTTTTAACCAGAGAATTTTTTCTGTGGATCACTTTTTTTTTTTTTTTCAGAGATGCTAACTGTAGAAACTTTACTGGCTCAAAATCCTGTTGCACCTGATTGCATTTCCTAAGTTGTTTAGTGCTTTCTGAGCAGCAGGGTTAGGGTTAGTAGTCATCTCCTCATCTTAATTCTCCAACTTATGGTTGCTTTTTTTCAGTCCCCTTCTTTGTCATGGCACTTTCATCAGTCAACACATAGAACAATGATTCTTCATTGTCAATGTCATCAATTGTTTGATGATGTTCTCTGAATTCTGACTCTCCAACGATATCCCCAATTGCCTGAACATCACAATCTTTTTCCATTGGAGTAGGCCTATTTTTCACCTCTTTATCATTCTCCTCTTGAATTTCCTTCTCTTCTGTTGCAAAAAAAAACAACCCAGCAATTCCATATGGTATTCTTTGAAATGAAGTTCCATGCAAGATCAACTTTGCTTGCCACTTCCTTTAAAGTTAGCTGTTTTAGAAACCCAGAAACTTCATTTTCTAAGTTAACAATAGCTTCTGTCTGTAGTTTACTTTAAAAACATGAATGATTCCTTGATCAAGAGTCTGGATTAGGACTGTGATATTTTTTTGGAGATACAGAACCTTTATCTTTCCATCCTTGGGAGGCTGTCAGCAGGTGGGTGAGTCAGACAGTTATCTGAAAGCAACAATACCTTCAGTTCTAGGTGTTTTGTGTTTATTTTTTCAAATGCTAGCATACTGGTGGAACAAAACTGTCATGAAACCAGATCAAAAAAATAAATATGCAGTCATCCAGATGTTTGAGCTGTTTGTATATTCTACTGGAGATTTTTTTAGCTTTAAATATTTAAAGCATCATGGACTCTTAATTTTTCCAACTTTTTAAAGAATGAACATAGCCTGCTGTCTTCTGCTGTCCATCCATGTATCATACTCTTTGGGAAACCCAATTTTTTAATTTGCACTTTTGAAACCCAACTTTCTACTCTTTCAGTAATTGTTAATTTTTCCTTAATGGTGTACAATTTTTTCTTACAACAAATCATGTTATAAAATAATAAGCAGTTTCTGTACTTTGTCAGTTTGTTGCACATGCAGTGTGTCATTACTGATGCAGTGACATCACAAACTTGACTGCAAATGTTTTTCAGGTCTCTGCCGGCTGTTTAAATTATAAATACAGGATAATTCTGCATCTGTAAACCTTGCACAATAATTAAGTAATCACAACACTAAGTTTCACTAAAGACTAAACTACAGTTGAGAAAGAAACAGCAAACTACAGTGAAGAGGGTAAGGTTTCTCACTGGGTGAGTAGAATGTAGGGAGATGAAGGAAGATTGGCAGTATTCCCATATCCATGGTATAAGATAAGCCATGGCGCTATAACGGGGGTGCACTGTACTTAGAATGAAAAATTTTAATAAACAATATACATTGAACAAAACAAAATATAGGGTTATCTTTATGAGACCTCTTGTATGACTATTTACCATTGTCTTGGCCTTTGTAGATCGACTCTGATCTTTTGCTTCAAAAACTACATAAACTTTCTTATGACATGCATCTAAAAATATCTAATCTTTTGTGTCATTTCTGCAGAGAAATGAATAATTTTATTTTTCAATTTTCCTTTTTTTTGAACCATGAAATACAACTTCTGCATTCTAATCACTTGCTAAAGAGAACAAAAAGTTCTGGTTTGTTTTGCTTGGTTGGTCAGATAGGCTTATAATATGCATTCCAACCCTATAACACAAACACACAGTAAGTAAATGAATGAATGAATAAACATATAAATAAATATTATTAATAATGTTGATGATAGTATGTCTCAGTTTTCTGCATTGTCATTCTGTTGCAAGATCAGAAGTTAATATTTTTTTAACAGTTTGTATATTGAACAAAATGTAGGGCACAGGATGTTTCAGTACTCCAAACTGGTTATTTCTCTCTGCCATTGTTTCTTATAAGTATTATCTGGTTAAATTAACCCAACACATATTGTGCTTTATCTGTTTGGCTATAAATGAAGGACAAATCCAACATTTTCATGTGTAGTATTATGATTTGCTGATAAAGTTGATTTCTACAATAATTAGTAGCAGACACAAATAGATGTTCTTTTTAAATACAGATACGAGGAACAAAGTAGATCTGTGAAAGTGTGAATATATTAAAATTTGCAAGGTTGATATAAATAAAAATATTTTATTGAAATTTTTGTTGTTTGATTTTGATATTGATCTTGTCTAAATAAAATGATTTATCTGAAAGTTAATATTCAAATGAAACTAGTAAAGAGTTGGCTGTGTGACCATGGGTCACCGTCCTTTGATATGATGGGTGGCTATCTGATATTTGTAAACATTCATCAGTGTTGGTTGGACAGCTGAGAATGGCTAAAGAAATTACCAGTATTTATAACTCATAGTACTTTATGCAATCTTATGAAATATTGATTATTTTAAATGAACTATGGGTTCATTCATGTTTTACTAGCACACATGTTGTATTGTGCACTAAGAAGGCATCTTTGCAAACACATGAACCTCACTTTTCATCACTGTATTGTCTGAACAGTAACACACAAGTCTTGTGCTGTATTATCCATATTGTTTGTGATGGAAAGTGGCCAACTATGTAGTGAAACAATGACAAATTATTTTAATTGAAATTTCTCTGCTACAAAAGCTCAAACAATAGGCCTCTAATTTTTCTTTTTTAATGCAGAGGGTTACTCATAGCATCAGAAAAGATAGATGAACTGATTGACATAATTATATTAACACTACAGGCTGTTCGTGGAGGTTTTCCATGAAAGGAAAAAAAAAAAAAACGTTTCGAGAAGAGCAATTGTTTGGACCTAGTTAACCAGTCCAGACTAGTGGATTCCCCTCTAATCCATATTAACAGCCAAAAGTGATTTCTCAGTCTTAATTATTGGGGAAGATTTGTAGAGGATGGAAGCTTGGTATGATATATAGCAGCTAATTAGAGGGATGGTCAGTTGGGACAAACAAGGATCCACTGACTCATCTTCATCTGTCTGCTACAGCCTGTTGAATTAAGGGTATTTATGGTGATTTATGAAATATACCTTTATAGTAATATTGTCTTTGAACAAACTCACCTGCTAATATTTTTCTTTTTAAAAGAGAGAATAAAATCTTTATAACACTTTTTTATATAGACATTTCTTTAACGGTAAATTGATTTAGTGTCATTTTATTGATTATAATTTCTATTAATTTTTTTCCACAAATATTGACAGTGTAGCATACTTATTATGATGGGGTCTGTAAGGTCTCTTGCTCTCTTGCACCAACTCTTTGTTTTGTATGAGTTTCCTCTGTGGCCATGCAAGAAGCCTACAGTATTTGAAGCCTGTTGAAAGCCAGTAAATGATCAAGGTCATTTCACCCTTTTTTATCCAAAATGTGCCAAAAAAAAAAAGAAAGATAGCCTGTTAAAAAAATATTTTGTGTTAAATATGTAGTTCTCCTCTCTCAGGTGGCAAAAGGTTGAGTAAGATTAGAAATTTTTAAAGCAGAGTCTAATTCACTTGGTGTATTGTGTTGTTATGTTTGGATAGTCAAACATTTGTTTGGGATCCTTTCCAAGTTGTTCACATCATATTTGTTCAGAATTATGCAGTAAATTTAGGAATAAAGTTTCTGTATATATTTCAACATATTTTTCAGTTACACTGTTTGTATTATTTCTGAAAGAATTATTTAAAAAGTGCATATACTGTATTTGAGCACATCTTCATAATCCATTACTGTAGGCCTTTAAGTCACTGGTGCATTTTAAATGTCAATTTAAATATCTATCATATTTATTTTGTTTTTCCTATGTGTCACCTTTAAAAAAACAAAGAAACATATTGGTGATTTTTAAAAACTTTTAAGAGCTTGCGGGCCACTAGATTATTTTGAAAACTACATTTTCAAAGCAAATACCCACATTTATCAGTGATTAGGAATGAAAATTTTTGGATGTTTTACTGCTTCACTACTGCAGAAGATTACAGAAATCTTGCATTTAAAGACAACAAAAGAAGTCAAAAATAAATTTAGCAAGTATATCTTTTATACTTGTTTTGTCATTTTATATTTAGCGGGCATAATAAACTTGACCATTGAGATTGACCAGTTATAGAACCCCATAATACACTTCTTTTGTGATTTCCATTGGCCATGTTGTAACAAGGGAACTTCATGACATGTCTAATTTTAACAGGAATTACATTTATTTATCTCAACGAATACAACACTAATGTTAAGAAATAGATAATACCAGAGATAGTCTTTAATGATATTGTATACATAGTACAATTATTTAAAACACTATATCTGAAAATTTTCTTTAATGTATAATGAGTTTTATTTGATGATTTTGCTTTTAAATTAATGAAGATATTGTAAATTATTCAGTGAGCTAAGAAGATCTGGGTGATTTTTGGACAACAACAATAAGTTTCTTTAGAAATCCTTTGAAGGTTTATAAAAGGAACTATAGCTAAGTAATGATGACATGGAGCTGGCTTGTCAGAACAGTTTTTAAATGTTGTGAATTTTGCATCATTATTTTATGAATAATAATAATATAAATTATGAAATTCATGTAAATTCCTGTTTAGGAAACTATTTATCTGGTATCAGAGTTGCTAATTAAGTAATTGGTGGGTGTGCTTTTTCAGAAATGGTACAATGACTATAAAAGGTCTTAGCAATATATTTTTAGTAATAGGCTTGGGATGAAAAACTAATCAAATATCCCAACCAGCTTTTAGCATGTCTACACCTAATGAAACTATTGGCACATAATTATGGTTTTGCATATTCTCATTCTGATCAGATTGGGACAAATGATTACATGTTTAGCTTTAATACAACACCTGCTGAACTAGAGCTATTTTAGTGCAGTCCGATTTTGTTGTAAGATATATGACACAAATCTCTACCCAGCATCTGCGGCAACTGTACCTCTGGCCTGGCTCAATAAAGGAAATCTGTTTAGATTAGATTTAATACTAGAAGCCATGTTGGTGTAATATTTATCTGTAGCTACAATTTTGTTGGAGATGATGTTGGGAGTTAGCAACTAGAAAATTTTCAAATAATATTTGCATGTGTTTAATCTAGTCGGTTACTGCTGCATGAGAATGCAGTCTTTGTAAGTGTCTCAAGCTTCAGTTTTTCCTACCTGCCCTAGTATCAGAAATCAGTATTTTTCACTTGTCCAAATATCAGAAAGCCTTTATTTTTAAAATCTATGTTGACATCAGAAACAAGTATATTTTTACCTGTCCAAATATAGGAAAGAAATATTGTTCTAACTGGTTCAATTTTAGAAATTTTTCCATCTGTTTTAACAACAGTAGAATTGTACAATCTTGAGGCTCCAAGATCACCAGCATCTTGTTAACTCTTGTTGTAGATGCTGTCTGCAGTCAATCTATTTATCTTTACCTATTTAGACCATTTCTGGTTCCCTTATTTCAAATCCTTTATAACCATATAGCTTTAGAATCACTTAGGTTTTTATATCATTCTAGACATGTGTGCAGCTGCAGGTTATTTAACTAGAACCATACATTTCATAATAGTTGATTTGTAACTAATTGTTATGGTTTTTGACTTTTTTATGTAGTCTGAATGTATTTCAACATGTTTACTAATGACAACCATCAAAACAGCCTTCCATTAAACCTTGCTTCACATTTACTCTTTATATCATCTATGAGATCCATCCTAATTTCATTAGGGAGAAGATCAAATGATGTCACTAAGAACTGGATCAGGTAGCCCAAGCTAACTGGATTGTAATAAATAACAGACTAATCCATGGGAGAATCACTGCCACAGTGACAGTATGAAACATATTTTTAAACAAAATGATAATTTACTATTTAATTTTGTACAGTTATTAAACTAAATTTGAAGTATAAATTCAGGAAATGTGTAAGTTGGTTTCTGGAACAGATCAGCATTTCAAACTCAGTTTCTGTTGGTAAAAGGAAAGGCTTGTAAGGCAGAAAAGAAGTGTTACCATGGCTCCTTTCCCTGTAATTTAGATAAATTAATTGCTGAAAGCTTTGATTTTTCTGTTTTTCATGGCTACTTGAATTATTTTTTTGTCTTAATCTACTGTTGTTTTTACTTTTTAAAATTTCAGAGCTAAAGTTTTATGACAAAATGGCAGTGATTAACTGACCTCTCTCTCTAAAAAAAAGAAATTGACATGATATTATGTGTTGGCTGAACTGTTGGACCATGAGTTATTTGTTGATGATGGTTCTAACTTGATCAGGTATTGTGGATACTTCAGAATCTGTGACTAAAACCCTATTTCTGACTCTCACTTGTTTCTGAGAATAGATTTTCAGTCTGTTACAATCTATTTCTTTTTTTGGAGATTAACAGACAGGAAAAACAAACAAGCAAAAACATGAAAGGCAGCTACTTCTCCAGGTTCAATATTCTTGAGTTGTTATGTTTTAATGCTATTACTTAGATATTGCCAGTGATTATGTATGGTAGGATTTGAAAGCATTAACTTATTAACAGAGTTGAAACCAGACCTGGACAGATCCCATCATGAATGAACAATATTGTGGGTAACGTTTTCTGTTTGCCATTACTTTTGTTGAGAGTTGATGGATGCTCGCGGAAGCACGATCAATAACACTGTTGATTTAGAATAATTCTGCTGCTTTGCATCGTCTGGTGAAAGGTTGAGAGAAAGAGAGAGAGAGACTGGAGTAGTAGTAAACACTGGTCCATTCCATGTCATAGCTGCAGTGTTTGTTACTGACCAGATCGCTTGACAACTCGACACAGTTGACTGATTCCATTTAGCCACAAGGTGCCTTCATCAATCTGAAACACTCTGGTAAGGATGAATTCTTTTTGAAAAACAGCACTTTTGATGTTAATAATGATGCAAATTTTAAAAATTGTTGTTAGAATGTCTATATAGAGATGATTTCAAATTTGTCAAATTGCGTAAAGGTATTTTCCTGCTCCTGCATTGAAACTTGGTTTTCTAGTTGTTGCTTTCTTTAGTATTTTTTGACATACTGTTCAACATCATAAAAGCAAAAAAAGAAGAGAGAGAAAAATAGACCTTTTTACCTGTTTTGTTTGTTATTCATTGGATTGAAGATATTTAAAGTATTTTCAAGTCAGAAATGTGAATTTAGGCTGTGTTGTTTTGACAAGTGAACTCTCTGATTTTAATTTTAATGTTTACATCACAATTATCCCTAGTTATTTCATTTAAAAGACATTCTTACAAAATTCTTTGTTGTTAATACTGTAGAGTCCACAATTAATGGTTGGATTGGTATGGTATGGGCATTTGATGAAAGTGGTCTTTTCTTGCACAGAGGATATACAAGGAGAAAAGCCAGTGTGTTGTGTTGTGTTTAAGATGTATACTTATGTAAATCTGTGAGACATGTTCCATAAAGTAAACTAGTACGTGGATAAGGATATACTGGATACTTCTGATTCACAACCTAGTTATCACATATTACTTTTCTCTTGTAGCTGCATTTTAGAAATAAGAAGGGTGACAAGGTTTTATGGCTTGGAGAAAAATGAAGAAAAAAGTCATTGACATCTTTTTTGTTGGCAGTAGATAATATGAAAAACAGCTAGTAATTTTGATGAGATTAAACCCAAGTTTTACTTTCTTTGCCTAATCTTTGAAAACTGAAAATTAATCAGCCAACCCTTTTGCTTGTATCTATGATGAGCAGTATTAATGCAATGTGTCATCTTGGTACTATAGAGTTAAGAAAGAATCTTAAAATCCACTGCTAAGATTTGTGGCCAGACTTAATTAATTTCTAATTTTGTATTTTGAAAATGTAAAGTCGTTATGAACCAGTGTGTTTAAGACACTGAGTATAATTCATCTTCACTTATTGTACAGGCTTTTAAGTAGTTAGTTACTGACAGCCTTGTGTATTCCTTGGTAGTACATGCAAGTGAGATTAAATGTATCTTTTTGTTTTCATTTATTTCTTGGATTAAATATATTAGCTCTTTGTTATTATCTTTCAATATTTTTGTTTATTGTATACTTTTTGAAAATATTGTTTTAGTTCTAGTTTTAATAATAAAATGTCATAAACAGCATAAACCCTGTTAAACTTCATTAATTTTTATGTGTTGACATGCACAGCTTAGTACAGTGTGGTCAGTTGATAACCAGTTACACAGAAATATTATGAATTTTCTGTTTTTGTTTCAGCAGTCAGTAACTTTATGATCTCTCCCTTCTGTGTAGCAGTGTTCAGGTATACATGCAGTAGGGTTGAAATGAATAACAAATACAAGTTCTTCCAAATGATGGAAATAATAAGTATTGCTTAATTTAGAAAAAAATGCAGTTATCCATCACAGGTACAACTAAATATATTGGGTATGTTTGATTTTAGAATGTTTATCTAACCCATGTTGATAATTTTGAATGAGCTTTGTTTTTTTAACCTATTCATTTTGTGATATCGTCATTGTGGTGAATATTTTTTAGCTTTCTCCATAAACTAGTAGTTGCATCAAAGAAATCATATACTACAACTTCAATTCTTTTTCAATCATTACTTTATTTTTAAATGGAATTTATTTGCTTTAAGATTGAAAATCCCTTTTTGATCTTTGAAAAAAAATTTTCAATTGATTAGTTCCAATTTTTTAATATTTTAAAAATTTACCTTGCAATGTAATTGGTTTTTTTATGTTTGTTTCTAAAACCAAATTCATCTAAGAAAAAAAAAAAGCTTTCTGTTTCTATTAGTTAAATTCTTGAAATCAAGGGCAAGAAGCTACGTTATAGAGAAATAGAATAGTTTTAGTTTACAACAACATGTTACAAATAACCATGACGACCCACTGAGGTTTTTTTAAAGATTGTCTAAGGCTACGTTATAGAGAAATAGAATAGTTTTAGTTTACAACAACATGTTACAAATAACCATGACGACCCACTGAGGTTTTTTTAAAGATTGTCTAAGTAGTGTGTATTTTCATTTCAGTATGAAGCTAAAATCTAATTAAGAAATATTACTTTATAATTTTACATCACATCAGTATACTAAAAATTTAAAAATGAGTATATATGCCCTGAAAGGCTATCTTTGCTTGTCATTATAGCATAATGCTTGTGGATTCTTTTGCTTATTGCATGAGAAATGTTGCCCAAAAGGAGATAGCTATGTTAGTCACAGTTATAATTGTAGTAGGATATTTGTCATGATCTTATCATGATATAAAGATGGTGGGGCAGATGTAATCATGTCAGTAATACTGACATTTTGCTGGTATATTTGTTTGAAATTTGTGTTAATTTACTGTATTTTTCAACAGTATACATGTGAGTGAGTTTAGAACTTAAAAAAATTACTACTAGTTTTTTAAAAGAATACTCATCTACAAATCAGCAACAGGGTGGTGCTTTTGTTTAACATTTCTGACTTGTCATGTTAGTATCTTTGTCTCAATCTTCATCGATGCCTGGGCTATTTTTGATAGGAAGCATGGTTTTTTTTCTTTCTGTACCAGCTTGTTAATGTGGATTTCTTCTGAGTATTCTGATTTTTCCACAAAATCCATTCTGAAGGGTTTCTGCAAGTGATTGATTATTTGGCTTTAGGATCTCTCTCAATAGACAAAAGTCTAGATGAGGATGGAAGGCATGTTGGGTGTTCTAACAAAACACCATAAGACTTTTTAAAAAAGAAGTTTGTTGAATAAAATACCTATTAGTTTGTGGACACTGTAGGAAGGGTTAAAATTATATGTCACCAGGTTGCTTTTTATTAGGATAGATTTACCTGGACAGGGGAGGCAGTGTATATTGAATATATAACTAAGCATTAAAAAAAAAAATTCTTGATTATCAAAGAAACATTTCAAAATTGAAACACTGGAAGATGCATTCATCACTTTTTAAAAATGGTAAATAATAATTAATTTTTAGGATTCAGGATCCGTCATCTCCAGCCCACTTCTTTAGGTCAAATTTTAGATGAATTCTGTCACTGCAGAACTGTATTTTAACTTGATTTCTATACTGTTGTTTTGTGGGAGTATTTTTTTTTTATTTTCTAAAATTATCAACAGATCTAAACTAATTTCAGATTTTATTTACCTTTTTTGTGTTTTGGAATATATTATCAACTTTCGAAATCGATTGAGTAATTTTGCTATGCCAGCCATGTTAGTTTAGTTGTTATAGTATTTGTGCAGTTAGCCAAATTTATTAATCTACACAGGAGCGCTAATGCTTCTGTTATTTTAAACCACATTTCAAATCAGTATTTCTTTCTGTTTGTTTTTTGTAATTTGAGGATCAGAGTAAATTTTATTTTCTAAATTCTTGCAAATTTATTTTTAGAAGTGTTTTATTTGTGGGTCTTTCTGTTATATAGAAAACAACTCCACATTTTTCAAATTGACTAAAGACATTTATTAACAAAAAAAGTCCCTTTGACTGATATTAAGATAAATACAAATTATTCTAAGTAGAAATGTTACTGTCTCATTGATGTTGACAAATTGCCTGATAGAGTATTTATGCTTTAACTGAGTCAAAATAAATAACAATTACTCATTGAATGAATATTTCTGTACCATTTGTAGTACAAATTACTTAGACTAAATTATAAATATTGTGCCTTCTCTAGGACAAGATAGATAATGATCATTCCCTGTATAGATGTTTCTGTATCAGAGTGGTAATTGCCTGACAGAAAGTGTTGTGATTTAACCTTAAGCTACAGAAACTCAATAACGATTGCTTCCTCAAGGGATCTAACTGCTTTATTTCTAGTATTAGCCTGCCAGGCAGAATATTTCTTAGGGTACATACTTTAACTGAAGAAGTTCAAAGTAAACAGGAAGTTCTTTTTGTTTTAAGCTGATATGTTTGTGGCTAACCATAGAATTGACAAAATCTGGGGTTATTTACTTGGCAGACTTTAGTATTTTGATAAGCTTGATATAATTTTGAAGTTCCATCATAGTGTTATTGGAAAAAGAAAACATTCAGAGTTCTGCTTTAGAAAGCTAAGTTTTAAGATATAGCTTCAACTTGTAGTTTTGGTTATAGAGGTACTAGCTGCGACAAAATGCTGGTCTCTGATTGGCCAGGGATTATAATAGTTTTGGAGTGTGTTATCTTTGAAAATATTATCTATTTTTTGGGGATTTCTGTATTCATTTTTTTATATAACCCAAGATCTGTTTACTATCTATACATTTTTTACTTATCAGGATACACTAGGAGATACCTAGGAATGTAATTTTGGTTCTCACACCTTGGATGTATAAAGGGATCAAAGTGGTGTTTACTTATCACTGAAGATTGTAACAGTGTTTCTTTTATTTTTGTTTTTATCAGCTATTTCCAACCTAATCAAGATTTGTTTTACCACCATTCTGCACATACTCTGAAGACATGAGAATCTGAAATGTGCTTTAACGATCCCTATGGTTACATAAAATGGAATATCTTTTTCTCTTTACTTCTCATCCACAAAGACATATTCTAGTAAATGAATAATTATTGTCACTTTATATCTGCCCTAACCATTAATTTAGTATGAAACCGAGTCCTCAAGAATTAACATCAGCAGTCTAAATCCAGTCTTTGAACCCAGACCACAATTTGAGAAGGTTTGTCCAAAGTCAGAGCTAATCCATTATCTTTTATTTGGCATTACTTTAACTATTAAAAATTTTGTAGTTCTGTTTTCTTAAGGTGTTAAGGCTTGCTCTAAAATTGATTCCAACTTAATTGCAGTATGAAAAGAAACTATAACTCTAATAGGTATTTAGAAACAAAAATGCAAAAAAGTCTACTATTATTAGATTTTGATGCTTAATTTTTTTTCCTTTGGCTATTTGAAAGCTTGATGTTCATTAGACTGTGTATCCTGATGTGTCATTACTAGCAGCCTCCTACTGAAGGTTATATTGCTGTGGTGTGGATGGATGCTGTGAGCAAAGTGATGAATCCACTGAACTCATGTTTGGGCTTCAATGTTGAAGACTAACAATTATTGATTGTCAGAAATTTATTAACTGAATGAGTAACCAACAGGGAACCATGAAGCCAGAGATTAGGTTTTTTTCTTCCAATGCATCCAATATCTTTAGCCTTGAAGAATAAACATATTAATGTATTAGTTCTATTTAATGATGACCCATTTTGTTTACTTTTATACTTACTGCAGTTCTATTTAATTCTATATCTATGAAATTTTGAAATTATGAAAAATAAAACATTAATTTTCTTTTTTCTGCAGCTGAATGAAATATAAATTTCAGTTTTTAAAATCTATTTGACATTCCTAATGTTAATATGAGACAAGATCCAAGATGGATTATGAGTAGTTTTTTTGGATCTAATAAGTCAATACCTTATTTAACCTTACCTTTACAAGTGTTTAGGTACTCAAGAGAACTAGAACAATGGATAGATAGATGCCAACTGTGTGACATTGTATTTATGTGGTACTGTGTTGTTGAGAACTAGATACATACATGAGTTGAGATGGGTGTGTTTTGTTGTTTTGTGTGTTTTTTGACCACTACATTATTGTTTGAGTTGTTTTATAGTTTAATGTTGAAGTGTATTAACTATTTCAAATCTATGGTCTGCTGCCTTGAGATTAAATAAATAAGCACTAAAATTAAATCTATTATAAGGTATTCAGATTTATGTGAAATGATGTTTTTCCCCAAGCAATATTTCATGTTCCATGGTTTAGTGACTGTGGTTTGGCAAAACAACAAATGAAAAATTATCCAAAATCAACAGAGGCTTAAACTCATAGCTAGATTTGCACTTTAATTAACCTACTTTGGGAAAAGTTAGTAAGGTGTGCTTGTGGTGGATGACATTTTGGCAACAAAAGAGTTAAGGGAAGAACAATGATATTCCAAAAGAACTTGGGAGAAAAATGATTAATTTGACTATTTGACTAAATCTCATACTTTATGAAAAAGGTGTGTAAATGCAAATATAATCATTTCAGCAGAGTTGGTAATCATTTTTTGTTGCTTTTTTAATTCAGAAAAGTGCACCTGAAAGGCTGAGCCAAATAACAAATTTTTCTCCTCTTCTCTCCTTACCTCAGCATATGAGTAAAAATTAAAAAATGATGATACATTTTTCTGTGAGCTTGGTTTCTTTTGCCAAGAATTTCCAAACAAGGATGATTTTTGCACTCTTCATTTATTGGTATGAAAGACCATACTAGTGAGTTTTGCTGAGTTCACAAAAGATGCAGAGCAGCTAAATTTTAAGGGGTTCCTGCTGTCTTTTGTTTCATTTAGCCTTTTCTTTTGAGTGTTTAAATGAATATTTTGTTTGTGTGATTAAATAAGCATCATCAGTGGTTTAATGTGCATCTGCATGTTTCAAAAAATTTGTTTAACCTAAATTTACATCAGATTTCTTTGAATTTTCAATTAAAAATGAAAATAAATAATAATCACATATAATGAGCCTGAGAGTCAGGAAGTCTTTTTTGTGGCAATTTAGGTCACCACTGATCTAAGGTAACTTGTCATGTTGCGTCCACCATCATTAGATGTTTGATGTGCAAAATTTTTTCCATGCAGGCCACTCCTCTTGTGGCTCTAGTCAGAGCTCTTCAAAGTTTTGTGGCTCGCAAGCAATTTCTTGGTGAAGTATAGGTTGTTGAACCTCTGCCTTGTTTAAAATTCTAATCTTTTATTACCCAGAATCTGTAGCCTTGCTGAAACAGTAGCCTGATTTTCCTATCTAGATGTATTCTGTAATCTCCATTTATGGCTAATTTTTTAAACTTTACTAAGATCTCTGTTATAATGTCTGCCAAAATTAGAAAAGTGATTTGTTTGAAACATACTTAGTAAATTAAACTAAATTACAGACATGTGTAAGTAAAACAAAATAAAATATCCGAAAATGAATGTGAAACAACATTTCTTAAATAGAGTAACATAATTATAGCAAATTATGTAAGGGGAAAATTTATAATCTTAATCTGTTTTATTAGCATCTAGACTATTTTATATGATTAATGTGACAAGAGATAATAAAACAAAGCAATAATAAGATATATAAACATACAATTTTAAATATCTGAAGCTTTTTATGAGTGAACGCATTTCTATAATTAGCTATTGGGAGACAGATCTTTATGGCTTATCCTAATGTTAGGGTAAAATGACACGGAAAATCAGAACAATTCTTAATTTTGTTAACACTTACTATAATTAACAGCTGATTTTTCTAATTTACTTAACATTGCCATTAATTTTGTTATCAAAGAAATATTTTCAAGTATCAACCTTTGCAGACAGTTTAGTTTGTAATTGTTGAGAAACAAGGCACAAAAAATTATCACTTGGACAACTTTTATCATGTTGGACAATTCTAAGAGATCTGAGACATCTGTCAAGTAAATTGAGCAAGATGTCAGATCCCTGGCTGAAATCTTTAATTTGGAAAAAGAAATTATTCAAAGTGCACATTGTTTTTTGCTATTATTTTTTCTTTATGAAAACAAAAAAAAAGGAAAGAGAAATCCATCCACTTGCATGAATTTTAATGTAAATGAATTGGAGCCAACAAAGATGAAGAATATTTAAAGGGCAGCTAAGGGGAGTATTCTGTTGCCAGTTTTACTAAGAATAAATTAGAATGTCAGTGAAATATTTTTTTTTTCATATTCAGGAGATTTGAATGTCAGGATAGAGACTTGCTGGGGGGGGTGGTGGTTAGTGTGATTTCTCTTACTTAATGAATTATGAATATAAACTTTGCTGTTTTGGAATCATGTTTGTTTGTTTGTTTTCCCCCATATTATCTTGTGATCTAATAGAGCAGAACCCAAGTGGCCTAATGGAATTGTAAATATTTCATTTATATTCTGATTAATTTGCTACTGAATGACTTCTATGGCAGCAGTGCATGTTGTTCCTTGCATTTCTCATTTATCTTCTGTTCACCTTGCTTCTGATGACTGAGATTTACAGACTGATTTTGGAAATTAAAATTTTTTGTAATAAAACTATTTCATAAAATGTATTTTGTTGCCAGATATGGTTTCGATAAGATTCATGGGTTGGGAGCAGATGGGAGGGGGGTAATTTTTTAAGTAAAAATATATATATATATACAGCACTGTTGTTCAAAAATATACTATTTCATTAAATTTTAAAACTGTGGCTCATTGGTTTGAGTGGAAAGCTTATTGTTTTTTTGCTGCTGCTGCTGGAGATAGCAGTCTTGCATAGCTTTACTGCTTCCCAAAGTTAAGATTGACACACATTAGTTAATCATATTTAATTATGTCAAAATTGATTTTTACATTTTCTGTTTCTATTCAGATGGGGGCTTAATTGTTTAGCTGTGTTTGAGTGACATTGAGGAATTGCATTTTGTTCTACCAAGTATCACCATCAGCTGGGTATTGTGGCTTCTTCGCATCACCATGATAACTTTATCTACAGGTGGTTTACTGCAGAATGGTTGTTTTGATGTAGCTACATGTTAAGTGATGTCAACTGTAGCCATGACATTGTAGCTATGGATTAATGTCAGTAGTTATTATAGAATTGCTTTTGTTGTTTTTTTTAGTGTTAGAGCTAAACATGAAGATTAACAAGCCATTGAAGCAAATTTTGGCATTAGTAGCTGGTCACAATTTTTTTTTTCTTTTTCTACATTGGTTCAGCTTAGTTTCACATTAGTGTTAATCCTAATAGTTTATCATAGTTAAAATCAGCAGAATATGCATGGGCTTTCTTTCAGAGAGCTGGTTTTTGACACTAGCTATGTAGCAATATTTCTTAAAAAGTGAGTTTTTGTTTTTTTTATCTAGAAGACGTCAAAAAAAGAGAAGATCGTTCGAGAATTAGCAGAGGTGATGACTTGGCCATTAATAATAATCAGGCTGTATACAATGAAGCAGCATATCCATGAGCGAGTGAAGTGTGATTTTCTAAACATGTAGATTTATGGTTTTTGATTAATCTCACTTTGTGAGAAAATAAACAGACATGTTTATTCCCTAAAAATGAAGTATTTCCACACTATAGCTTATAGCAAATGCAGGATAATCTCTTATTAATTATTCTACTGTCATAGATAGAAAGCTATTCTTTGTTGCCCTCTTTTTCTTGGCTTTGCTAATTATTTTAATTGTGGTTAATGAAAACCATATATCTTCTCAGTTATGTTTAAAATGTAGTTGATAACTGCAATCCTGCATTAAAGTATGTACTGTGTGGTCATGAAGCACATTTGTGATGTAGTCTGTTATGTTTATATTGAGGTGATTGATGCTAGTTGAGGCCTGGCTTTATATTTTTGAAGCCAGTCAGAATGCCTGTAATGTCACAGTTATCCAAGCAGTTGTTTCATAGTCAGCGGTTTTTTTTTTAATGCCAATGTACTTAAATGCCACCTTTAGCCAATTAGGTTAATTGTAATTTCAGCCAGTCTCACCACCACAACATTTTCTTTAACCATTTATTTCTTCTGTAACAATGCTGCTATCCTAACATAATCTTTAGCCACAGATGACTTCAGATTGAATAAATCAGTTACTCAACCAACTTTAAACAGAAAAATAAAATAAAAATATTTTTAAAAAAATGCACATTAAAAATTATCTTTAGTCTTAGCAATTAAAACCCCAAAATTGCTTATAATTAATGTGAAAAACAACTGATTGAGTTATGGCCCTTGGGAATCTTGTTAAAAAAGAAAGATCTATTTAATAGTAGTGTTTACTTTGACTGCTGAACACAGTTGGTACATCTGACCAAATGGTATTACATTTGATTTAGATAAACAAGATTTTAAACTTGGCACAGGTAAATAAATACAGACTCGAATGTTGTTGTAATTTTAAATCTTTTATTTTTCATTTGAAAACTAACTTTCCATAAAAATCATTTAAGGAAATTTCCTATAGCCTAAGACATCCAACTGATTTTTTTTGGTAAACTAATTTTCTTTTGCTTCTCTGAGATGTTTTGACAGTATAAATCAATTTCTACAATGAGTATCCTTTTCTTCCCTCTACTAAGATCTGCTGCTTTTCTGTTTACACAAATTTATTAGTTTCAAATTTTATCATAGCAGTAGTACATATTATATATTATATAATAAAATTCTCACATTATCCAGAGCAAAGTTAATATGTCAACTTGATTTTCACATTACCAAGTCAAGACTTTGAACATTAGCAGACATACCAAAGTTTTCTCCATTCAACTATAGGGTGTGGATCTTTCTGTATGGTCTCTGCTGGCTACACAATCAATTTTTATGTGTAGCATTTCTAAACTGATAAATGTTATTAGACCTGAGAGGAAGCTTAAAAAAAAAAAAATAACCATGACTAATTTTCCACCATTATTTCCTCTGATCCAGAAAAGTGTGAAATTCTAATAATTACCACCTAGTCTATGAATGGCATTGTTCTGAAAAAAATTGCTGCAATTTCTGCTTGGTACTGTGCAATGTCAAAACTGGTTTGTGTAGGTGCCTTTATAATGCTGTTAAGAGAAGTTTCCTTTAGTTGAAATCTCCCCTTATGGCAGTGTATTGTGAAGTATGTCAGTCTGTTCATGGTATGCTTACTATGTGTGTTGTATTTCTTAACTAACAATTGATTTTTTAAACTTGAAAAGTTCAATGAGAGAGAACTTTTTAACAATTTTTTTTTTTATTTTCATAGATCTAAAAAAAAGATGGCAAATCTCTATCATTCTTCTGGTTTTCCCTAGTGCTGGTATTTGTCATCTTGTACTTGTTGACTCAGAGATGGTGCTATCAGATTCTAGGTCTGTGTATAGTTTTTTCATCCTTGTGACCATAGTATGACAGAATTATAAATAGCAGGAAAAGAACATTTTTAAAAAAAATTTTTTTCTCCACTACTGGATACTTACATTGTAAAACTTATAAAACTGTACCAATTCTTAAATGAGTTCTGATTTTGTTTTTAATTAATTAGTTTTACTAATAGAAAGAAATTAAATTTGCCTTCATTTTCTAAAATTTATTTTTGTTTTATTTATTATTTTATTTATAAAAAAAAAAGTAGTTTGACAGATTAAATATCTGTTAGATTTTCACTTGGGAAATTTTTGCTGGCATATTGAATGGCTTGTTTAGTATCATTTTAGTGGAAGTAGACAGTTCTGACACTCATTTGGTGTCGTGATGTCTCCATGTGATTGTAGATAAATCTGTATGGAAAGTCTGCAGGGACCAAATCTGAGTAATGGTATGTGTTATTGATTCACTGCCATGGCAGAAAAATCTGGATAGGATCAGTGAGTAGAGAGAATTGATCTCATCTCCCACAACCATCTACAAGTGAGTCTTTCAGCCTGGTGCTGGCATTCCATAATAATTGAGGCCGAATTGTTGTTATTTTCTTTTTCCATATAATCTGGTCACTGGCCTATCTTTGTTTGCAGATAAGCTGTATTGCTACTGCATGAAGTCACTTTCTGCATTTCTGTGCCTCATTTCTCTGTGAAAACATCATGATGGATTCTTTTTCTCGGAGGCTACATGCGTATACTGGTTCAAGAGTAAGACTGGCTGAAAAAAAAAAATGCTTTATTTAAATTTATGAAGCATTTGTGATGAATATACATGCTGAGAGCAGTGTCCGTCATTGAAACAACTAGTATATAGAGGGTTAATAATTCATGTGTTTGGGGTTTGTGTGACATGATGTAGGATTTGTTTGCCAAAGCTGGGAAAAGTGGTTGTTTAGAGCCAGGAGCTGTCAACAGGTGGAACAATAACAACTGCATGTAGGCAGCAGCTTCCTATATATTAGAGGTTCACAGAATCAATGGATGTTTGGTTCTAAAGATGCACACATCTGTGCACCATGGAATGTTTAAGCTCTTAGGTTTTTAAAGAAGCTTGGGATGAATTTTATTTTTTCTTTTACAAAAGAAAGAGAAAAATAAAGTTGTTCAGATTAGTTATCAGTCGTCAGCTAAAAAGAATCCATCAAATGACTTTTTTTGTTATAATAAAACATTTTCATAGTTGCAGCATTAAATTAATCACACTTTACTATGATATGCTGCAGTAGTTATGCTGGAATATCTCAACATATTTTGTGTCTGCCTGGAGTAAATTATCATCTGAAAAGTCTTTGGATTAGTATTAATCCCCAAGATCTGTTTTACAATAGATCAGATTGCAACTGTTTTTAATTTACATCATTTGTAACAGTTTCAGCTCTGAAGCTGCTTCAGTTAATATTAGATGAATCTGGTCTAGCCATATAGCCTTAAGGTTATATGAACGGTCAGCCTCTGTGATAACATTGTCTCCAAAACAAGCCTTAATTATCAGTTTCAAGGTAGCCTGCCTTGCTTATATCTGCACCATAATACCATACTAATGATAGCATTGAAGTTTGTCAATCTTTGTGATGGTGTTAGTACCATACTAAGCTGATTTCTCAAACTACATAATCCTTTGTGAAGATACTAGCTTAATAATCTTTAGTCTTGGACTAACATTTTGATACTTTCATTAGCAGGGTATTTAATTTTATCAGACAGATCCTTGGGTAGACATGATAATAAATTAGATATGATTTTGCAGAGTATATAAAATCTTGTTCTAAAATTGCTGAAAATATATTTTTTTTTTGCTCTGTTTTTAATGTTTGTTGGTTGAAGATAGATTGGTTTCAGACACAAGACAAAACAAGCACAGACTGCTTAATGAAGATGGGAAGGGAGATGGACAAGAATATGTTTACAGTGCTGTTGATGGAAGCTATTAGTTTTGTTCTTGGCCTTGAAGCAAACATCTCTGCAAACAGTTTCATCTTGACACAAAGTATGTTTGGCAGCAATTAGCAGATGTTTGTGTTAAAGCTGGTCTCATTGAGCATACAATTACTGGTTCTTATTGTGGTCATTTGAAGACCTTGAAAGTATGCTTAGCTGCTCCATAAAAGAATGCACATCAGAGTTCCCTAGCAGCCATGTATGCATTTCTTTTGGGTAGGACAGTCATGTGACTAACCACCTGTGAGTCATCACTCATATTCTAGTTGACCTATTCTATGAACCATCATTAACTAATTGTGAATTATAATTTAATAAAAGCAAGAATCAAGAAAACAATTTTTAAAAATATCTGTGAATTAATTGTTGTTATTTAAAAATGTGAATAGTTTTTTCATGGAATTTTACAAAATTGAGTTAATCAAGAATACTTTAAATGTTCTATAGGTTATGGTGGCTTAAGAAGTAATGAACAATTTCATGCTGAATGAAACAGCTTAGAATCTTGAATTGAAGGTGTTGGATTTTCCAGCTGGCATGTCAAGATGCAGAAAAATCACCTGTTGCTGCTGCTGCCTTTTTAAAAATTGCAGATTTGCTTGTACAGCTAATGCTCAATTTTGACAACACCACAGCAGTGTTTTATATAAAAGTAAGCACATGAAGAAGATTAAAAAGAAAGGAAAGAAAAACAATTATTTTGGTAGCCATCTAATGATTGAGTTAATCCAAAATTTTTAAAAAACAAAACAAATGAAAATGTATTATTCATTTATAGGAAAAAAACTTATTCTAGTTTTCTAATAAGATTTTTGGTAGATTTTTTCACTCTAAAGTGATAGAATTATTCAGTGTTCAAGATAATTTGTGAAAGCTGAAGGAAGATAAGGTGGGTATTCTTAGTGACCAGGAAACCCTTGCTAAATTTGAAACCTTCTAAAAAGAAACCTGATATGCACTATCAATTACACTGATTAAACAGAAAATTAGAAAATCTAAGTAACATGAATAATCCCTTTTAGCTTTTTACCCTATGCAAACTTTTGATGGTCACACTGTGATTTAATCTATGCCTGTGTAAACTCCATTAAAGTTAAGAAAAACATTTAAGGAAAAAACATGGCAAGGCAAAAATAATCTTGTTGGGCTTGTTAAGTGTATTATGGTGGGCAGCTAGATCATCCTTCAACACTGTAGATGAGACAAACTTCTGGGATGGTTGTAGTTATAACTTTAGCTACTAGTGGTTCTGCCACATTTGAGTGTGCAGCCTTTTAAAAAAATATTCCAACAATGGCCCATATAAAATATCGTTTTCTACCTGAACAATGCATTTGGTACTACACATTATGGTTTTTGTTATAAGGTTCCACGCTCTTTTAAGCATTATGTTTTTTTTTATTTGGTTATATGTAGCTCGCAGTTAAAATAATAATAAAGAAGTTTTGTAGATATTTGAAGAATTTTAATCTACACTTAGTAGGATAAATTATTAATGTGGTAGCAAAAATTTTTAATCTGGCAGATTATTAGAAAAAGGAAAAAAAAGGTTTATATCTTAATGATATTTCTGATTTGTTATATATCCTATCATCTATAGAAAACAAAAACAATGCTTTACTGCAGATTCATCTCGCCATTTGGCTTCAAACTTTTCTGGCCTTAGAGAATGACTAACTGTAATCTTGCTTTTTTAATACTATAATAGTGGAGATAAAGATTTGATGGATTTGAACTATTACATTATTGTTGTCCTGTCCCTGAAGATTAATTTCTATTCTCACAAGTAAATTGAAATTTTTTTAAAAAAACACAAAACCAGGTGGTGGATGCTGTAGTAGTTACAAGGTCAAATCATGGAGAATCCATGTGATTACACAAGAAATACATTTAAATTAGTCTCCAGTAGCATTATAACTATATGCTCTGCAATCCAGCCACCTAAGATATGTATTTGATATTTTGTGGAAAGATTATGTATAAAACAAAAAAAGAAATAGTGATCCTCTATACCGAGCATTGAAACATTACGGATGGAAGCTCAGTTAAGATGGAGTGGTGATGGATTTCTAAAATAGTATAGCAATTTAAGAAGTGGAGGAAGACCTAACTTACAATACAAAGATGTTTTAAAATAAAGTCTAAACAAAGTAAACATTAAAACTGGCACTGAAATGTAATGGTGACATTTAATTAAGGAAAAAGCAAATGAATTTCGACAAAATCTCTCAGCAAAATTCTGAAGTACCTACACCCCCCCAACAGAATGTGGTAAAAACTACTTTAGCATTTATGGCCTTCATGGACAGCAGTGATCAAGTGAAAAGCTTAAATGGAACTGGACAACAAGTGTCTATCAGAGAGAGTGAGAGCACAATAGCATGAAATAGATAATAATGTTACCTGGAAATCACAAGATGAAAAAAAATGTATATAAAATAGATTTGAAGGGAAAGAATATTTTTCAACTTAGTTTATTCTTGGTCTTGGAGCATTTAAAATTCATGTCCAAATTTTAAAAGCAAGTTAGTGTCTTAAATTATCAATCCATGCAGCCATGGACTATACTTACTGGAGCAGTGTGAATCATTAAAAAAATGCTGACTGAATAATTTTCAATGAATTTGATAGGTATATAGTACCCTGTTTGAAAATTCTTGCCAAAAATGTCTCTCAAAATAGAGAATACTCATCTTGATTAGCTTGAGCAGTATCAAGTGATGTCTAGAACAATGATTTAAAATTGGAGAGAAATCCACCAAACATCTAAAGGGCAAGTAGTTCAGTGAACTAGGAGAGCATTAGTTGAAAATGTTTACTGTCTTTCACTGCAGTATTGTTGGTGGAAGAGGAGACCCTACTGTCTTTAATCACTGCCAGCAGGTGGCTGGCTCCATCTAGGTTTGTCTTGCAGATTTCTGATTTGGCTTCTTTGTGTTAACCTAAGAAGAGTAAAAAAGACAGACAAACAGGCAGAATAGAACAGAAAAGTGAACTCTTGCAAAGTAGGATCATTAAATGTGGGGTTTTTTTGTGTGTTGAAATAAAATGTCAGTAAGTTTTTGCTAGTAAATAAACATTTGGTCCAACCCTTAAAGATATGCTTCTAATAAACTTAGTCTTCATTTTTTAAAAACAATTCTTGATTTAAGGAAGCTTTACATTTTATAAACTGGAAGAAGCTACTCTTTTTTTTGTTTCTGATGCACACCCATCCAGAATAAAGGCAATGATTATTTCTCAGAATTTCAATATAAGTAAGAAGTGCACTAACATCACAAAGACAACAAAGGAAAGAGCTGGCTGTTTATAGCAGTCATAGTTTAGAAAAATGTTTTAAAATGGATTTTTGAAAATTAATGTATTCTTGAATGTGAGACAACACATAGCTAAAATTTCTGTTAAATTTGGAATAAATGTAATTTGTTTTTTGTTTTTAATGTTGTTGGTTCTTGCTCAGTAGCCAGTCCTGGTTTTCTCTGTTGACAGCACCATTTAAAAATACTTGCATTTGACTTTGATAATAACTCTGGCTTTTTTATATTATGTACCACACAGTAATATAGTGGGGTACTTCATATTTTATTATAGATTTCTGTTGACATTTGTAGTCCACTAAATGCATCAATCTTTAATTTAATTAATATGTGATTAGTAGAATACTGACTGCTAAGATGGGTTTGAATTAGAGGTGTTTTGATATTCAAGATCATACCACCAATGCTTTATGGTTATAAGTTAACTATTGTACAGTTTGAAATTTGAAAACACCTATGTAAGCTTTTAGAAGAGAAAAAACCTTATTAGAGGACTTTTAAAACAATTTTTGTAAACATTTGAATATAGTTGCTGTCATGATTAATTGAATAAGTACTTATCTGAATAAATTTTTAAAAAAAGTGATTAACTGTTTTAGTGGTTAATTTTCATGGAATATTTCTAGTAATGAAAGTAGATAAAAACATATCAAATTCTGAGTTATTTCTAAACATCAAACAAAGCAGCTGCACACAAATCCTCTACTTTCAACTATCCAATTTCCTTCCACCTAGTTAGCTGTTGGTCTTTATCAGAGGTATTGACATACTGGATCCTAAAGCCTCTGAGCCAAGTTAGATAAAGTAGCAGAGGAAAACAGAATCAGGTGGACTAGTTCAAGCTTCCAGCTGAGGCAGTATCTGAGGGGGTTGTCATACATCATTTGTGTGTGTGTGTGTGTGTGTGTGATTTAAAATAATTTTTTATGACAAACAAACTGATAAATGTACTACAAGGAAACTGCTGATAAAAGTTAGAAATTCCATTAGCATTTTAAAGAAAAAGATGAGGATGAACAGACTTGAAACTTTTGGAGTGTTTGTCTTTTTTTTTTTTTGAAACATTGTACTTCTTCGGTGATATAAAAATTGAACAATTTTCTGTTCATAGTTTGTTATTCTATGGGTTTGCTTTGATTTTGACAGCTTAGGTTTCTTAGAAGTGGAAGAACTTATTGACCCATAAACCATTTTGAACTATTTCCATCCATCCGTCTCTAGATACCTGTCTATCAAGCATTTATTTGCTCCTCACCTGTAAATTCTACATTGAATAACTTATATTTTTCATTTTTACATGGGCTGAGCAAAGTATGCAGATTAGTTAAAGTTGTATAGCTCTGATTAATAAAGTGGAAATCCTTTAAGGACTGAAAAAAAGAAAACCTTTGGAAGAAAATTCCTTATTCATTAACTTGTTTAAATAAAAATAAGGTGGTTATTTTTTACTTTTCCTCACTACTTTATCACTAGTAACAGAACTAACCTTACCCTAATGTGTTGATTAAATTCCCATACAATTTTTGATATGCCTAAGCAGTTCAGATTTTGCTAATTGCTCAGGATAACAGATTCTTTATAGATGTCAGTAGAAAATGGATGGTTTGACAATGTACTGTTGTTGTCCAAATGTAACTTTTAGATTTAAAATAAAATCACAATTAGTCGTATTTTCATATGGAAATTCTTTATTCTCTGGCAGAAACTTTTTTTTCCCTATTCTATTGTAGCTTGAAGCTTCTCTTTTTTCATATTTTGATAAGAAAGGAAGCACATTGGCAATAAACAATGGCAAAATTTAGTCAGAATGATTAAAGGAAAAGAGAACCACAAGTTCAGGCTTGAGGAGTACACATTTTACCTGCTACTTAGTAGATTATGCAAATTTATCAACAATATGGCCTGAGGAAGGGGGGAAGGGCAGGGAATAAAGAAATACATTTGATTGCATCATTATTTTTTTAAAATAAATGATTGGAGTAGTCAAATATTGTTATCTTTTATATTACCATCACCCCCCCCACAAAACATGAAAATAATCTTGTACCAATGAGTAGTAACTACCTATTCATATTTCTAGTTTGTTGAGTGAAATTTCAAACTTGAAAGAAATAATATAAAAGTGCTAACTTGCTAAGTCTACAGTTTGGTGGAGGGACAGATTGATCAATGAAAAACAGTAGCCAGAGCTGGAAAACGTCCAGACAACTGTACATTAAGAGGACAAAAATAGAGATCTCCACACTAAAAAAGAGATGCCCAAAATACTTGTTGATACATTTTCTGTTTATTCCTATTCTACTGTTTATTTTAATAGGTATATTGAATGTTCTTTATCTAGATAATATGATTAATTTTGGTTTTCTGATTGAGTTAAATATCTCTTTTTTGCTTTCTCCAAGAACAATATAATAATAGTGTATGTTATTTTTAAATGCCAATAAAAGAGGACAAATTGCAAGTTTTTTGTTGTTATTACATTAATGATATTTGTGTTTCATTCTTTTCTGCTGGCCTGTTCCATGTGAGTTTCTTCCATTTCTATTCAGAATAGTTCTCACAAGTTTGTTCCTTGCTCTCCACTGCACATTTACTACACACATGGAAAGATGTCTATCTGGCAGGCTGTATTTCCAATTAGCTCTTATGATCCTGCAAAATGTTGAGTCGTCTGGCTTGGACAGAGGTAACAGAAAGAGCCCCTTATACAGCATGTTTTCTAATAGTAGAGTGGCTCTTTTTTAAACTAAATAAATATTTTTCAAAATAAATTATAAATATGAAAATAATTTCATAAAATTAATATAATTGAAACATGTACATAACTTACAGAAACTAACAGCAAATCTATCTGGATAGTGATAAGAAAGTATTATTTATCTGACCAACTTCTGACAACAATTTGTACATAACAGAACCTGAAATTTAGTGCTCTTGGTAAAAGGGAATTTGCCATCTTGGAGTTGAATGAACAAGAACAGATACAAATAGCTTCAATACTATAAACTTAAGAAAAAAACACCACACCACCACCACATAGCTTTGGCACTGGAAAACCTGCAGAAAAAAATGAGTGGCTCATTTTTGTGGGCTGGGTAGCTAAAAGGAGACATTTGGTAAAAAGAAATTAAATATTAAAAAGCAAACAAACTCAGAACACTGATCACTAAATTCTAGACTATTTATTTTACAAAAAAAAGAACTAGTGTAATAATAATAATATTAATCATTTATTAGAAATAAATGTGTACATTTATTTTTTACTGATCTTATACCAAGTGACCCCTATGTTCTCTTCCATAAGTTTAGCTAGCCAGCCATGAAGAAATGTTTAACTGGCCCAACCCCCTTTTTCCCCTTTGCTAGAGCTTATTGCAAGAGAAAACAAACCTGTGGTAACAGTTATATAATCACCCCTTAGCAGGGATGTGTTCTGTTTGGTTAGCCAAGCTGAGCCTTCTCCACACCTGACCCCCAGGCTGTTAGTCATTCACATAATTGCAAACAGGAGATATGTAAACTTCCTCTCTATACACCTGCAAGGAGTTTGTTCCAAACTTCTTTCCAAAACTGTGTCTGGTTATTTCCTCTTCAAAGATAGTTCTGTTTACCTGAGTTTCTTTGGTCATCTCATTCAGATAGGGGAAGTTCATTGTGGTTTAAATGTTTGCTGATTATCCAACCACTAGTAAAGGGGAAAGACCCAAACTGTCATTGACTGACTCCCTCTGGATCTGTCATTTAGTGGTGTGTATGGCTGGAGGAAGAACCCTTTATATCTGCTCATCCTTTCTGTTGCTGCTGCTGCTGCTGCTGAGGAGAGATAAAGATTCTCACTAACTCCAGGTAAAGCTTGAAGTGACCTTTTGACCTAGGTCAGAGTTCTCTAGTGAGATATTCTGTATGCTACCCTAGCTTTCCTTCCCCAGGTTGGGTCAGAGTCCATGAACCTACCTACCTTGTTTTGTATACACTCCAGGAGACTTGCCTGCTGGCTGGCTACAGCAGACGAAACTCTCTTATCAAATGTCACTTTCATTTGCATATTCCCTTCCCAGCATCCCCCTGATGTGAAAGGTAGCAGGCAGAGGGAGGGAGGCTCCCAGGCAGGGAACTAACTTCTGAATGAAGTAACTACAGCCTGAGGCTGGCTGGCCTGCTTCAGCTGCTGGGGAGCAGAGAGAACACAACTTTTATGGAAGTTTACCAAGAACTCTCTGCATCTGACAGGGGGCATCTACCGCCAGATCACAGTGGAAATACTCCTTCGAACAGGGCAACATTAATACAGGAAAACGGATTTACAAACAACAGTTTGCTCTTATGGGAGCTTTAACAGAAAAGGGGAAAATAGAAATTTCAAGGAATGAAATCTGACTTGATTAGTTGGATCTGACGAAAAAGACAGTAGGCAGATGGAGGAATGGTTTAGCATAGCAGGAAAAGTTTGTTCTGTGAAATATGTATGCTTCCTCTACTCTGAATAGAATTCTGTGGAATTGATATGGATTTTGTAATTCTTAAAGTAAGTAGATATTGTTTATTAATATTATTAATTTTGTTTGTTTTTTGTATGCAAATTATTTTCATCTTTGTAATTTAACCTCTGTATGCTTCAGACTGTTATCAGTGTTTGTTTTGGGATGTTTGTACATGCTATTTAAGGAAAGCTGTTCGCTAGCAGCAGTTGTGTGAAACTCAGTTTTTGAGGTGCTAAGTTTGAGATAAACAGAGAAATAAATATAACCACAAATCAAAACTGTTAGTCTCTCTGTTTAACCTCATCTGCAGAAATGTAACATCATTATTACGAGTTAAAAGAAAGTAGTCAAATCTGCAATTTAAAAGTTCTTTTAAAAAAAAAAACAAAAACTTTAGTTTTACTATAATCTTGGATTAGATGCTATAAAGACAATATATGAATATAATCTCTGATAGTTCACTACATTCAGTCATAGTTTGAGGTATGAATAAATTAGGGACCCATCCCAGGGGTCACATAATCTCCCATGAAATCTAATTTGGTCTCTTGGCAGGATATACAGAGATAGAATTATGTAATGAATGTGTTAAAAGAGAATTTCATACATTTAATTAAAGCATATATGCAGAGGAGTTGTATTTGCTTTCTAATAAGTTATTAGGATAGATCAAGGATAAATCACTTTTCTGAGGTTGATGATGAACTGTGTTTAATTAAGCAATTTTGTTCTTCTCACAGCCAAAGCCTGCAATAATATCTGGGGACAGGCGGGGCAGGCAGGCCAGCACAGTGAAGCTGATGAGTTATTTGCTGGGTTTTTATAGAAATGCTCCCAGTATATTGGCTGTGGTGAGGAGGGGGGGGGGGTGAACCAGGGATTCCAGATGGACCATATGATATCCCCCAGCACAGCAGTGTGGCAATGATTAGTAGAGGAGGGCTGAAAATGAAGTGCTCATTAATGATAGCTTTCTCCTCCCCACACTTTTCTTATTTAGTTGGATTAGATACCTCCTCCCATTAGTCATATCAGAAATAAGGTCCTACATGAAAGAGACAAAATAATCGGTTATGCAATACTTCAAAACAGTTTTAATTATCTAATTCTTTTTTTTTTTACACTGGTTAGTTTCTTAAACAGATTTTTCAGTTAAAATATCTGCCTGTTGAACCCCTTAATTTAACCTTTTCTTATTGAACCAGTGTTATTTTCATTTTAGTTTAGGCTTTAAACTGTAACATGATGAGCCTGAATGGAAATTATGCAATTAAAAACTTTAATTACACTTTTATGTTGTTATTATTTATTATCATCATCATCATCAACCATGTTTACATTAACCCTTTGAGTCACAATGAGCCCTTATACTGTAAGACAAAGCATCGTTCTTTGGCTTATAGACTTTAAACTGGTGGCCGTTTAGAATCAAACCACATTTTAATCCTCATGCAGTTAATCTTTTATAACATTTTAAAATGCTCTCAAAGCCAATTTTTAATTAAATAATTTAGGATTAAAGGATTAACTAATCTACAGAGCATTGATATTAACTCTTGGAAACTTTGGCTATGTTAAGTGCAACCCTGGAAATTAATGGGACTTAATTTTTAAACCTTATTACAATTACTTAGTTAAATAAATAATACCTGCATTTAATGAATTTCATAGCACCAGATATCATCAAACAATATGATTAAACCATTTTTAGTTCCAGCATTTGGTTGTAGATCTGATCATAATTATTGTTAAGTTTTCATGAGGACAAACCAAATGTTAATTAATAATAAAGCATAGAAAACAAATATTTTAGTAGAATGAAATTAGGTTCTTATTTTTATTAAGTTTGTGATTTCAGCTAAAAGGAATTTTCTCCTTTCTCCCATTTTTGTTCTTTGAGTAATGATTATAAAGAAACCACTGATAATCATTCTGTTTTGAGTTTCTATTAAAAAAGAGAGACTGTGGCACCACTTCACATGCGGTATTTGGAGTGGTCCAACTGATGTGCTCATTCTTCACTGTTGTTGTTTCTTCATTAGATTTAATCAGTTAATCCCTAAAGACACAGATATAATCTCATGCACATTTGTTGATCTTGTGTAATAAAATGTTATAGCTTTTTGTGCTTGTTCATCTTGGCTCCATTATCCTTTTTATTTCTTGAGTTTAGAGAGATGAAACTTGAAATGGCTGATAAGCTCCTCAGTAGAGAGGGAAAGAAGGAAAAGTTATTAAAGACACATAAATCACATTGAATTCAAAGAGGATTTATTGCCAAAAAATTTTGGACAAAAAGGTTGACTTGATTGATTAGGTTTTAGGGTAAGCTGTGGTTATTTATTATTAACAGAATACTTACTAACTTCTTAAGATGTGAGGTATTTAGGATCTGAACACCCATATGTTCATTTTTTAAAAAAAGGGCTTCCTGATAAACTTTTCTTTGGGTTTGGCTTTTGATGTAGTATTATGAAGATTCTTAACCATCATGGTAGAGGGAAATGAATTGTTTATGAAGTTCTTAAAGCTGGCTTAATTCTTATCAGAAATCAAAAAAATGCTACTGTCCCTGCCCCGCCCTCAGCCCTCAGTGTTTTTCTAGGTATCAAGTTGCTTTACTTCATTGTATAGGGAGTGGATGAGTAGACTTGATTGGGCCTGCCACAAAATGAATTTGACCAGATGAAAATTTGAATTGTTTGATGACATATTTCACATGATTAAAATGGAAGACTGCTTTACACGTGGAAAAACATTTAATTATTCAAAAAAAATTCCTAGTAAAATGGGTACATCTTTAACTAAAGTACACTTTGTTTTTAGGTTATATGATTTCTAGTGTTAATAAATGATTGAAATTATTTTACTTGGAATTGAGGTAGAAAGATTAAATAAATTAAAATGAAAAAAAAAAGGCAAAAAATAAATTACTGTATTCACAAAAATTTTTAACAAATAAATGAGAAAAAATTGTATTTTTTCCTGCATAAATTGATTTTTATTTTTTCAGCCATAATAAATAATCCAGTAAGAGTTTTCAGCAGTATTGTAAGGCTTAGATTTGTTCAAATTTATTGTATTTCATGCTAATTAAAAATCAATCAACTGGCTGCTATGTTTGGAGGGATTAATACAGTTGGATTTGAAGCTGTATTCAGGTTTAGATGAGAGAGGACAGTGAAATAGGACATTGTGATCTAGTACTGCGAGGTAACATAGTTATGTGGACATGGAAGGCTGTTGTTACTTTTGCTAGTGTCAAAGGATGACTTTAGGAAGCTGTGGACAAACAATAATGGCAGACATGCTAAATTTTGTAGAGATCAGCTCAGAGAATCAACAATGAAATTTTCAGAATTTTTAAGAGTTATGACAGTACTAATTCTTCCCAACATGTTACTTTATAAACTTGCCTGAAGATACACAGTACCTTCTTTTCCAAGACATTGCTATTGAAACAATTACAACAAAATTCTCATCTTTTCCACTGGTAGAACCAACTCTGTCACCATGCATGGCTCCCAATTTTCTGTACGCAATAGAGTCACAACAATATTTCTCAAGCCCCAACTCTGGGCTCAATGTCCTGATCTCAATACTGACATTGGCAGCCTGTACCAAACAGCTTCATCAGAATGAAATGCATTGAAAGATATTATTTCTTTCTCTCTCTACTTTCATTTTTGCTTAGAGTAAAATACATTAATTATTTGGGTTTACACGGCTCTGCAGTCTAAGATAATATAAAACAGCAATTGATCGTCCATAATTTAATTTTACTTTTATATTAATTAGAAAGCTTTCTGCATATTTTGGTAAAGTTTTCTAAAGTTCAAAGGGTCTGCCCATCTTAAGGGTAACAATTTTTTTTCTTTTTCTTTTAAATTATTTTCTTTTCTTGATTTCACACTAGATTTGAAACGAAAAACTACTTTTCACATGTAGGTCATTGAAACTTTAATGTGTGACTGAGCATTTATCAAACCTCTGTGATCCTTCTCCGTTTAATCATCAGGTGGTCAGTGATGTTGGCAAGTGAATTTCAAGGTAAATGGAAACTATGCTACTCTGATATACACTAGAAACCATTATTACAGACTTACTAATAAAATAATTTATGAAACAGAAAAATATTTCATTGAAGAAAGTCTTATGTAACAAGTTGGAACATGAACTTGTTTTTGCATTATATGCTTTAACAGTCATATGCTAATCTATCTGTAACTAAATGGATTAATAAATTGATAAATATGAGATATGTCATTGGTGAGTTCACACAGCTGCTGGGGTAGCATGAGTGTGTCTGTGTGTATGAGAAGAGAGGGAGCAAGATCTAGAAGCCATCCAATATTCTGCTCATAACACTGGATACTTGCAACTTTATTTTAGCAGGAGGATGGTTGAAATTGATTATTCAGCATAATATTGATCATGAAACAAACTGCCAATGGGTTGGTATCTTTTCAAACAGTGTTATTATTTAATGAACAATAAGATAATTTGGTAATCAAATTGTATACATAATTTGATTAATCGACTCTGAGATTTAAAGAAGAAAAAGGTTTAGCAAGACTACCAGTTAGAGAAGAGTGCACATGGACTGGCTCCCTAGTGAAACTCTTAAGAACAATAGTGTTGTAGATACATAACTGTCAGTTAAGGTACAGATCAACTGTGTTCATAAGCTGGTAAGATCCTTGTATCCTGTCTGGTTAGGTTACCTTGGAGCTGTAAAATAAAGTTGTCTGATGTTGTGCGCTATACATGTAGTATTTTGCATTGCTGTGGAAGGCTTACATTGAAATCATGAACTTTGATATCACCCTTTGGGTGGCAGTTAAATGCTTGCTCATCATGGTACCAGCTTGGTTAGTAGATCTTTTGGTTTGTCTTGATTGCATTTTGTGTCTAGACAGCTTTCTTCTCTTCTGTATACCTCCAATTTCATGTAGATCTTTATCTGGGTACTCTAGTTTCTTTCCACTTTTATTCATTTTTTTAAAGCATTTTAGAGTGGCCAGAATTGACATGTGCTCAAGTGCTTTTGTTTCACAGAGGGGGAAGCATTGAAACCCTTTTCCAGCTAGTGTTTCAGATTCCAATCATCAGATGTTGGGTTATCAGGGTCTCCAGGCCTCTCTTTGTTTTTCATGGTTTGCTCTATATCAGCCACAAGATAATGTGTGGCTGTACCCAAAGTGACTTCATTGCAGTCTGAATACAAAAATGAAAAATAACAGACTCTGTTCAAGAGGGATTGTTTAGCTAAATACTTAATGATTTATCACTGGTCAACAATGATATTAACCTTTCCTTGCTCTAAACAGTTTGAAATTTACTTTGTGTATTTTTTTCTTTAACTGATAAATGAATTCAGATGTTTTTTTAATTAACATGGAACCTTTGCAGAGACCTTAAGTTGTTTGGTTTTCGTTGTTATTAGGAATAGTTTTTTTCTGGTGCTCTGTTACTAAAGATCAGTTATCTATCATTTAATATGTATGTTAATTTTATGATGGCTTTTTTGTGTTCATGGCTCCAATAATCCAGATTATTTTTGGTAAAAATCAAAAGTCAAGAATCATTTTTGTTTTATTTGGCAAGGATGAAAATATTGTAGTTTTGTGCATTGTTCAATTTAGGGCCTGTGCTTGTGGCATTATAGATGGTTGGTGTAATGCTCAATTTAGGGCCTGTACTTGTGTCATTATAAACAGGTCACATTTTACAACCAAGTGGAAAATCAAAATTGACATCTTAAGGAATCAGCTTTAGATAGACATGATCCTTTGTTAGCTATTTTGTTAAAAAAGTTACAAAAACACTGAAATCCTCCTAATATTGTAATTTAATTAAATTAACCTGCTGGCCCATGAGCTGGAGTGGGGTTCAGAATGATGATTATGTCAATTTACTCACAATGACTTGCCATCATTGTGCATGTTCTGCAGAGCTTCTGATGTGACAACACAGCTGTTGGGATAAAGCTTCTTAATGAGTATTGTTACATCAAAACACAATTAGCTTGCCACAGATTTCAGGTGAATGAGCACAGTGGTGCTGTTTGTATTCAAGTGTTGCTCTTCTATGAGTCTCTGCCAGGAAACAGGTGTACTGTTTGTCTGTTTGCCTTCATGGATCTTTTTTATTGTTTTCCTTTTAATGTATTATCTTGGGTTTAATATGTGATGCAGTTCAGTAGATCCACCACTGGCATCATCTAAATGAATGAAAAGTCTTTGTGACTTTCTCTTTATGAAGCTTAATTTCATATCATCATAAAGAACAGCTGCATTCTCTCCTACATAACACAAATATTTACCATCAAAATTCTAAAATATTTTCTAGTTGGATTATTTCAACTGGTGTTATTTAAGCATGTAATGTAAGTGGATCAAATTACATGTTATTGTCATTTTTTTTCCCTCTGAAATGTAATTTCTAAAAAAAAATGATCAAAATGTGATTTAAAAATAAATCTGTATGTAAAAATATAGTCTTGCATATTATAATGAAGATTCTGTTGTTTGCTTCACATTAAATAATACTGAAGCTTGATTAACTCCTGTGTCTGTTGATCCAGTGTTGCCATGAAAAGAATAGCATACATTGTCTCAGCCTCTCTCACTCTAAATTCTGGTACCTAAAGGTAAAATTGAATTTTAGTTAAGTGACCATAAATCTGCAAAAAGTGGATAATTTTCAGATAACAGAACTCTTCCTAAAAACTTTCACCTGATAAAACAGTTTTTCATGACTTGTGATGTTTACATGTTTCACTTGGGATAAAAGTGATGCAACTGTGAGTAGAGAGATGCTGTAACACAATCTCATATGACCACCAGGGGCAGATCATATTATAATTCAGTATTTTATATTAAATAATAATATAGAAAATCCAGATACCTTAAACATAAGCACTATTATGTATGCATACACAAGTTACATATAGGTTATATTATTGAGATTTCATGTAATAATGGGATTAATATATATTTATTCAAATTTATTAAGACATAAGCTTTATCAAATTTAAAATTTTTAATGTTTTGTTTTTGATAATCCCAAATACTTAATTATTTAACTGATTGATGTATTATTTATCCATACAGTAAATTCTTTCCTTAAATTAAAATAATAAAAAAAATATTTGAAGGAAATGTACCTAATCTACGAATAAAATTTTAGTTTCTATGATCCAGAAATATCTATTGACTCAAAAGAACTGCATGCCTTTTGGCTAAGAGAGGGTTCACCGTAGCATGTAAATATATTTCAGAAGGTCGCTGTTACTGTTTTCTAAGAGAAAAATGATATCTGCTTTATTTGGCAGTTTTCCACTCTCCAGACAAGCTGTGCAAAAAGAAACATATGTAAAAAATGTCTGAGAGATTTTTTTATGATTGCCAGCATATAGCCATCATATATGCATGCTTACACACACACACACACTTATTGACAATCCCATCTACCATTTTTAAAAACTGTCAATCATTTATGCTGATGATTTTGTATTTCGATTTAATGGATAAACAAAGGTTATGTTTCAAATAAGCAAGCGAAGGAAAATGTTAAACTAGACTAGTCTATCTATTTGAGTTGGTCTGTCTAAAGACACACTTTGTTTACCAAGTTTAAAAGATAAAATAATTGTCTAAATTACTGTAGAGTTTGACAGATGGAAGGTTTTATATGTAATATTGGTTCACATGGTTGGTTAAAGTGATGTGCATCAGCAATTCCAGGTTTTTTTTTGGTTTTAGTTAGCACACTGATTGATACAGCAGTCTTAATTGAGTTTATTGTCCAAGTCTTGCATCTGTCTGGGTATGTTGTCATTTATCTGAAGGGGAGCAGACCTTTTTTTTTACTACTTTCTCAAGTGTATATATAGGTGTCCTGACCTGTTGTTCATGTTAACATTTAAAAAAATGAAAAATTTTACAAAATATATCGATCAGATGGTGTGGAAGAAAGGCCACGCGGTTGCTCTACTTTGCCTGTTGTAGAAAACTTTACTATATGAATGACCATGTAACCGGTCTTGGTCTTTTTAAGATTAATCTCTTTTCAAGCAACTCTTGTTTTGTTTTAGATTTTATAATCAACCAAAGTTTGTGACTTTTTTATTTTTTAAGTACCATTAAAAAAAAAATGCTATAAATTACATTTACAGTTCATGTGATCAAAGTTTTGTATGGTATCTTTCCCTAGTTCTGTAATTCTCCTTTTGCCTTATTTAGCTGTTAGCTATAGAAGTTAATAGATAAATGCTTCTGACATGTTTAACTGATCAGACTAAATACTGACTCAACAATGAATTGACAAATTTGAAAACTCTTATTTAAAAAAAAAACAACAACTGATTTTATATTTTAGCTACTGCTGAAGTTTTTAGAAAATTAAAAAAAAAATTTTTCCTCTTTCTTCAGCTAACTTTTCTGCTTCATTTTTCAATCCCTTGAACTTTTAAATCAGCTATCATCTGGTCTCTGTCAGGGTAATAAAAAAAATAGAAATTAAGTGTCAAAAATAGATGAGCTTTTTGTTTTTTTGTTAAGGTATTCATAGACATGATACCCAGGTTAAAACATCAACTAAAATCAGAATCTCATAAATTAACAATTGTGTAAACCATGTGAATTCAAGGTGTAAATGATACATTACTCCTTTTACAACAATCAGTTAGCATCATTTTCCAAATATATTATCATCATTAGCTGCAGTTTATAGATTTGAGAGAGAGAGAGAGAGGTTGGTGGAACTTTCTTCACCATTATGAAAACTGATAAATTGCTAGACTCTTCCCCTCTTTACAAGACTGTGGTTATTGTTGTGTCTAGACAGCAGCCAGGATGATTTAAGATCTGTATAGGGGTGGTTGTGGAATTACCACTAAACAACAGAGGGCTTCATTTGTAAAATTAGTAGGTTCATAGAGTTGGTTACCAACATGTTTCTCTTTCCCACCATCTAAAAACCCCTTTTCCTTAGCTTGGGTCTGTCTTATGATTTATGGAACTTTGACATTTAGATTGCTCTGCTAACACAACCTTTGTTCATATGTATAAATTAGGGACATAGGCACCTTTCCTCTACCCTTAAATTACCATTTATTATTTATTTAAAAATTTTTCTTCAGAAAGAGGTTCATCATGTGAACAAACGTTGTAACTACTTTGTATGCTTACCAGCCGTTTCACTGAAAAGACTAATAATAAATAAACTGAGCTTAAATTTGATTTCCCAAAAGTCAACTTAGAATTCTACCTTTGAGAATCAGTTGAAAATATATAGATTGAAATGATTTTGTGTATAATATGAAGAAACAAACAAACAAAAAACATTTTTAAAGAAATAAAGTAGTAGATTATGGATGGTATCTTAATACAGTTTCATATTATACATGGATACTCATTGTAGAGGGAACTGAACTTTTTATAGTACATGATAAGCCCATGGTTTTATGTGTGCTTACAGATCCAGGGTTTCATGCTGAAGAGGTGGTCATGAAATTGCTTTAGAGTATGGCTATTGTTTAAAGTTCACCAGTAAAATAAAAATAAAGTTAATTTTTAAATACCTGTTGGTATATTTTCAGTAAATCCCTCCCCAAGGAAACATGAAATTTGTCTGACAGTAATTCCAAAAAAAAGCAAAAAACAAAATTAAAAAAAAAAATGTTTTCTATAAGATTATTACTGCAAATAAATATTGAAAATAGATTTTACAAAGTTGTAAGTGTGAAAGGTCAGAAAGTATATACCTAGTGTTTAGTGTGATCAATTGATTGTTCAGCATATAATCATACATCTGAAAAAGAAAGGTAGAACTGCTTCCCCAGAATTCCATTATATGAATATATGTGGTAAAATGGTTAACCCTGAGCAATATCTCTTTAGATCTTTAAAAGAAAGAAAAGAATAATGAGGCTTTTAAATTATTGTTTTTAGCTGTTTATTAACTTCTCTGTGGTAAAATACTTTGTCTGTCTCTCTCTCTACCATTCCTGAAGATGCACTTTGTGAAATACAATTTGGTCAGACTTGTAAAACAATAGTAATGTCTTATCTTAGTATTGCTAGTTTATATAAGCTAACCATTAGTTTAGTAACTTGTTATTTTTTCTGAAAGCTCTAATGAAATAATCCAAGTACTGATATCTTTTCATGTGCGTGTGTGTTGGGGATTGGAGGTGGGTGTGGGGTTAATCTGGATAAAAATTGATGAATTGTTGCTATATCAAAACAATATTTTAAAAAAATTTTTAATTTTTATTTGTTTATAAATTGTTTTGATAAACCAGGCGAAATTCATAATTCTACTGGTTATGATGTATAACTAAATGCTTAAAATACAGGGTGTCCGTAAAGTTACTATACAGTCTTACAAGTTACTATACAGACACCATGCAGTACAGTAAGATATTGTATTAAAATATTTATTTGTAACAAAAGAAATAACACCTTTATGTTTATCAAAATCTCAGAAAATACATGTGTTACATCCGAAAAGACTGTAACAATCAAGGCAAACAATTTCTATGACAAATATTCAAATTGTAAGACTGTATAGTAACTTTACGGACACCCTGTATAATGTAAGAAAAAACAACAATTTTCATTTAAATGGCTAAATATAATTAATAATCTTTTATGACATCTTCATTTTGCTGGGTTACTTGTTCTCTAACACAAAATTGCATTTTATTGAAATCTATGTATGTTAATGGGTTTTTAAGTTGACATTTTATAAACTTACTATATAAACATCATTGCATTTTGTTAAAGATTCTAGATGTGAACAGAAAGATTACAAATGAGACTTGAGGAAATGCCACTTAGCCTTTTTTCCTTATTTTTTAAAAAAAATATTAATAAAATTCAAAATGCTCTCTCTCTCTCCCAGAAGCAGGAAGATGACCAGTTTGTTTCGTTAATTCTTTGGATGTAGAGATTTTGGTCTGGTAGTGATCCCTGCACCCATGGTCTCTGAGTGGGAAATGTTTATCAACTAAACAGCATTTAGATTGGGGCACATTTTACTACCAGAACCAGTGTTAATAATCATACAGTTAAAGGGATTTTATCTGTTGGTCTCTTATATCATAAAAACTGTCTTGAGACATTTTGAAAATCTGTTGCACAGCTATGCTAAATGAACCAAAAGTTAATGTTTAGATTGAGGTTACCATGTAATGTTTACATAGCATCAGACAACTTGAACTCTGGGAGTGTGTGTGTGTGTATGTTGGGGAGGGACTAGTAGCTGCCACTTTTATATGGCTGGGGTTCTCCTTGTCTGATTTCCCCTGCCATGAATCATTCTGGCTACTATTTGTAGCTGCCTTGGAGCCAGACATGTCTTGATACAGGAACCTTTCTTTGTCTTTTCATTTAGGTTTTTTTTTTTTGTTGTTGTTTATGATTTAGAGTTCTATATTCAACACAGGGAAGTTGGATTAACCTTTTAGCTAAGCTGTTAGCAAGGGAGATAATTGCTAAAAATTTATAAAATATTTGTTTTCTTAAAACCTGTATAAATTAATCTTTCCTTAGAAAATTAAAAGTAGCCTATAAAAATTTAAAATTAATATTAATCTTACTTTACAAGATAGGTAGTTTTCTAAAATAATTTATCATATAACATGGTTTATTTAAAATAAAATGATTAAATAGGCATGTTCTGCATTGATGTATTAATCTGTTTGTTTGATTTATTTTGGTGAGAGTTAATTCTGAATCTGATTAAAATTGGTAGACTGGAGTGAAGAGAAGATAAAAACTGCTGTATGATTGATATTTATCAGTGAGTGTGTAGCTACTTGGATGAATAAAACCTTAGTGCATTGTCAGCATAAGTATTGTTGTTTTTATTTGGTGCAAAATTGTGCTGGACCTCGTTTTATTTCTGAAAATCTTTTAAAGGCTTTGCATTACAATTTTCCTTAAGGTATTTTGCAAGATGAAATTATTAATGTTATTGCAATGCAATTTATGGTGCTCTGTTGTTAGTGAACATTCAAGGTGACCTTTAACCTACTACAACAGAAATAAAGATGAAGAAAGGCAATAATGAAATCAAATGTAAAATTTTCACATAAATTTAACATATATGTAAACTCACATAGTTGCTGCTGCTCTCTTTACTTAGTAGCCCATCTAGTCATCTAATTGCTGTTGTCCTTTTTCATTAGTAGATTTGGTCATCCGATTATTTGTAGCTATCTTCACTCAGTAATCAAAGTCATCAAATTGGTTTTGTGGCCTTCACCCAATTAGCAGTTCAATATTATGCAATGTTGTTGACATCTTTACTCAGTTAGCAGCTCAGGTAATTCAGTTTCTGTTGCTGTCTTTACTCAATTAGCAGCTTGACAGGTCATTCAAATGTTTTTGCTGCCTTTGTTCAATTAGATGTTCTTACTTGCTTGCCTTTCTCATGTCTCAAATGCAAGTAAGGAAAGTGCTTTCAGTGTACAACAACCAGGACACATGACTTTTTCAAAAGAACCTATGTACATTGCTAAAAGGTTGTGAGCTAGAGGGCAAACCTATTAAACTACATCATTTTTATTGAACATGGGTTTGCAAATTTTTTAAAATGTGTCATAGACAGCTACTCTGCTTAAAATCTTGAAAATGTTTTATGAAATGTGTTTGAATAGTTGATTATTTTGGGAATTTAGTTTTGTTTGGCTCTTTATATTTTTGTGGGTGTTGTTTGTTATTGCCTACATTAGTCTGTTTAGAAATTTTACATATAAGTCAGTGGTTCTTCTCCCCTACAATTAGCTAAAACTGTCATAGGTGTTGTACAATCCATCAGCCTATTATATAATTATTTTTTATTGTCACTAAATGAATGACACATCAATAGATTGATAGATTGTAGCAAATGTTACTGGGTGAAAATATGTAAATTATGACTTAGCACAGCCTGAATTATAAGCAACAACAGTAAAATTATGACTATTTTAGTAATAATCCATTTAAAATACAAGCATACTTAACTGACTTCCCTCTGGTGTTTGTTTTGGCTAGGAAATTTACAGCATTGACTGTTTACCTTGACTTTTTTTTAACTCTGTGGCAAAGTTTATCCTTCACATCTTAATTTAAATTATAAAATTCTTTTTATAAGAACTATTAAAGTAAATCAGCAGTGTATTATTTTATGTTGTCATCATGTACATGATGTATATACACACTGAAAACTGCTATGTTGGTTACAAAGTCAGTTTTTTTCTTTTTTGTTATGATTGACAGATTCTAGTAGATATTTATCTTAGTTTTCCTCTGTGGTAAGCCATTTTTATGTTTATCTGCACGTGTAAAACATTTATTAAGGATGCTTCATTGGTTTTTTTTTTCTTTTTTAAAGTAATCTCTCAACAAATTGATAAACCAAAGTGGGTGGGATTCCAAAAACCTTGTACTCTGTTCAGATAATACCTTCCAAAGTAATTAAAAAAGAAAGATTGAAAAATTAAAAAAACACAAACATCTGTAGTCGTCTTGGTAGCCTTTAATGTGTTTTAGATGAAATGCCAATGCACAAGAGAGCATATTCTTATGGAAAAACTGATTTAAAAAAAATAACTAAACATTTAGTTTTACATCTGTAATCTTAATTAGCAGAATATTGCTTAATTAACTGTTTCGCTGCTAAGTTTTGTCAATGTATAGCTTATAAAAGTAGTAGTTCTCTACATCATATTACACTGTATAATGACCTTTTTATTGCAATAAACACGTTTTACAATCATTACCTGGCTTCGTGCTATTCTCTTTGGTCATTCTCTAAATCTAAATGTATATACATGGTAAGACAACTGTCCAAGGTATGAAAAGTCAGAAATCAAACATTTATAGGTGAAATCAGGTATTTCAGGTAGCAAACTCCTACAGATAAGTTAAAGAATTTATATCTACAGTCTCTGTTACAATTGTGCTAATCCTATTGATAGAATCTTTGTTCACATTGATTTAGGTAGGCAAGACCTTCATGTGATGAAGTTTCCAACAGGGATCTGGACATTACCCAACATCACACACACGGCATTCAAAGGGTATTCTAACTCATTTGTGTTACTTGTCAGAACAAACTGCACAATCACGTTATTTGCCTTTGGATAACTTATGGACATCTAGGTTTTCCTTTGCATTACCAAACTGCTTTCAATGGCCAAAAATGGTTTTCCATGCCATCTCTCTTTGTGGAAATTACCAATCAGCCTCTCAGTTGCTTTCCAGAGAAACTTCAATATAATTTCTTATTTGGCTGGCCCTTGGGTGTGTGTTGTTGGTATGTTATGAATGCATTTAAGATTGCATGCCCCATTATGAAGAAAAAAAAACTTCTTGTTCCATTTAACAGTATGTTTTTTTGTTAAGGAACATGTAATATCTCATCTGCCATGTCAACTTGCCCATGTGTTGAGTATAATTGGTGATCAGAAGTGGCACACTTTGATGCTCCTTCCTGTGTGTGGATAGGTAAGTTATTGGTCTTGTCATTTAATTCATACTAAGGCAGTACACAAGCTTTTTATCATGCTAGTTGACAACAAATAGTGCTCCTTGCAGTTGTTATCTCTCCTTTTCCTTGTTTCACATTCACAATTTCTGGGATGAATTTATGGTTACTTCCAAGAGTACCTGTTAGGTAAGTGCTGAGGTCAAACAGGTTAGTGGCTAGTGGAATGGATATGAAAATATTGTCTACATACAGGTGCCATATATTCAAGTTATGGTCTCACAAGTTTCATTATCACGTCATATACTACACCCTTTGATGACACTGGTCCGATACAGGTAAGTATTCAGTGTAAATCTAGTGGTATTCTCACAGAGGTTCCAAAAATCAGTAGCACATAATCTTCTGGCTTGGGTACACTGTTGGGTATGTTTTTGGGCCTGCTTTGTTGAGAAAATTCCCCACACACCTATCAAAGTCTGACCAAAGGCACCATTTTCCAAGTCAATGACTTTTGCCCACATTTTATTTGTAACTGCATGATTTTGTGTGAGCAATTCTTCATTTATGTCATCAGTCGATACATCAGTGTCTTCATCACTCAAATCAACATCATAAATAGACATATCGTCCACATCTGATGCTGTAAATCTATAAAAAAATGTGTAACTGTCAGAATTGCTACCTTCTTTTTTTGAGGTCCAATTAGTGTTGTCCACGTTACATGATGTAATGGGTTGGAATTTCCAACGATAAACTATTCCTTATGACTTTATTTTAACAGTAAACCAATCAAATGCACTCTTTTGTCAAGTTTTGATACAAATCAGGTAAAGTTATGTGATGAAATATTGCTATTAAGGAATCAATGTTCCAGTTTTACAAGCTTAGCAGGCCACAATGCTGGGCCTGGCACAGCTTACAGTCAAGCTACAATGTTGGCCTGCTGAGCCGAAACAGTTAATAGTCCCAGATAAAACTTTAGAAAAGTGAAAATTGATGCTGTTGTAGAAAAATTATACAATGTAAAGATGAACCAATTTCAAAATTATTTTTGAAAAGTTCAGGGATTTGCAGGAGTAGTATATCCTTAATTTGAACAAACTATTGTTATTAACAGTGAAATTTGAATACAGAGGTCCCTCATCTATCGTGGGGGCTAGGTTCCAGAACCCCCTGCGATAGGCGAAAATCCTCGAAGTAGCGACCTTATATTCTTTTTGTCCTTCTTTGTAGCGAACCGAAGATTCATTGATCCCGTAATGGCGGCCTACAGCCTTGTAGCTTCTCCCTTCCTTTAGCATGTCGAGGAGTTCCACCTTTTCTGCGATGGTAAGCATCTTCCCCTGGCGGTTGGTGCCAGAGCCTTAGAAGGCGCAGAACGTTTGGGCAATATCGTAGGACACAGTGTTCTGGTTGGTCACCTCCCATCCATCAGCCAATAGTGTGCAGTGTACGATCTCACGTGGGCAAACTAGCTCAAGCGGAAGCAGTCGTAGCTGCGTTTTCCATAAGTGCGAGTCTTTGTCTACTCATCTGCTGTACGCTACGTATTTTATTTCGATTTAATATTCTTTTAATATGTTTTAATTAATATTTTTAATATTTTTTATATTGTTTTCAATTTTTTAGGCTAGAAAATGCTTATTTTACCGCAAAAATAATTAAAAATAATAAATATATAAAAATACCTATATAGCGAAAAATCCCGCGATACAGCGAAAAATCCACGATACAAAATTAGATATATACAATTTAAAAATCCGCGATACAGTGAGACCACGAAAAGTGAACCGCGATATGGTGAGGGACAACTGTACTTTCATTATCATCCTTCTAGCCATGAAGACAAACCTACATGCCGTTTTTTTGTTTTTGTTTTGTTTTTATCAGCAGGTTTAATCATCTGGGTTTCTGTTAGCTGCTTTCAACTTCACTATTGTCTGTGTATAGTCTGTCTGTATAAATGGTATTTCAAAGCAAATTATTTACATAAATTTTCAACACTAACAATCGTTGCATCAGCTGCAATTCCTGCTCTATTTGGCACCATGATCAATATAGTTTTGAGTATTCTCTTTGTTATTTTTTTATAGGCGTTTCCTTTTCTTTCTTTGCATATTAAAGGCTGGAGTTTTCTGATGAGAATATTAATTCAGTACCAGGCTGTAGATGGTGAAAATCATCTACAGTTATGACTTGGCGAATAAAAGACTTCCACATTTGCTTCTAATACAAACAACATGACATGATAACGAAACCAGTAATTATTGCTTGCCTGAGGATATTTTGTTTAGTTAAGTAGTGAACAAGTTCATTAAATTTATGTTGTTTTTGCTGTTAATAAAAAAAAAAAAATGATTTAAAAATTGCATCATTTCAGTTACTGAAATAAGTGGCAATAAAAGATGTGTACATTTTAAATTTATAGTTTGGCTAACTGTCAATAATATTGTTTAATAATATTATGTAATTGAATTTCTGAATAGAGAAAAATTCTGAAAATTGCGCATAGAATTAATATTTAATGGAGTTCTGGTGAATAGGGGTAAAAAAAAAAAATAGATTGAAAATTACTTTTAATTCATTTCTTTCTCCAGATGCCATGTTGTTGTCTTTTCACTTTTATCACTCTCTTAAACTAAGAGAGTGAGGTTTCCGATGTCACATACTTACCTTAATTTCTATTGAAGCCATGAAGGTTTAAGGGTATAGTTTTGTCTCTGCCTGCCCCACCCTTCAGGTAGCCAGCTCAATTTTAATAATTTTTTAAACCCATCTGGTATTGTCACACTGACATACCAACTCGCCATTTCCTTTACTATTTCTTACCCCAAAATTTTCAAATGCTATTTCACTTTATTAACCTAATAAAAAAAATAAGAGCACCACCAGTGTTCACAACAAAGGACATGAAATAATACACTTAATTTTTGTTACTAAATACTTGCTTATTTCACAATAAATATATGTAACAAAAAAAAAAAAGGTATTAGTTTGACTGTGATTGCATGAGATATACACGTGTGACTGGCAGTCTTCTCTGCCATGTTGCACAGACAAGGTAGGATAAAAATTTTAAGACATAATTTTAATGGGAAATTATAAAAAGCAAATTTCAGTCATAAATGTAAAGTGTTACTGTTATCTTGTCAAATTCTAAATACTTGTTGCTAATTTTTTACACTTCAAAGAGAATATAATAATTTTTTAAAAATGGTAATAATAGAAAAGGAAAACAATTGTTTCAACATCTCTCTGGTAGAGATTATTAACTAGGTAATGATGAGCAAGCTGTTAGTAATTCTATAATATAACTTGAACTGTAATAAGCAGTATATTCGGATGGTAGGTGGATATTAAAGAGTACTTATTCCTATATTTATGAAACCTTGGTTAGCTTTTTCATGTCTTTCATGAATGGCAAAAAACTGGATGGGGTGCAAAGTTATTTCAACACATGATTTGGGGACCCAAGAATTTTAGTTATCCTGAGCATTTAGCAAAATTTAAACTTTCTAGTTTAGCACTTCAAAGACTGTGTGGTCATCTGACAGAGAGAAACATTTAAAACTTTGAGAGATGAGGAACAGTTAGATAAATTTTAGTTTCTTATTAAGTTGGACATTTATAAATAGATTTTTAGAAATAAATTGGTGATTACATGGAATAGTGCAGTTGTTCAGTGTGGTGCCATTCATACATTGAATAGATGGCTTGAAAGGACAAGTTAGTGGCTTTATATAAATTTGATTTTCTGTAAATGACTGCATTTTGTGACTCTGCCTATAACTAAAGTCCCTTTGTAAATTGAACTCTTGTTACCTAAACACAATTTTTTTTAAAATTTAAGACATATTAAATAACTTTACTTATGGCTTGATCACAGAATACTTAGTTTTATCACTGATTGAACTGGAAATTTCCTAGTTTGTCAGCAAATTCTGATGATACTTCTCAAAACAAATATTAGCATTTGGCCATTGAAGAGAAAAATATTAACTAATTCTTAATAAATTAGTTTACTTTTTGACAACCCCATGAACTTGACATGAGTATTTTTTGAACATCTTCAAGGTGTTTTGAGTGAGTTTTTGTATGGCCTCATATGCTGCTACCATTTTTTTTTGTTGCTTTTCTTTGTTGCTATAATCTTGCATTGATAAAGATATTTTAAAAAAGCAAAACAAAAACCATATGGAATGTGATGAAACAGTAAACTAAGTTGTGGTTTTGCAGGAAATATCATTTAAACTAATCAGGTACTAAGGTCAAATGAAGCATCAGATTATATGACTAGCAGTCATGTTTAGCTTCATTATTACAGAAAGTTGTCATGGCCTGAATAAGACTGACTAACTGCTAGCTTCCTTTGCTGGCAGTTTACCATTCCTGAAATCTCTGTCAGATGTCCCCTCAATTACAAAATTGGTAAATCTAATGTTTTTAATTGTTCTGCATAATCCAAGTAAATTGTTTGCAGGTGGAAACATGCTGGTGAATTTATGCTGAATCCTTGCAGTGATCTAGTGCTTTCTTAATTTAGGTCTCCATGCATGTGCTGCATTTCCAAGATATGGATAAACCAAGGATTCATGTAATGGAACCAATGGAATCAATCTTGAGAGTGCAGCAAATGCACTTGCACCCCAATATATTTTTAGGGTGTGTAACACATCCAAGATGAATGCTATTTTAGATAAGTGCTGGGCTTGCTTTGTACTGCTGGTGCTTTTTCGTATGCTTGTTTTATTTTTTGTATAGTATCTCCCTTCCTTTGACACATTTGCTATGGTGGTGGTGTTCTCTGGGGTTGCAGTGACTCAGGAATCATGTGCAAAGTGTAGGCAAGAAGAATGAAGGTGGAAGAGGCTGTTGTTCAAACAGCTCTGGGCCATGTAGGTGTGAAGCAGACTATTATGGAGCACTGGTATGAAGACTGATGTGAGAGGGTCAGAGCAGGGAGAGCAACAGGTGTGCATGAAAGAATGGCACCATTTCCCAGCTACACTCCATAATCATCAAACACTGATCATCTCGCCAATGGAAACCAAATTGGATATTACCAGGTTTTTGGGACATCTGAACACTGCTAAAGAGCTCCCTCCCTGCTGAGGTAGATTGGTCTGTCTGCTTTCCTTGTCAATGGCCCATGTGCATCCTGCTGTCTTGTTACCTTCCAGCACAGTACCCCTGAGAGAATAACAACCTCAAGGGCATTCAATAAGTACAGTACTTCTACTGATTGTAAGAGGGTTAATCTGTTTGCTAATCTTGTAATTGCATCAGAATTAGCATTTGTATTTTTTATGATGTGAAATAACTTTTGATTTATTCAAATTTCTGTTTTGAGTTAACGAACATAGACTATAACATAATATATGAAAACCCCTGCTTTTTTGTTTTAGAATTTTATGGAATGAAGCATTCAATTCCTAACCTTTTCAAAAGTGATCTACCTAAAGTTTATAAAATCACAAATAGTTTGAAATAGCCTTTGTCTTTACTTTATACTTCAGCAACTGTACATGAAATTCCAATTAGCCAAATGTTGGAAGTCTCCAAAATCTTTGGTCTAATCTTATCCAACCAAAGGGTTCTTTACCCCCACAATAAACAGAAGGAAATTTTAAGAATCTTGGTATTGAGTGTTTAAGGTTAGAATTTGATATTGCCAAAAAATGCTGTTTTCTGTCGTTTATGCTGACAAATATTGGAGCACAATATCAAGCTTGTCAAAATCAGATGATGAATTTACCAAGAATGGAACAAGGCTCAAAAAGTTATGCGTGGTCATGAAAAATACTGTTCCCATATTGATCCACTGTATAAATTCTAGTGTCTAGTGTCGAATGAGAATATTTGAGATCAGCTGAGTTCACAACATGAATCTGAAAGAAAACTTGCAACACAGTGTCTCACTGAAACATTTACATATCTACAATTTCTTGCAAGACAAAGAATACTCATTTGAGGTAGAAATGATGCTGATTCAAATTTCAAACAATTTCTTAAGCTCAATACTTGTGATAATGACGATTTCATGCACTGACTGAATAAGAATACAACATGGAGTTTGCCAGAATTTCAAAAGAGATCCTGGGAGTTATAACTCACTTATCATTACAAAAATTTGGTGAAATTATTAATGAAAGAAAGTACTATTCCATAATGGCAAATGAAACAACAGACATAAGATATATTGAACAAATGATGTTACAGTGTAAACTGTTACTCAGAATTTGAAAGTGGACAATTACATGCTAGGACTTTTGCCTTTGAAAGATATGATGCAAATTTATCATTGACACAATTCTGGACATTATTTGCCATATCAATTAAATGTTGCATATATTTGTGGGAAATGTTATGATGGTATATCAGGTGTGAGTGAACAGTTGAGTTGGGTAGCAAAGCAAATTTAAGGAAGAGACAGAGCCTTGGCAACACATTGTCAGATGCACTCACTTCCCCAAGCAGTTTAAGTTACTGATTGCCAAATTACAGTGATGCAAGACTTAAAATCTTGATAGTGATTTGATAAACTTTTTGAGAGACAGTCCTTAGCACTGTGTTACTGTGTAAAAAGTTGCTATGGAATGTAACTGCTTGCAAGGTCATATAAGGCTGATGTGCCCCACTAGACTTACATTGAGATTCCTTTCATTGGTTGGTATTTAGACACAAATAAACATATCATCTGTTGCCTTATCTGAAGCTGAAACTGAATCAACTAACAATAAAGTAAACTGAAAAGCAAATGACTACAGCTTTGCAACTGTTTGCTAAGGGCACCAGCCAGCTCAAAAGATTTTGATAGCAATAACCTGACATTTATATAGAATACTGAATTTTACCAGTTTCTGGTTATTGCTATCAAAATCTTTTGAGCTAGCTGGTGTCCTTAGCAACCAGTTGCAAAGCTGTAATATTTCTGCTGGAGGAGTGAAACTTTGTCCATTCATAAAAGCTAGTCTTAAAAAATAAGATTGGAGATTTCTTTTGATAGTGTTTGGGATATGACAATAAGTTGCAAGAGATTGTGATGTATATGAGCCACAAATTTCTCAATGAAGGAAATGTCTTTAGAGATATCAGTTTGGTATCAGTGATGGACACCAATATGATATGCCCAAGCAATTCTACTGTTCACTATTTTTTCAAACTATCGATAATATAATCTCTTGTTTGACCAGAAGAGTAGAAGACAAAAGTATCTCTACTGCCAGCAATAGAAAATGTCTTTTAAAGCTTCCTCAGATGATGATGGCATCCCTAAAGCTCATTTCACCATTAAAATGGAACATTGTGATGATAAAATTGATTCTTTTTGCCTAATTGCACATTTGCAAACAGTAGTAAATGTAAAGGATATTAAATGTGATGGAAATGAGAACCAGAGATTGGTCTTGACAAAAATTGGAAGTAATCCATTGAAAAAGTGTTCATGGACATCATGTTGCGTTCACTATATCCCATGAATTCAGCCTCTACTTCATGTGATAAACTACCCATAAACCACCAGTCAAGCCAGAGATAACCATTTATTTTTACTAAATGTGCACAAAGAAAATGATGCACTGAACCTAACCGAGCTGGTAAAGACCTTCACATCTAGAAATAAAATGCAGCTAAATGCATTCTGCTGATTATTCTGAACATTGATTGCAATTTTAACAAAAATACACAATAAATTTGCTTAAAACCACGTATGTTAATATTTTTCACACACACATACCTATTTGTCAGTCATTAATAAAGAATTTACTGAAAGTAGGAATATAGTTGGGCATCAAAATAGGTTAGAAAATGCAGCCTGCATGGACAGTAATAATAATAATAATAATAATAATAATATAATAATAATAATAATAATAATAATAATAATTCTGTTGTGAATGGAACTGCAATTTTTTGGTTTTAGGAAAAATATATGTTTTCATTTGATCTTTTTATTACAAAAAAAATTGAATTTAGTTGAATTGTGTAATTCCATTGATTCTTTTTAAGAATACACTATCATAATTTTCTAATTGATAATTATCCTTTTTTTTTAAAAATAGGTTAAATTAAAAAAAAAAAAGGTATTGTTTTTATTAACCCGACCTGAGACTTAACAGGAATGAATACATGTTCTTCAAATGTTAGGATCAGAAATGTGCCAATGTTGGATCTTTTTTTTTTGCTGCTGTTTGCATTATTTATTATGTTTGAAATATTTTAGTATCTTTTAATTATAATGATAATAGACAAGAATATCTGCTTGTGGTATTAAATATTTCTACTTCATCTAATTGGGGATATCAGTTTTTTGGAGATCATCAAATTTCTTGGCAGACAGCATGTGCTGTTAATTCCAGACCTTAATAATGGCTGTGTGTTGGCTTTATTTTGATAGCTTTACCTTGCCAGAGCAGACCATTAATGCATGGTTTCCTCCTCTTTCTCTTTCACCTTTTGATGAGCTACTTAGTTTTTAAGAGCAAAAAGTAGATGGAAGAGAAACCAACTACATCACCAAGAAAACTAAACTATATTAAACCAGTAATCATTCTTAATAAAGTTTAAAATTAGACTTAAAAAAAAAAATGAGTACAAACATAATTTGTCTATTTGTTATTCTATTTTTGTGAGATCTAAATAAAATTACACGTAGTATAAAAGCATTTTGTTAAGTCCGAGGCTTGCAGAACATCTGTGGTCAGGGTTATGGTTTATTAGTTTAAACTATTTTGGAGTAAACTATTGACATTAGATGATTCATCAGTTTTGAGCTGCAGCATGACGACAGCTTTCTTAGAATGATAGAGCAAGTGTTTTTGTTTGGAAGTGGTAGGAGACAAGTTGAACTCCTGTGATGGGCTGAAGTCCAGTGTGGGTGTTACAAAATAAATTTTATTTTTGGTGAAAGTTATAACTAATACATTCTAACCTGCATGTAAATGTAGTGTAACTAGATCAGTTCTACACCCAGCCATTGTAGCTGTTTGAGGGTTATATATGAGCTCTTATACTAGATTTAATTTATTCACAAATATAAATGGGAATTAATTCCCTTATATCAAGAATTAATGTAATCATGCAGATTCCTTTTGTCTTGAAAGGTTTGTGTTATGTAGCTATCAGATAGATTCTATAACTTTGGCTTTAAATCTACAAATTTTCTTCTTTGAGAACCCCTTGTTCTGATTTCAAGGTTTTAAGGAAATCTCACAGAAGTGAGCTAGGAGTGGGCTGTTCAGCCCTGATGACCAAGCCAGCTATCTGGATATGGTTGGTGGATATTTGGCAGTGGTCAAGAGTTACATATGGAGTCTCCACCACAAATACCTGGAAAATTTCTACTAGAACTCTTTAGCTTTGGAGAAAACTGGTGAGCTAAGAAATAACCAATACAAATGAACTGGTGCAGAAGAATGAGAAGAAGCCATGCTTCAAATGGTCACCACCAAACAGAGTTGGATTCTGATGGGGACTGACTTCCAAGCCCTTATCTACTGCAGGCTGGCACACTATGAACATAGTCATCTTCTATCCCATCTTCCATCTGTAAAGTTTCTTAAATTTTGGATATTGGTTGAGATCCCATGGTTCCCACTTCATATTAATTTTTTTTCTAACAATGGACAATCTACCATGTAGAAAGGAATCTCTATCTTAAGAAAGTGAAAGGAGTGCAGTTTATCCCATATTTATAAGAGTACCTTTTATTATTATTTTAATCATTGTTGAATGGTTTTCATGCTGTAGATCAGTGGGAAGTGGATGTGTTCGTTTGCAGTGCATGTGTGTGAATTGATTATTGACAGGTAGTTTGTTGCTAAATAAGTTGCTAGTAAAAAGTCTATAATAAATGTAATGTGTATCCCTGACTGGATTAGTTGAGAAAACAACTTTAACCTGATTAGCTATTGGAGTGGAGATGTAACAAGAGCTCTGCCAAAAATGAGCTTTGTGCCAGTGGTGTTGCAATTAAGGTGAAGCAGGTAAATGTATTATTAGCTTGCTGCTGCTGCTGCTGCCACCACCTTGTTCTTTGGATTGAATGTGAGGATGTAGGATTCTAGCTGCTAGCATGTTTGTTACTAACGAGTTCCGTATTAATAACGAGGATAAGGACTTGGTGATTGTAATCAGGGGGCAAGCAGTGTAGAAGCCAATACTAGTTTTCTGGCTGCTGCATTTTCATGCTAAATGAGTGAATGAATGAAATCTTGTGGATCCATTTGGTATATTAGCAAAACGATGGCAATTTCATTCATTCTGAAGGCTGCTGTGGAATTTTTGCATTAAAATACAGGTTTTCTCTAATCAATACCAATAATAATGGTGCTTTTCTGTTTTGTTAGCAATTTATTACATTTCATCTGAGCTTCTCAAAATTACGTTTGGAAAGTCTCTGATTGATTTATTTATCAATGAAGCTAGTAGAGTTTAACAGTGAGATGTGGAGGGTGGGGCAGTGAGTATTATTATTATTCCTGATGTCTGCTGTCCATCTTCTATGTGTTGATCTGCGAGTCTGCTAACGTGGTAACAGTCAGCAAATTGTGTGGTTTGATACTGATACATGACAAGGAGAGACTGGTGCGTGCTGGTCACATAGGCCATGTGTTGATGACAGGAGTGCGTGTGGATTGAGAGCACAGTTTGTGCATAAAAGCACATTGACATCTAATAGGTGTTTGTATTATAATCACATAACAAGATGGAGATAATGAACCTGGGCTGCCATCAATATGTATTTCCATTAACTGGCTGGCTCGGTGATAAAATCAAACTGATTGGGTGGCCATGGCAGCTGTGATTTCACGTAAAGGTGATAATACAGTGGAACAAGTAAGCAGTGGATTTTTAAGGTATACTTTTCAGATTTAATGCTGAGTTACTTCATTAGTGTAACTTTACTGGTGTTCGTGTTGGGTATTTGCTGTTATATCATATCTTGCCATGTATGTGTGATTAACTGACTGGCTAACTAGAGTTAGAACGATTGTTGAAGAAAGGTATAACATTCTGGCTTTAAGGTAAAAATCACATACCTAAAGGTGTGAAACAACATTGTGCAATTAAGGCAGCTTATCTTGAAGTTTAATTAGATTTGTCTGCACAATCTTGAGATTATTTGCTCCATTATTTGGGGATCTAGTAACACAGGTGGAAGAGATGACTGACCTCTTCTCACATGTTGCTGTTACTTATTACTGCAGTATCATTTATTAATAATGAGGTTAGCCCTCCTTTGGATAGATCTGGTAGTAAATATTAATAGGAAATTGTAAAGAAGATGGTAGTTAGGAAGGAATGAACTGTCATCAGGTGTAGTGAAACTAGGAAAAGTGTAGAGGAAAAACAGAACTGTAATTGATTTTTTTTGTTGCTATTCATATGTTTAAGTATCTAAACTGAACTGATTTTTCAGAATTAAATCCCATTTATCCACAGACCTATTTATGCAAATCTTTTACTCATTATCAATTTATTCTATTATTATTATTATTATTATTATTATTATTATTATTATTATTATTATATTATTATTAATAGTAGTAGTAGTAGTAGTAGTAGTATCATAGGAGAAAATTTAGTTTTTTAATATAATTTAAAAGATAATGTTTTAGAACCTACCTTATAATTTTGCTGTATAGATATTTTTAACAGTATAAAGTTTAATTTTGTTGTTGTGTATATTTATAGAATGAAATAACTGTTTTGTTAGAAGATTTCATGGAATACTTATCTGAAACTGTTGATTACAAAATGATGATGTAGATTTGATTTGAGAGTGAAATATAGGTTCATTGATGCTCACAGGATTTTTATATTGTTGTGATTAATAATATACTTAAAATTGCTGATAGTCTGTCAGATCTTCAATCTTGGTACCTGGATGATTTTTAACTTCATTAGCAATGTAGCATGCATGTGGTGTTAAGTAGGAGACAGTCATTCACTGTGGAACCAGGTAGTCTAGAAGATACTTCATGCCAAACTAGCTAAAATAGGGAGTCTTCTGGAGTTAATGCACCTAATAATTGAGTCCAAATAGGGAAGGGAGATGGGGTTTGATTGATTTTGGAAAGCTAATATTGAAGAGTACATAACTGTTAACAAATGGAGCCAGTCTTTAGGTTTCATTTATTGAGAAGTGTAAACCATCACCTTGACTGGTATTAATATTATACCACTAATGATAGCCATCAGCGAGTAGCCTGCTACTTCGTTATTCATCTTGTTTTATTTTTAATTTGGACTTGGTTTGTTGTGCTTCATAGGAGCTGAACATCTAACACTTGTAGCCATGCCGTTAATATGCATTTGTTGAAGCTCTCTAGATTTTTTCAGATTAACATTTACAACTATTTTTACACTTTTACACATTTGATCATGATGTCATTTTACAGACTTTGAATATACTTAAGTGTAAACTATGAATTTTATAAAGAATATGCTAATTAAAAAAAAAAAAAACCAAAAGTTGCGAATCCTTTATCCGAAATTCTGAAAATCAAAAAGCTTCAAAATCACCAATATATCTATATTTCAGATCTAACAATTCCTGAATCCAAAATAATTCTCAAACTGTATAAACTTAAAATAAAAATCATGTTGCTTTCAATAAGAAAATGTTAATTATTTCTTGAGAACCATATATGGTGTCTTGTGTTACTGACGTGATCACAGTGAAAATGGTGCTTATCTTGTTTATGCTTAAAGTGACAGTGACTGGATGGTTATGGCAAGCAAAGATCAAGTTACAGAGACAAACCACCAGTGTTTAAAATATATGGATTAGATCTGCTTAGTGAAATTTTTTGTAGTAGATTTAAGAAGATAGGTTTAAAAGTAGTAGAGGAGTTAATCTGCTCCTTCAAAGTTAATCTATTATCTATATTATTAATTTCATGGATAGTAAAAAAAAAAAAATAATCTAAATTTGTATAGGTGATAGCAGGGCTCTCATATCAAGGAGACTGTGTGAGGTGGCATACTTGAAGGTGTTTCTTTTGTTCCTGATTTTTCACTTCAAAAGGGCTAAAAGAAACTGCCTTGAAAGTATCGATGTGACAATATTTAATTAATTATTGTATGCATTTGTGATTAGTATCTTTATCATCAGAACCTGATTATAGATTGCCACTGTAGTATGCTTGCTAAAACTCTGCTAACTTAATGTTCTTTTAAAAGTTTGAACAATCCATGACTTATAAAAAGTAAAGTTTGAGGCAAACTTATAATAATCACAGCTTAAGTGAGAGATAATTTACCATTAAAGGAAGAAAAAAAACTAGCCTAGATCAATTTTCATCTAATTTGAGTTTAGATCTTCTGATTGTTAACAGTATTCATGTTATTGTAGAGCAGTGTGAGAGCAATACTTTGCTTAGTGTAGATGCAGATTCTATGAAAGAATAATTGGAATTGATTTCTACACAAGTATTCTTGTGTGACCGCATGAATTCTCCATGGTTTTGTTTATGACCACCAAAATCCATGTGATTACAGAGGTTTACAGAAAAAGAATTTAACTTCCATATATTTACCTATATGAACAAATTCATCAGTAGTTACCAAACTATATAAAAAAAGTAGATTGCATGAAAAAATTGTAATGCTTGAATGATTCATCAGTCACAGTAATTGTGACAAATGTCATTTTTATAATTTCTCCACTTTTTTGGATTATATGTAAAAAAAAAATAATAGAACATTTAAATTTTATTTTTGTCATGAACATAATATAATTTAAGAAAGAAATTATGTACCTAAAATAATTAGAAGTGATTGTTTGAGGATTTTAATTGATAAAGCAAAATTGGAAATGGGTATAAATTTATGGAATAAGATTACACTACGAGGCTGAATTTCAGAATCTATCCAGCAATAAATTAAAGAGGAGACAACTCACTTTTTTCTTCCTCTGAAACATTGTGTTCTTGAAAAACGTCAATTTGTCTGTGTAAGATATAACTTTAAAATATATGTCAGCAAGTTTTATTAAGATTTTAATAATATGGAAATATTGGGTTATTTCCTCTCATGGCTATAGTTGGTATAGTCAGAAATATATTTTAAATTGCTTTTACATTTGATCAGTGAGTGATTTGTTTTTTTGAAAATTGTTGCACATGAATGTTTTCCATTCCAAAGACAAGAGTTTTTCATGGCTGAAGGCTGATTCTTTATCTCTTCTGGTTATTCATATGTGCATTCCTTAGAACCAATCAATATTCAGAAGATCTTTGATCCAACATTTAATTAAAGTTTTCTCTGGAAAACCAAAAAAAAAAAAGTTAATGAAAATGAAATGTAATATAGTTTATTTTATTCTTTGTTTTATGTTTAAATTGACTGTTTCTTATGTTTTTCAAGGTAATGAAGTGAACCTGTAGTAGTTGGGGCTGAGTTTAAACATTAACTTAATTATCAAAGTTGAGTTTTGGCCAGCAAATGTTGCTTAGCTTTCATGTGAATGAAAATATCAACATTTAATATACTGCTACTACAACTAAGTTCTTATAACAGCCTCTCATTGTCATCATATATTTAAAATGGATTTGTTACCCAGCATTGTTGGATTTAGTTAAGGCTGAAATGATCTAAAGTTTATAATTTATGCAATTTCTGTGTGTGTATGATATACATGTTCATCAAATGTTCTGTGGTAATACTAATATGGGGACACCATTTTGTAACCAAGCTAGTTACATTGCAGTTAAATTTCAGAAAACAGACAATTTAAAGTTTATTTTTTTTAAAAAAATTACTACTACTATAGAGTACAGTTGGTGAGGCTATTTTAAAACTGTGGATATGTATATATTTTCAAATTTCATGAAAATTAACTGATATGAAATGCCCAATGAGAATGTGCGTTAAGATCTTAGCTAAATGATTTCAATTCAGTTATTTTGAACCATTTTGTACACTTTTGATGTTAAGCAATCAATAAAAAGTTTTTAAATCACCCCTCGTTTATTTATTTTTAAAAAATGTTTAGCTGCAATTAAATGTAACTCTTTATCTCTCCACATTTTTATACTCACAGAGGATGGAAATTCATAAACCTACTGTCTGAAAAATCAATAAATTAAATGAATATTATCTACAGAAAGAACTGCTTTTGTTTTTTATGAAAATTATCAACAAGAAAGAAAGAAAGAAATAAAAACACCATACCAGTAAAAAAGTAATATTTGTAAATTATATTTTTTATGGTGGTGTTTTGAAGTGGATCTTGTGCACAAGTTAAATATCTCTAGTTTTTATTTTATCATGATTTTATAGATACTGGCTGAGATGGTATCTCTGAGCAAACATGAATATTTGTTCATTGGACTAACCAATTTTCACTTTAATTCACTTTAGAAATAATATAGAGTGATCTTGTAAATTCTAGGCCAAGTGACCATTTTTAATTTTCATCATGGACTTTTTTTAAAGACTATTATTGTCTTTCAGCAGAGATGACTATCTTGAACTAAGAGATTATCTTCAACTTTCACCACTGTCAGATTGCTTTAGCTTTTCTTTCATAGAACCAGAATTGGCTGGAGATTTGCCCATGCAGAATAAATAGATACAGGAAAATCACGTGCTACTCCATGTTTAAATGGAAGCCAAAAAGCCAGGTGAATACCACACATTTAAATCAACCTAGCCAAATTAATCAATTTAGTTTTTAAACTAATGTACAGTATTGCTAAAAGATGTTCTGTGAAGCAATTAAAATTTCTACCAATTATAAATATTTTATTTTATTTGAAATTGTATTCGTTTGCTTGCTTTTATTACTAGTGCTGGTTGCATGGTTTAAATGACTGAAATTTAGAGCAGCAACAACAGCAAATGCCCTTTTGACTAATGATATTTTTAAAAAAATAATTCTTTAAATTATCCCAAATTGCTTAATTACCAGTGTATTTTTTGTGATTTTTCTGATTTGTAACTAGTTGTTTTTTCTTATAGGGTTGGTGGAGGGGAAAAAAAAATCATCTATCTTATATGAATTTGTATTTTTAATAATTCCCTACTGTCCTTTTATTCTACTCACAAATTTCTAACTTCTACCATGATTAAGGACTGTTTATCATTAGCCATTTCCCCATGGATTCATTGCACTTGTAATTGCATCACAGTGATGGTGTACTTGCAGCACACACAACCAAACTGCCAAATGTGGTTGGTTTTAATTAATTCAAGTTCTTTCCTGCTGCAAATTTTGCTTTTGCTTTCATCATCATCCATTCTTGGTTTATCTTTGATAAAGCTAATAAATGTTTTATCATTATTATGTGCATATAATACCTTTCACTTTGGTGTAGCTATTTTGTCTAAACTACAATGCATATGAATAAAAGCTAATTGGTAGTATCTTTTATGTTAATTATGCTGTACATCATACTATTATATCTCTGTATGTAAGCTCATTAATCAAATGAATGCTGTGTTTAGAAAGCTTACTATGGGATGATTTTCATGGTAAATTCATTATCATATGGATAAGATTATTTTAAAAAAACAGGCAATGAAAATCAAATAGGCATTTTCACAATGCACCAACAAAAGCTGTTTGACACACCAATTCCTTGCTTACATGTTCTTTTTTGTTGTGTTTTCTCTTGTCTAATGATTTATACCGCTTTTTCCAGAAATTCTTAGAGTTTAAAATGATACTTTAAAAAGTAATCGGCAAAGAGAATGTTGGTCTAACATCATCAAATGCTTATTTTTTACCTTGAAAGATTACCCTTCTCTCTTCTGTTTCTGTGGAAGTTCTGTTGTTTCAGTTTTGGTTTAATTTGAAGATGAGCTAATTTTTATCCTGTTCTATCCTGAAGCATGTCAGTGAATAAATTATAGTAATGAATTGTGATAGTATTTCATTGAAACCATAGTTTTTGTCATTAGGGATGGGCAGAGGGTGTTGAGAAGTTTTGATATGGTAGATATTTCCATCTTAGGAGTTAAGTAGTTAGTGGCATACCAGATACATCCATCAAATGAAGTCACTTGTTGGCTCCCAATTTGTTGTCTGCAAGGGTATATTGCATTAAAAATAATGACATGATCCTCAAATGTGTGTATGTAAAAACAGTTTGACTCCAAAGGTACTTTGTAGAAGTGGCTAAATGAGTTAGCAAGGTTGTTTTTATGAGAGGTTATGAATAATGCTAAAAGACAACAAAACTTTGATTTGCACAGTGATATTATATTGAAAACTAAACTTTTCTTTGATAGAGTAGAGCACTTTCACTGTTTGATAGATACAGGCTTCCAAATGACTAACAACAAACAAAGGCAGTATTTCTCATACAGTACGGTGGAGAGACATTCATAAATCTTAGTTCTTTGCTAAGATTTCAGTTATTACAGAATTTAACTGTTGTGACATTTAGTCATTGCATTTATTTTACATGGAAACAAGGAACATCCATCAGGGATTATACAAAGTCTTCAAAGAGAAATGCTTAACAGTAAGATCTTTAAACTGATTCTCACACACTTGCTATGAACAACCATTGCTGGCAATTTATTTTACTCATTTACAATTCTGTTACTAAAAATTGTTTTTAGTGTCAAGCCAAACCCTAGTTATATTAAAAACTCTTCTTTTTCCTTTGGAAAACATGTATTATTAGATCTCCTTTTGAATGTCTAAACTCAAAGGTGGATAAATTTCTTCATGGTTTAAATACTTGAAACATCGATATATTCTATAGTCTGCATTGAACTATTTCTATTAATTAATTGTCTTTTAAATATGGACTTAGTGCATTGAAGATGTGGACATACACCAAAGACACAATGGAATTATGAAACTAGCATTTCTTTGGTCTTATATTTGATGTTTTTTTTTTCAAAAAAGCCTGAAATTGCATATTTCTATAGTTAGGTGGAAGCAGCACATAGTAATTAGTAGATAATTACCTTAAATCTTTTATAAGATTTTTAGCCATTTCAGTATCCTAGATCAGCTTCTCTAAATTGCTGGCATGGATGCTCTGTTAATATTAATTTTTTTTTATACCATGGAAGCTGGTGACTTTGTATTGGTTAAAAGATGTGTGAAGTAGGATTATGAATGGATGGTGCTGGTCAGCAGTCTCTTTGTTGGTGATAAATCATAGCTACCGTATCATAGCAAAGTCTAGGAAAGAATAGGCAGCAGGACTTTCATTAATGTTGGAAGAAGCAGCAAGAAAACCTAAAATCTTGCTGCCCTTATTTTGCTACTACATCTTTTATTACCAGTCAAAGATTGGGTTTTGAAGATAAAAAGAAGTATTTCTTGCTTGCTATTTTATTAAATATAGGTTCTAGTTAGTATAATTCCAGGGATTGTGTATAGGTTTGTACATTTTTTTCTGTTGGTGGATATTTGTTTGTTTGTAGAAAAAAAAGACTGATTTTAATTGGTGGAAATTGGATTTATTAACCATGCAGAACTCTGGTTTGTTATGAAAAAAAGAGGAAATTATTAATTTTTCTCTCTCTAACTTTGCATTAAATAAGTATTTTTTTTTTGTTTTATCAAAATTGTTATGTAAAGGGATTGATAGAGAATTTTTTAGTCTCCACTTTAAATGGGGGTATTTTCTTGCTCTATGGAATGGAGGAACCAGAGGTGTGATGGATAAAAGGCTGAAGCCTCAGTATAGTTCATCAACTCTGTTGCAGGCAGGTAGGAGCAAACAATTAGCCTACTACATTTTGGTAAGGAGTTTCTCACTTTGCATTCTGGTAATGATGCTTCATTGAGGGAAACAACAGTTATATAAAGTATGGGTGGAGCTTCATATTAAGTCCTTAAATATGATGGTGGGGGGTTAAGGGTCAATGTTTGCATTTTTAAGAGTTCAGGTGGAATGGTTTCTCTATTGTTGCATCAGTTGATATTGTTTGCCTGGGTTTTCCCTGCTAATCAAGAAGATCTCTAGTTAGAATGAGCATACCTTTAGCTTGGTATGATTGAGAGCAGGTGGTCATGTTGTGGTTTTGAAGGTCAGACATTGTTGGTGCGTAATGTTAACTTTCCTTTTGGTTTCTTTTTCCCTGTCTGCCCTATAACCAAAAGAAATGTAAAATATCCAGTGGTGGTGGTTATAAAGAATTTTAAGGACTGATTATTTCACTCTTATGTTAGTTGCTGATGCAGCATCCTAAAGTCATTTGGACTAGATGTCATTTTGAATCTGGAATGTGGCAGCCATTTACTTACATTTCTAGACCCACCACCAACACACATTGGTTTGATTTGGTAGAGTAGCTGGGCATGCATGTCAAGTCTAGTTATCTGCTAGGGTCAGCCTTCAACATGTTTTTTTAGCCTCTTTTGGACATCTTTATCAAGATGTTAACAATACTTTTGTATTTGTAACTGTAATCATTATTAGGATTATGCTGAGAAGGACAGTTTTGCCTTGAAATGTTTGTTCCAACAACTCCGCTGGGTTATCGACAGATGACATGGATGAGTCCCAAAAAGTAAACATCAGTTCATGCTGTGTATAGTGAGAGAGACTTTTTAATTTCCAACAAACCTTCAAATCCTGCTCTAGGATAATTTTCTTTCTGGTATCTTTGCAAATCTCAGTAAGCCTAGTTTGGTCTTTATACCCATTATCACTTTATTCAGTGTTTGTAAGGGCTTTCTGGATAGCTTACTCTTGTTTGAGATGTGCCATCGGCATCCATCCACACCCAGAGTTATTGCATGCAGTCCTTCTGGTCACAATGTTAACTATGTAGATTTGCCAACCTCCTCACTTTATCTTGAGAGGACTGCAGTTTAAATCTATGATTTTTTTATTGTGATGTGTTAAAAGGGAATTTTGATTTTAAAACGTCTCCACTTCCTACTTGGTTGTGTTTATTCAGTTTAGTTGACATCAGTGAAGAAATATCCATCATGCAATAAAATTCATGAGCCTTACTCAGGTGCATGTCAGGTGCCAGACCTATTAAGGCTCCAGAAATGAAATAAGAGAAATTCAGTGCCAAAATATATTATTGATAACATCAATATAAGCTACTTAACTCAAATCTTAAGTTCATAATCAGATTTTTTTGTTTGTTTTTTGGGGAGAACAATTAATTATTTATTTGTCTACTAGCTGTTGGTTATAAAGTTAAATACTGTAAGGAAAATTACCATACAGTGTGCAAACATGAACAGCATAGCAGAGGAAAACAATCCTAAATGCTGATTAATGATTGGTTAGAAAATACACTTTTAGTGCTTCTAGACTAAAAGTAGAAAAATAAATACTGACTAATGGCATGATTTATAACAGGTGTTCTTCATGCACTTGGTATGTATTGTTACTGATAGACGAGGTGGTTAATTAAGAAATAATAAACTTTATTCTTAGATATAAACATACAGTAGTGGGGAATCCTACCAACTTCATCCTCACTCTCATAGGTAGGTAATGTAGTATACCATGCTTTTGTTTTTTCATGCATAATTACCTGGTTTATGATTATGATATGGTATTTCTAAATTTCTTTTTTCCTGAACTAGGGCTCAACTTTTTGTAAGAATTTTGTCTTTAAATGAGTTTATTTGTGCATCTAAAAACATTTGATCAAGTTTAGTGAAATCTGATGCTGCCTAGAAAAAGGAAGAAAAATAATGGACAAATTGATTGTTGCATGAATTATCACGAAGAAAATCTAGAGGATGGTTATACAGAAGGTAACAAGAATGAAATGAGAGAGAGAGAGAGACTAACAGTAGTAGGAAAGTTTAGAATGATAGTTAGATACCATAGAGACACCTGAAGGGTGCTTGCTTCTATACCGGTTTGTCCATGTATTTAAAATTTCATTCATACAACATTAGTTTTAAAATGTAATTTTTTTATTAAGGAAAAAAAACAAACAAACAAAACTTTTCCATAAACATAAGAAACAGTGAGTGATATTAAATACTAACAAATTAATGATAACAATTGGAAAAAATATTTACTGAAAAAAAAAGAAAACGCATTAAAAATAAGTGATAATCTAAACATAACACTGTAGTCAATCAAACAAGATTATTCAGAACATTTTTCTTTGTGGTAAACAATATGTATTTATGGTGATCAGTAATTAAAGTCAAAAAAGGTGAAAATGCCAATGCCAACAGGATGAAGTAATTTTGTTTTCCCTTGCTCAGTCAGAACTGAAAGTATCCATCTATAAGTTTTAATGAAATCCATTTTTTGTATTTAAAAAGAAGAAAGTTGCATTAAAATGTCTAGGTTTTATTTGGAAATGTGTTGCTAGTTATTGATAGTATTATGTCATTGTTTCAGTGAGCAGAGAGAAGACAACCGATTACCAATTTATTAACCAAAAGTTTTTTTGTTTTTTTAAATCCTCCCCTTTTCCCAAAAACACAAATGTAATTACTTAAAGATTTTATATAAGAATTATGATTTTTAAAAGAGTTATTATGCCTAATTTTTCTGTTCCCTTTTCAAATTTAATGGCTGAATTAACATCATCTGTAATAGAAGATAGTGATATTGCTTCTTTGTTTGTTTGCACTAGGCCTTTCTGCCCTTCCTTTTCTGTGATTTTGCTCTTTGAGTTGACCAAAGTTTTTGTGCTGATAACAAGATCTAATTTCCTTAGCGTTGGTGGTCTGATGCTGTGTTGAAGGATTTGTACCAGTGCTGCTCTACTTTTAACACCGTTCCCTGTTTTGAGTGGTTTATGGAAGTTTGCAAAGACTGGCAGCCAAGGAAGGTTATTATGGACACTGTCTTGTCTTAAAAAATGGGACCTTTTTTTGCCCTTTTGCTCTACATGAAGTTTGTGACCTCAATGAGCTCACATTTTGACAGATAGACTACTCCAGTCGAAGTCTTTCCTCCATACGTTTGGCACCATGTCTCCAGCAGTTGGAGCACTTTTGGGAACAACACTTGAGCAGGTAGCTCTAGAAGAAGTTGCTTCCACTAAAATACCTCTCTTGAAAAAAAAGCACAAAATTGTTAGGGAAAGATCTTACAGTTTTGTATTAAACTAATTTCAGTTTTGAAAAAGAAACAATGCAAAGGTTTGCAACTATGTACTGTGAAGATTACATTGGGCAAACTGCACACACGGTCAACATAAACAAGGGAAAACAAGAGCTTTTTAGCCAGTGACAATATATATATTATAATTTTTTTTGAAAATTTTAATCATTGTTAATTATTTTTAACTCTTAATGTGTTTTACTGTTGTTTTTTACTTAACAAAAGTAGCTTTAATGGACTGCTGCTAGGATGTGGTGGTGATCTGTGTGGGATGCTAGGTCATGTTAATGTTCTTGTGTGGTGGCTGCTTGTTGCCAGTTTAGGTTTTAGTTTTCAGCAGGGCAAAAAAAGTCAAAGGTTGCTTTTCTTTTGAAATGATTTACACTGGATGTGCTTGTACCTCTGCTGGCTACAGACAGAAGAAAGTAATATGTATGTATGTTGGTTTTATTTGTTAACATTTGACTCCACCTTCCTTCATCCAGCCTACTGCATCAGATCTCCCTCTCTCATCAGATCTCCCTCTCTCAGTTTCATATCTACTCTCACTTTGTTGAGGGCAACTGTTTAAAATCAGCTGCAGAAGAAATATCTGATAGCTTTTTATTTAGGAAATGATCTTAGTACTACTTTCATGCTGTAAAAAGTGTTTGGTATGGTAAATGACACCCTTCTAAGGTAGCCAAATAAATATTTATTAATGTACAGTCAACCATCAGAAAATCTTAATTATCATATACACAGTGTTTATGAAGTCTTTGAAACGTTTAAATATTTTTATCAGTTTAATCTACATAAAATAGAGCAAAAACAATTTCATTAATTTTGTTTTGTTGCTGAGACTGTTATGAAACTAAAATGATGATTATCAAGAAGATTATCTGCATCTTTTGGCTTGTTGAATTGAAGTCAGTTATTGCAGTAAAATAAAAGTTTAAGGCACATTACAATCCAAATCCACCATCTGGCAACTCCATTAAGAGTCATGATGATGAAAAATGAAAAGACAAGTTTATTTAATGATAGAAAACATTTTAGTAGACCTTTGCATTAACACTGGAGATTGTGCTCAATCAGTGTATCAACAAATAGGATTGAACACTATCACTGAAGATGCCAGCTTTGTAGAAGTTTAATGATTCATTGCTGCATCACTTGAAAACTTTAAACACAAGACTTTGTAATACAATTTATTATTTTTTGTTTTATTCTATGTAGTTAAATAGTTATTAAACATTGAAAACCTTCAAAGACTTTATAAACATTTGTATTTTCACTTACTTGAATATATTTTTCCAATTTGTGTTCTTTGACATTTAGCAACCATATATACATATATAACATTTTTTCCCATTTTACAATCAGTATTTAGAGTTAATAGCAAAATGTGGGGTAAATAATAAAGAATGTCTCATTAAAAAAATAAAATCTGTTTACGAAGAAAGATAAAAGGCTTATTTTTAAAATGTGATATTTCTATGCCAGTGCTAATTAAAATTTTGTTTTTAAAATTATTTTTATTTTCATATTAACAAAGTGTTAGGTAAAAATTCAGTTTGACTTTAGGGTCATCAACTAACTTCTTTTGTTCAAAATGATAATCTGGAAGGAACCTCTGAATTGCTTGACCATAAGTAGTACCTTACCACAAGTGTACTTTAAAATCTAAGTATCTTGAAAGGGAAATGTTTCATTGCATATCATTGGTCTGAACTGTTTTAAAATACAAGAACTTTTGTTGTTACTTAAATTTTTGTATGAAAGTATTTAATTGGACATGGCTAATGTCTTTGATAAATGTTTAAAACTAGTGAGTTATTTTCTTTTGAATGATAGATATAGTGCCACTGGTCTTTCCTGTTTTTCCCTTCTCTTGAGAAGTTTCTAACAGCAATATTCTGGCTGCCATGTGTATCTAGATCTGTGTGTTCCTATATCTGCTAGATGTCAGGAAACTCTTGGACTTCCTAGGTGTCTGTTATTAATGAGAGAGTTTGCTGACCTAGAACAGATTTCTTTGAAACATGGCAGTATATTCATTTTCTGCCCAGCTTTATCTGCTGTTGTTTGTTGACCTGTGACAGACAAATTAAAGGCAGCAAAAATTTTGTTGTTAGAGAGTTTTGTGAACTTGAATAACCCAGACCAGATAGGTAGGCCTTGAACATTGGTCCTTTACCATATATTCAAGACAAAGAAATGTTAACTTATAAACATTCAGAAGTGTATTCTGGGCTTTCACTAAGCATTAACTTTCTGAATTAAGGACATAGCCTTCTGACCTTACTTCATATTTAGAATCCGACTTTAGTACTTTTTTTATTTCCAATCTACTGTTGCTATATTAAATATCTTAGTTATATCTCACCTTTTCTTAATTGTTGACTCAATTTTTAAAATACTAAACATGAATGAAACATTGAATCTATCCCACATGGTCCATTGGCATTTTCTGCTTTTATCACCATCAGGCATTTTGAATGGGATTTTGTAAATCCAAAACACACAGTAATGGAAAGGTGGAGTGGAACTGCAAGTTAGTGTAGGATTCAGTTATTACCTGTACAGAGGATAAAGATTTTTTTAGGTTTCTTCCAGTCTTTGGCATTTTTGTGATTTAAACTGTGTGGTGTTAATGAAGTGAAATAAAGCAGTACATGCACATTAACATAAGTTGGCAATGACAAGTTCATTTGGGAAGGAGAAAAAATCAGAAGAGTTTGTCAGTGGATGCTAGTTGAGACTAGAAGTGATATAAGCAAACGTTTCAACAGGAAAAAAGGAAGCAGAAGTTGGTGAGTTGAGGCTGTTATACAAGCTTATTTTAGACATACAGACTTACTTTTTTTTACCTCCAACATTGTAGTCGTGGATACTTGGCTGGGTTGGAATGAAACTGCATGGTTTGGCTTAGATTGCTAAGTGACTGGGCTTTTGTATCAAGTTTGAAGAAAAAAATAGTCTCATAAAACAGCTCATTGCTAGTGGCTCATACAAAATTATTACATTTTGTAGATTCTCACCCTGTGTCAAGTTGCAGGAAATAGGGAGGCTGTTTTTGCTTTTTAATGAATTATACCATAATAAATTCTTCTGCTGCTTCATTAACATGTCAAATGAGCACCCCAAGTTCTCTAACAATGTTAGTCAGCCAGCAATGAATGCCCTGAGTTGCAAGTAAACTTGATAACAGAAAGAAATAGGTACTATAAGTATACCAGACAATCTTGTTGCCTTCTTTCTCCTCTTTTTTTTTTACCAGCTGCTGAAAACAAACAAACAAAAAAACAAATGAGCAGCTTTAAGAAATGTCTGTCCATCACATTCTTGAGTTATTTACTTATTTATTTTCCCTGATATTAGTGTTGTGTGCTTGACAAGATGCAGAAAGATAACTTGTCCCTCCATTTTATGCTGCAATTATAGCTAGCTTTGAGTACTTTGGTTTCTAAGCAGCAGATCAACATTTGGTTGCAGCTAAGATGATTTCTCTCTTAACTAAAATGTCAATCAGCATCTTAACTGCTGCAATACCTTGATCATTCCCATCCCTGATGGACACCTTTTTTATATTGTTGTTGTTGTTGTTGTTATTATTATACAGTGTGTGTTTGTGTTTAACCAAAACATCAATCAGTATCTTAACTGCTGCATTACCTTGATGGTCCATTTCCATTCCCAACAGATACCTTTTTATATTATTATTATTATTTATTATTTAGTGAGTGAGTGATCGAGCGTGTGTGAGTGAAATGCAGAGATATGATTTTAATAGATTATCATGGATTTACTTTAGCTTTTTGTGAATTATTATATTTCTTAAAAGGACATATTTTTATTGTTCGTGTAATATATGCAGCAGAATTTGATTTCATGTGGATTTTTAAAAAGTGACTCTCTTGTTGAAAGATGAAACTGCTGAAAAATCTATAGATTAAAAAGAAAAAAAAAATTTCTCTGCTTTTGGGTGAAATTTAGCCAATGCTATGTTTCCAGCAGGAATTTTCCAGTAATATTGATAGCTGTGCATGAAGAAATAATCATTATGTCCTCATTGCTGAAAAATGTGGCAAATATAGACAAAATGTTCTCTCTCTTCTTTAATGGTGAAAATATCGGTAGTTTCATATTTTCATTGCTGCACCAGTTTTATCCATTATTGCAGCTTTCTTGATAGTCTGTCTCTGTGCTGTACCTTGCTTGTGTCATGGTAGTTTCCACTCATGTTAAAAAAGAGTATAAACAGACTTCTGTAGGTACTATGAACAAATTCTGAGGTGACATGGGGAACCATGTAAAAAGATTTCAACTGTTTGAACAAGAACTGCTTATCAAATGCTTGAGTGAAATGTTTGCCATCTTTTCATCATGGATGTGTCTTTGTGGATAATCTTCTGTGGTGCTTCTGAGGAGTACATATATCCATACAAGTTTAATTAACAATCAGAAGATTTGTTCAAGAAAGATAACAACCTATTTACAACAGCCATATAGTGAGATAATATTTATATAACTTGGGGTATATGCACTGGGGCTGCTTTACAGGCATGAAAGGGCATCATATATTCTAAATGTGGGTGGCTTGAAATCTTGTTTTATTTTGACAGTTGATTTTGGACTCCTATTTTTGTATTTCTTTGGAATCAATTGTTAAATGGCCATCTTGACAGTATTATAGGAAGATATAATATATATATATGACAGTGGAAATCCTTGAGTACACTTTTGATTGGCTGAAATTTTGTTTATGCTAGAGTTCTCTTACTTAGTCTTCTCAGTTCGTGCAAATGATGCCTAGGCTTTAAAAAAATGTGGTGACTGCTGGAGGTGAAAGAGTACATGTGAAAATATAGATTTGGGCTCAAGTCCAAACTTATTCTATTATTGCCTTTTGGATACCAATTGCACTTGTAGTCACTTGCTGTGAGGTTCTGCTATCTATGCAAATAAAATATCTAAAGGAAAATTTGTTTAAAGTCATCACAGACTCCATTTAATACTTCTCATCTATGTAGAATCTTTCTGTAATCAGCACAGCAGTGTAACTCATAGCTGATATGGCAGTTTGTTACTGTGTCTAACTATTATTAATCAGCATTCCTGTTCACCAACGACAGCTGGGGCTGGTAGTAATGTTTTCCTCACCTGTGATGGATAATATTTATTTTGGGATTAATTCTGTTTTTATTAATGCATATTTCCAGTTAAAACTAATAAATTGCATTTGATGTAAGAACTGATGCATTGTGTTGTAACTATTATAGTAAGATCAGCAATACTGTACTTGATTGTTTCTTGGAATTAACCAATCAGACAACTTTACATATCAAAAACTCTGCATTAACTTGTGTAAATGTCAGATAGTGCTGTCAGAAACTGATAGAGAGATAAATTATATGTGTATTTAATTTTGGTATTTTCTTGTATGCAATCATAATCTGTCTTTCAGTTGCACTTTGCTCTAAAGAATTGCAATAACAGAGAACAAGAGGCATTAGCCTATTGCGAACTTTCTTCTAGTATATGATGATTTAGACAATTCATAGGTGTGCAGTGAATGTTGAATATAAAGATTGGCTAATGCATTTGTTGCTTTTACTTAGACTAGTTTTTTTCCTAGATAGCATTCTTAAATGAATTTTATAGCAGTTTTACCTTCTTGTCTTTGGTTAATGCTTTGGATGGCTTACATCCAGAATCACGCTAACTGTATCAAGGGATCAGCATAAGAATAATTTTTAGTTTTGTTCTCAAACATCAGATATCTGCCTGTCTGTCTGTCTGTAGTTTATAAAATATGTCCAGGTCAATGCTAATTATACTTAGTTTGGAGTTCAGGTGTCTGGTAGGTACAAGAATGGCTTACTGCCAGGAAGGGAATTTGTGTAGGAATGCTGATATAATAGAATGATAATGAACGTATGCTAGGTTAGAACTGACATTGGAATCTTAGTATAGTAGATACTTGTACACAAACCTGTCCTTAGGTGAGCGATGCATGATTTTTTAAAAATTTTTTAATGAATTGGTCTAAAATATATGAAATTGTGTTTTAAAAAGATATGTATATATTGTTCTAAAGTTGTAACATCTTTTATTATATATCTGTAAAAAAGAAACAAACTAAAAACCAATACCTAAACGGGTAACCAATACTTCTGAGATTATATTATTTGCTTTCACATCAGCGTAAATATTTCTGGGGTGTTCTTGTTTGTATATAAGTCTGTGACCTTGGCAGTATTTTACAGGTATAAATGTTGTTAAAAGTAATTATTGGTTTCTTTAAACAGACAAAAATCAATGATATACACTGTCATGTGAATAAATTTTAAATATAAGAGAAATGAGATTAGGTACATCAACTAGTTGTTAACCCTTGCAGTATTATGATGTCTAAGATGCATAGTGTTATTGACTGTGCATTGGTCAGGGCACCCTCATAGCTTCTCTCTGTACATATTGGAGAAGTTGACAATCCTTACACATATCCATCCATAATTTGGTCACATCTTAAAAAAAAAAAATTCTACTGCATCTTACAATTATTTACTACTTAACCTGTTTGTGCATTTTCCAGTATATAATTATTAATGTAAGTTTGCCCAACTTTCAGCAATAATCAGCGGAGTCTTATTATCTTTGATACCCTCTTCTCATCCTTGTGTCTGTATGCTCTGTATCTTGGAACATTATCAGTGCTGCTGTTTTAAATAATTCATTGCATACTTCTGTGATAATTATTTCTGTAAATGCAGCTCAAGTTTTTGTATGATTTTAATAATGTGGTCTCACTTTGCCATTAAGTTCATTACAAGGGACACTAATCAAAGTGGCCATTCTTTGTTGTACTTTAAGTCAAGGCTTTAACTACCTTTCAGCCAGGCTGCAAACTCACAGGCTGTGTATAATAATTTGATTGGTAGTTACTGGAAATGAATAGTTGGTCCTAGTTTAACTGGTTAGAGGAATGGAAAGGACACACAACATTTCTAGGGAATAGCAGTAGGAATCACAAGAAAATCTTTGAGGATGTCAGATCAGACTGAGAAAAGTAGTAGAACTATCTGGAAATCTGAACAGTAGAATATGCATACTTTTCATGAACTAATATTTAATAATTTTTAGTTAGGGGTAACAGAAATCCACCCGGATGCTATCTTTAAATTTGATGCTGGCAAGAAAAATTAAATAAGTGAATGAAAATCAGGAGCAAGAATTTCTTTATGTGAAAATTCTGTAGTTTGTTGAGATCTCTAGCTATTTCTTTGAGTTGCTACGAAAGTGTCTCAGAATAATATGAATATGATATTAAAATGTAATGTCTACAAGATGTCTTAGTGTCAGACATTTATTTACACACCAATGATACAGAGTAAGAAAACATGATAATGATAGAAATCACACCATTAACAACCAATTCCACACATTGTATACACCCTAACCATGTGTTATTCTGTGATTTTACTAGTTAAATCTTGTGGACTTTTTTTTTAAAAAATACTTGGATTGCAGGCCATGCACTGAGGGTTAAGTTAAACTACATAAATTGCTTGAAACATATTGACTTCAGTTTTATGTTCCAGTTTCGATATTATCATAATATCATCGGAGATTTGATGAAGGCAATGCAAATGGATAAAATGTATAAGACATTAAGGTACAACCGCTTATCTGATTACTTGGCTGAGAGATAGTGGACAAACTTTTACATGCTTGCTTCCTAGCTGGTGGCAAGAACTACAAAGTCACTAATTTCTTTGACCTCATGTGATTTGCTGTGGGTGATGGTAGTGGTGCCTTGGAAAATTGGCTTTACCATAGGGTGCTGCTGTTTTACTTTAATGGTTATGATAGGTTATTCCATTATTTTACTACAAATATTTTAAGAACAATCAATTTAAAAAAAGAAGATGGGACATTTTTCAAAATTCTTTAATGACAACAATGAAAAAAATCTGACAATTTGTAATCAGAGATGGTTAGTGTCCATTGTGTAACATCTCAGTCAACTCATCCAGATTTTCTGATTTTGCAAGATATTAGTCATCTTTATCAAGAGTGTCAAGAGAAATGAGGTCATTATAGGAAGCTTTGTTCTCCCCTCTTTAATCAAACTGTTTGACATGAACTGATTACATCTATAATTTTAAATAAGTTTGAAGTTTTTACCTTATATTTTATGGTGATATCTGTCTTAATAGCTGAAAAGTATATCTCATCATTTCCTTGTTGTTTATACTAAATGTTAAGTGTCAGTAAGGTTACTTTCAGTGCATTTAGGGGTGAATTAGTGGATTTATAAGTTCTTGAGTCTTTCCCTGTGTTTCATATTACTAGTATAATCTTTAAATGGGAATAAAACAAACTATACTTTTCAGTTGACAAAGCTGAGTACAACAAAGAAAGTTTAGTTTTTTTACTCCATAACTTACAATGCATTATTCCCATTTATAGATTATAGGTGAGTTGTGGGTTTTCTTGAAATTTTTGTGAAGGATCAACTCTATTAGGGGTGGGGGGTGGGTTCTTCCAAGAAATGTTGACCCATTTAAAAAAAAATAATTAATGGTATGATGGTCATGTCTAGTGCATATTGTGTACATGTGGGTGAGTAAGTTTTTTTAATGCATAATTTTACCTTATTTAAGGTCTCCTGGATGATTGAAATTAGGTTTTGTTTCTATTCTTCACAATATAAATTTGGCATTTATTTACTACCAAAGCTTTTAAAAAAAAATTCATAAATTTCTCCCCATGCCTGGAGCAGCTTCTGTCAATTCAGGTGCTCTCTCCCCCCCTCATCTCTCTCTCCCTCTCTCTCTCTAGTGCTCCATTATGGAGTAGGTTCTCTGCACAGTATAGTAGAGCTGAATCCTACCCTCCCTCATGGCAGACATTCACTCAGTTATTACAATGATATTTCTCTGCTGACATTCTTGAAGAAAATGATTTAATTCTTTACTTGCAAAAGTAAGAAGAAAAAAATCAATATTTAGATACAGGCTAATTTGGTTTTTATGAGTGGATTGATTTGTTTCACTCCAAAATTAAAATTTTCAGGATTAGATTGATGGGTGTCAAGGTAAGCTCAGATGAAGAGGTAAAACATGCATGTGCCTGCACCAGCACTGGAAGGCATCGGACTTGAACTAACCTTTCGTGGCTGGGAGAAAGCAATTAGTCAAGAGGGAGATAATTGAAGGTTGAATGAGTGAATATATTCATGGTGAATTTAGCCTGAAGAAATGGAGGATGTTCAGCACGGCTGATCAAAGACCTTGCAATGTGAGCAACATTTCTGGCTGTCATCAGTCGTTTGATGCAAAATTTTTATGTTGTCCAGCAGTGAACATTTTCTAGTTCTGTCCTTTTTCATCAATTTACTTTCTCACCTCAGACTGCTGCAGTTTCACTCACTATGTCTACTTTTGTATCTCTCTCTCTCTCTCTCTCTCTGTCTGTCTCTGTTGCTAATTTACTACTAAGTGCTTTTCTGCCTATACAAATGTAGTTTTATTTAAATAGGTAAAGTGAAACTAATGATAATGGGTTTTAAACTGTTTTACACTATTAATGATAGTGGTAGGCTGGCCGTTTCTATGCTTTATGGTATATTTCTTTAATAAATCTATTAAGGTAATAAACAGTGATCACTTATCAGAAAGAGGTAGCTTGGCAAGGGTATATTACTCAAGATTATATAGATTAGGTTCTTATTTTTAATTAGTTTTTTCAGGACATTATTTTTTCTAGTATATTACAGCCATTGTTTCATAATGCCACATGATTAACCTTTCTCAAGTAATGGCTTGTATATAGTGGTGGCTTCATGGAGCAGCAAAATTCTCTTAATCAGGTCATTCTTTAGATATAATTTCCATATCCAGTTTTTATTGGAATGGTTCTTTTACAGCCAAGGCTTTCCACAACTTGATCTCCTCTTTTTTCCAAGGACATTCATGGGTCCACTCCCAGATTTTCAGTTAATTCTCTATTTTGATAAGGTTATGGAAAAAGGCTGGGGCAAAGGGAATAAGTATAATTTAAAGCTGCATGATACAACAAGAGTTGTTTTACATTTTATATGCTCCACTTTTCCATGATTTTCTGTTATAGAAAGATGCTAAACAACAGCGTGTGGTTTTTGAGTTTTTTTTTTTTTTTTATTGGTAGATAACCAGCAGTTTCCATTCCAGCATTCTCATTCAGCAGCCTGTGTTGCAGCTTCTCACCAGCTGCTTTTTATTTGGTCCTGTACTAAATTGTATGTTAGAAAATTATCCCATTTTCTAGAGATTTCAGAATAACAAACACCCAAAGCATGTCTAGTGTTGCTCAGTAAGGACTGACTGACCAGGAACTAACCAACCAAGCTAACTAGTGATTTTAAAACCTTGGTGCAGCCTAATGTTTTTATTACCACAGAGCAAATCCAGGCTTTAGTGGAAAGGCCAAGTGTGCAAACATCAGAACAATTTGAATTAAGTAGATTTTTTGTAAGTGTATCAACAAGAAAAAGAAGAAAAATCACTTACCAGTTAATGGTAATTGTTGCAAAAATGTTATTTTTTTTTACTGACCCACTATACCTGATAATTGATTTACTAAATTGTCAGGTGCTAAGGGGGAGACACCGTCTTAAAATTAATTTCAAGCAAAACATTTAATTGTAGGCATTTTCAACAACTTTGTAGTAAGGAAAATTTTATTCAATTGGTATTCAAGTAGTTGATTAAGTATCTGAGTGGTATATAGCTCTCCCTGTTTGGAGAATAGTCTTATTTTATTTTTTTTTTAAATTTCTTTAGTCAGCTATCACTTCTGTTATTTAAAAGTTGTTGAGCTTTCATAACTAAACCTTTTTGTGTTAAGATTTTCTGGTTAGTTAGTGTCAAGGGTTGTTGAAGTCAGAAGTTGGTATATTGGAGCCTGTCACAGTCTTCAGCCAAGATGAGGTTTTTCTTAGTTTGCTTTCATATCTTTAATTTATTTACTTACATTTTAGTAAAACGTTGTTGATATTATAAAAATGCTGAATATAGGTGATGAAAGATAGGAAATTATGACATATGATTTTTAAAAAATGTAAAGGAAATAGTTTTTTATTATTTTATTTATCTGTGATATTTTAATTATACATAATTTAGGAGATTGTATAGACATCATTATCTGATTGATGTCTTACAGGTGAATGGGCAGGACCTCTCCCAGTCGACACATGACGAAGCTGTGGAAGCTTTTCGAACAGCCAAGGAACCGATCGTGGTAGAGGTGCTACGGAGAGCAAACAGGTCTAAAATGAAAAGTAGGTCCCCAACCATGGTATCGGTTGGAACACAGACAGAAGAGGAAATATTTTACAATCACAGTGATCCTCCATCTCCACCCTATGGATTTTATCCTTTCAATGGAACTGGGTAGGTAAAGACTTTGACTTGTTAATTGACACATGGGTCTTCTGTGTACTGTTAACTTCTAGCCCCCTTTCCCACTGTTTTTTGGGCCAACTTTGGAGATACTTCCACTACCCTTGCTAGGTGCATGAGCCTTCTTCAGGTCTTAATCTACAAATTTTACTTGCAGTTTATGATCATTAGCTGAAAAATCCAAATTATTGCAGATTCTTGGAAAAACACTTAAGGACAGGATACTTTGATTTCCCAATCTTAAACAATGGTTGTTTGTTTGCATCTTTGTTTTGTAGATTTGGATGTGCGCACAATCCATATTTGTTTTCTGACAATAAAAATTTCTTTTGCCATGGATGACTTTAGAAAATGAAAAAAAAAAATTTTGATTAATATTCTTTTGTTTCTTTGTGTGACTGCTGACTGCTGTTTCTTCTTTTATTGCTATGAAAAGAGGAGGGATACTACTTCCCTATTAGTCATCAGAAAGATAAATCTCAAGTTAATTATAATTAAACGAATCAAATTAAAATCTAGTTTTAAAAAACCTATTTTTTCCATTAATAAAGATAATTCTCATAATTACTCTAGTCGTCTAAGTGGGCATATGACTGTAGAATGACAGGTAATCAATCTCTTTACACCTGGTACCAGCATCCCTATCATTGCCCTGTCTTGAAGATCTATTATGTCAATCCTTTCACCCAGTGAACCATCCTTCAGATGCCTCGAAATTTTTGAGCTGGATGGTCTTTTCTTTGAAGATTGGCCTGGACACTCTGGCTCCCTGTCAATTTTTGTTTGAACCATTTCAAAATCCAGTTCTCTTTGGCATTTCCTCTCCTAGTTGGCTCTGCAATCAAAGCTGGCATATTGCAATAAATTTTTTTATTTTCTCTTTAAAATTTGCTTATGGTGGACTTGCCAACCATGAATTGACACTACTACCTACCAAACTCCTGGCTTTTCACACTCGTCGATGATTATAACTTTCTTTAAATGAAACATTTAGGTGACTTTGTTTCTTTATCTCATTGTGGGCACCAGCACAGATATCCTGCATGTCCATGCACATGTGTTATGTGGTCATACAGTACCAGGCTACATTTCTGCTGCTGAAACTAATTTCAGAACTTTGCTATATCATCATTGGCTGTGTATGTGTTTGTGTGTGGGCTCCACAGCTATGAATAATGTACTACACTGTTTTTCTTTAGGCTATGCACTGTTTTTATATTGTTCTTACTCTTTGTAAGCAAAGATTGCAATCTGATGTACTATCACAAATGAACATTTATTTCATTTGAGGATAGGAACTTTGGCATACCTTCATTGCAGAGAACTAGGTGGGTACAGGCAGTGTTCCATGCTTTGACTAGTCAATATGATAGGTAGATGGTTGACATTAACCAGCAGTGGTTGTGAAGTTGTTGACAATACTGAGTGGGGAATATGTTCCTGTTCCAGCTCTTTAGTCTCAGTTGATAATACCAGAAAATTTTCATTATTGTGATTGATAATAAATTGTATTAATCTTAATATAAATTTGATCATTGTATTCTTCAATAGCCCTACTTTGATTTTGCAGTTGATGTGTTTACATCACTTTCATTCTTCTAAGTAACCAAAGCTTCACTCTACTTTTACCTGTATTTTGTTATAGATATTATCAGAATGCATTACATATAAGTAGGTTTTCATAGTTAAAACCTATGAAGAAAAGACACTTAGTCTGCTTAGTTCAAAATCAGCTTTAATCTAAGTGCAAATGGATTCAACTGGTTCATGCTAACTATAAGAATCTTTATTATTTTTGTCAGTGCCAGTAATAAATGATGAACAAGGTCTTGTAGTAACTATGTAGCCTTGTGGCACAAACAAAATTTCAGGTTTGTTAAACAAAGTTGTTTGAATAAAGACAACCTTGTGATGTTCTTCCTTTATTTAAAGCTTTGATTAGACCTTGTTTACAGTATATGATCCAGACTCAGTGTTTCTTTATTGTTAAGGTTAGAGATGGTGACAGTCTGTATAGGGTGCAAAAGCACTTTTTTGGCTAGAATGGAGGATTATTATTATTATTCTCTTATGCCATTAGTAAATCTAAGCTTCATAGTTTTGTATAAGAGAGATTAAGAAGGGATTTAGATCAGATATTAAAAATTTTTAAAGGTAAGGAACAAGTAGATAAGCTAAATGTTTTGTTGTTTTAAGGGGTTATATTTTACAACTTTATATGCTAGACAGTAAGTATCTTAACAGAGTGGATATATGGAGCAATCTCTCACCTAGTGCAGCAATTCAGTTTGATAGAATATGTTGAAAAATGTATTAGTTATATGGTTTGAATGGATGCAGACTTTATATTAGTTGAAAAATTTCTGGCCATTAGATTAAATTTATTATAGGTGCCATCTTGCCAAGGAATCGAGATCATGGCCAGTGAATTTAATTTTAAAATTAAATTTCATTATTACTTTTAAAATAATTTTGAAAATAAATGCAAATGTTCATTATTTAGGCTTAATTAGAATGCAAAGTTTACAATGCTTTTTATTAAAATTCATGTTTATCAATAATTTTTTACCTGATTAATAAAGCAAAAAGATAAAAGGTATATGCATACATGAACAAGTAGTACATTTTGAAGTCTTGTGGTGAACTTGATTAATCTTGTTGCAATTTAATTTTATTTTAATTGATGTAAATTTTACTTTCAAAATACTTACCCTTGACTGAACCAGGAAATTGTCATGATGTTTTGTAATCGTTCATGTTCTTATCTTCATTGTCATGGGGGTTAGATTAATATACAGTTTTATTTTTCATTCTTTTAGTTTTAATTTCTGGTTGGGTCATTTTAAAATTGTATTCAAATATTGTTGCCATCATCATCATTTTAACCCTAGGTCATTGAGTTGTATCTAGCAGATCAAATTTAGTTCTGTTAATTCTTTAATTTCTATGAATCTCTAAATTCATCTTACCTGAGCTGACCACAGCCAGCCACCCTAGGTTGAGTTGGTTCATGCTTTGTGTAGAACTTGAGACTGATTTCTGGCCACCTTTCAATCTGACTGGATTTCATCATATGGCTTCTTTATCCCTGCTAGTTTTGTAGTTTTCTCTTCTCTCATTCCTCCTTTCGATGTGTGAATTTGTTTTGGATCATACTGATCATTGCTCAGAGACCATTTTATTGCTCCTGACAATTTCACTGCAGTAAGCAGTCAGTCTATAGATGTGCTGCAGTCTGTATCACTGTTATTTGTTATCCATGTGGTTTTAGTTTCCTGGGGGTGGGTGGGAGGATAATTTCCCACCCACTCATCTGGCTCTGCCTTGTCATTTATAGGTTACAGATAAATCTTTTGACATCGCCACTGCAATTGCACCTATTAATGACTGACGTTCAGATAATTTTTAGCAGATGCTTCTGTTCCTTTTCTCACAGCTTTCATCTTTGATGGTGGCTATTTTGGGTAACACTTTCCTAAAGACTTTTTTAGTTTATCCGTCAGGCTATTCAACAACTCCTCTGTGTACCTGCTTCTGTTTATCCACTGGCGCCACCATTGTTTTTGAATGGAAATCTCACAGAAATTGCACCTGCCATATGAGCATTTTGTTCAAAGAGATTTGTGCTAATGATTTATGACCTGTGTAGTTTGGTTTCTAATAAGATGCAAGTCTTGGACATCCAAAAATCATTTTGCTGCCCATTCTTTGCAGAGTGGGCCTCTATCATTTGCTACTGAGCTCTTTTTGCTTCTGGGAACTTATTAAAATACTCATAACTCCATAATTCTTGCTGCTTATTCTTCACACGCTATTAAATGGTTAATGTTGTTGTTGGACTTAAGGGCCCTGATTTTACACTATCTGATAGTCTTGGATTATCAGGCAATCAGTGTAAGGATCTGTTCTCGGTTTTCCTGAATGGTATTAATTATTACTATCATTTATTAAACATAGATCATTTTTAGGCAGGAGTTATAACTTATTATTTTTTTTTGTTTAGCCCCCCTTTTTTCTTTAGCAAATTATTTTCAATTTAAAAGAAAAAAATTTTTCTCTTAATTTCTCCTCTGGTTCATGTTGCTAGCAGACTTGCCAATCTTTGTTTGCCATATCAGGATGTCTTCCTCAACCAATCCACTTTGATATCAACCAAACTCCTAAATGGCTTGAGGCTCAGTTAGCCAGATCATTTTGTTTTTAGTTGCTCTGCCCATTAGCTACTCAGTAATGAGCTTACTCATTAGTGACTTATGCAGTCATCACACCATCATTGTCCAGAAACTTCAGGCAGTGACATTTCTTTTTGTTGTCAATTTGTGACCTTTTTTTTTTCTCAACACAAGAATCTCATGAGAAAATTGTGAGCCTGCTGTTCTTTCTTTTTGCAATTGACAGTTTTTTTTTTTTTTTGTCTTTTTGCACGCTACTGTCGGCCATTTTTCTTTTTTTTTGCCCGAAAGGTGCCATCACTATTTTATATCATTTTGGCCTGTATACATCTTGTAATCAACTTCTTTATTTCCTAGGTTCTCCATCACTGACTAACCTGTTACCAGCTTTCACATCTCTTTTGAGATCATCCAGCACTCCGGGAGTGTGGTTTTACAGCCAACACACTTTTGTCATTTCTGAATGCATGAATGACTTTAGGCTAATGCCCTTAAATGTCTGGAAGTTTCCAGTCTTAACCTGGGGTCTAAACAGACAGACAGTTATGTTGGATGATTTTTTTCTGTTTTTTCATTGATAGCCCTCCCACCCATCCTCATTTCTGTTTTAGCCATTACCAAAATTATTTTTGCTTTGGACTTTTCTGAACATTTGGTTAGCTTATTAGTTTATTTGAATGTACTTTTCAAGCATTTTCACTTCTTACCACCTGGACAACAAGTTATCTTTGGTTCAGTACATATATAAAAGCTCTTTTCTGATGTTGAATCTCATTTTCATTTAAAGAAGGAGTTTACTCAGATTTTTTGTTTTGTTTACATGTGGAGTAATTTTATTGCTGTTTCCATTTTTAATAACTTTCCAGTCATCAATCAATTGTTTTGAGTTTCTATAAACTTATAGATCTACATATTTTCTTGTTCTTATATATAAAGTGAACCTTTTCTGTTTTTGGAAGTATAGTTTGGGGCACCTAGAAGTTCTCCACCAGTTTTGGTCTCTTAATTGAACATCAGGACCAATTTTCTGTTGGGTTGGCTCATGTTTCTGGCAGATAATGCATGCAAGCCTAAGTATGGCAGTCTTCTGCTACATCACTGCCTTTGTCTGGTTTTTCTTTCTATAGACAAGGTTCTTCACAATGACCCCTTTTCCACAATGATTTTGGCTCAAACAACTCTTGTTGCTAATGAATTTTGAGGTCATGCAGTTTTCCCAGTTTTATGTTTGCAGTGGTAGTTTCTTCATTCACTCCCTTGTCACCATCAACATATTTTCATCTGGTCTGAACCCAACTGATTAGCAGCATTATCTGCACCAGTACTCTCTTGATGAATTATTGACATGGTTTGTCAAGTGTAAATGTGTTGGTGCTTTTGATCAGCAGGTCTTCTGTATCACTGCATGTGAGGTGAAACCACTATCCATTCAGCCTTTGGTCAGCTGTCTTTCTGTTGGAGCTGTATTCTGAGTGTCACAGTTTGCATTTGCATATTTGAGAGCAGTCCTGTTCAGACCCCTTGCCCTCTCTGTTTCAAGCCACTTTGGCCAATCTTGACCAGCTGCTTTGTGAGAATTGACCACTTTTATTTACTGCCCTATGTCTAGGTCTGGCTAAGGTGCAGTCCAGGTATGTATTTTAAAAGGCTCCCTGCATTTTACTTTAAATCAAAAGTGCTTTTTTATGATAATCTACTTGACCATATGCTTACATATTAATCCTTCTCCTTTCATAGTCATTTCTCAGTTGGATTTATATGATAAGTTATTTCTACTTCTTTTTTCAATAAACATTACATTTTTCTTAATGGCTAAATTAAAAAAAAAAAAACAAAAACAAAATTTTTCTACCAGAATGCTTAAGTATATTTCTAGGTATGAATTTTGTCACAAAAATTCTTTTATACAGTAAAATTGTTATGATTTATGAGTGAAATACTCCCCTCAGTGAGTAAATATTTTAGACTATATTGATAAAAGATATTTTTGTGAATTCACTGATTTTGATTTTGTGGATGGAGGGAGTCAGTAGGGAGTTGGTAGAACTTTTGGGAACTCCCCACGAGAGCTGAAGATATATTGTTAGTGATTTATAAAACAAAGAAACAAATATTTGTATTTTGTAATATTGTGATATTTAATGGAGGTTTGGCTAATGTGTTATTAAATCCTCTAGCTGGAACAATCTACTTTTCATTCTTTATTTGCTCATCATAACCATGTCAATGAGATCTACAAGAGAAATAGGAAACTCAAATTTAAATGTTTGCAGATCTGAATCTTACAGATGTCTGAGTTGTTTTTTGTTTTTTTTTTATTAGCATTTTGAAAATTGGAGATGATTGGTTTGGAAGGCTTCTGGTTGAATTGGTTTGAAATATGCAGTATCTCTTTGGCATTTACATAGACATGGCACTTTATAGGGGGAGCAATGAAATGTGTGAGATAAAAACAGCAAGAGACAGGGTTTGAGTTTTATCAAGCTGCCTGAATATCTTCATTATATCCACTGATAAATAACTCGCAGCTCAGCTGGCCTGCAGTGAAGGAAGAGTGTCATAACACAGGCCCTTCAGACATTTGCTCTGATTTGGTAACAGCTATGTTTATCAGCTTCTAGCTCTTCCTAAACCAAACCCAGCTTCCTCTTGTCTTCATTACATTCATCACTGCTTCTGACAGCCATCTTACGCATGTTTCTGCTTTTCAGATGTAAAGACGTTCATCTGGGCTTTAGGTGGGTTTTTATTATGGTCAGGAGTTGATGGGATGTAAGCACGCTATGGAGGAAAAAAGGGTGGATGAGGGAAGACTGCTGGGATGTTGTTTGATGATTGATTTTTCAAAGCATGCTCTTATTGATATATCTGAGGGTGGAAATCTATATGTGATGTGGGTACATAATCAGTTCTAAATCCCACTTTGGTTCAGTGCTCCCCCTAACATCATTACAAAATCATGCACTGACAAAACAGTGAAGCTGCAAGCAGCAACATTTTCCAACTAACACTTGCTGAACCAGTTTCCATGAGATAGAGAAAAGAAATCTGACCCACTTAAAAGTCCCTTTTTGCTTGGGGGGTGTTTGGCAGGCATAGAGTCTGATGGTTGATTGACTAAGCTGATGTTGTAGAAAGAGTATTATTATTATTACAGTTAAAGAAATGAAATAACGAATACTTTCAAACTGAACATTTTGTTTTGAATCCCTATTTATGCAGAAAATGAATTATAAGAAAGTAACTTTATAATATTATTAGTAAAAGGGGAATAATTTTAAAAGAAATGCAATTTAAAGGAAATTTAGAGTTCTCAACTAAATCTACATCAGTTTCAAAATGCCATTAATGTATCAACATGTATCTCTGACTGGATTCACCAGCTATTCTAAGTAGTGTGATGGCAGGATTAATAGTTTCCTGGTTGAACTTTGTAATCATGAGATGGTTAACTCCACTCTACCTCATTCAGAGAAAAGTGCTGACTTCCTCTCAAGTCCACATCAGTATTTCCAGAAGTTAAAAAAAAATTTTTTTTCTGATGGGTAAAAGTGCAAGTTTTAAAAGTTTTTAAAAAATATATTTAAATAGAATTAACTTGGAGGTAAACTTATTCTACAGTAAACTGCAAATAACGGCAGCCTCGGGGATGCTGTTATATGGAGCATCCATATAGGTAAGGTATAAGGGAGGTGTAAATAGGTAGAATATAAAATGGACGTGCACATGCTGCAAGGTGCACACGGAAAATACATGTAAATATGCACAAGTTATATACAGAACATATGCATGAATAGAACACAATTATATCTTTAAAATGTATGCACAACATGTTAGATATGTGTAAAAAAAAACAAACAATTATACGAGGTGTAGTCAAAAAGTATCCGACCTTGAATTTGTTTGAACAAAATAATAATGCGTGAGCAAAATCCGCATGGGTATTAGGTGGCCGCGTCCTTCCTGAGCATGCGCAAAAATTTTCGTGTCGGTAGGTGGCGCCAGTCGCCTGCAGTGACGCGTTGAGTACAGACGTGAAGAGTGTGCTGTGCGATTTTTCTTTTTGAGTCAAGATGACCGAGCGCATTGAGCAAAGATACTGTATCAAATTCTGCCAAAAACTTGGTGATACGCAAGCTCAGACTATCGAGAAGATGCAGAAGACCTTTAGAGATGATGCTATGGGAAAAACACAAATAAAGGAGTGGTACAACCAGTTCAAAGATGGCCGCACCTCAGTGGACAGTGAGCCACGTCATGGCAGACCATCGACTAGCAGAAATGATGAAATGATTGCAAAGGTTCGAGGAATAGTCAATGAAGACCGTCGTGTGACTATTGAGGAGATTGTTGCCAAAGTTGGAATCAGCCATGGGTCAGTTCAGTCAAATAACAGAAGATTTGTGCATGAGGAAGGTGTCAGCCAAATTCGTACCAAAGTTGCTGTCTGACCAGCAGAAAGAAAACAGAAAGGAAATCTCCCAGGACATGCTGGACTGTGCTAGCCAAGATCAAAACTTCATGAACACTATCATCACTGGCAATGAGACATGGGTGTACGTCTATGACCATGAAACAAAATTGCAATCATCCCAATAGAAGCATCCATCCTCACCAAGACTAAAGAAAGCAAGACAGGTGCGCAGCAATGTTAAACTGATGATGACCTGTTTTTTTGACTACAGAGGTATTGTGCACCATGAATATGCACCATAAGGTCAGACAATTAACAAAGAATAGGGTTCTTCGTCGCCTTCATGAAGCTGTGCGGCGAAAACGACCCGACCTATGAACAGCAAAGAACTGACAACTCCACCATGACATCGCACCCGCTCTTTCCGCCCACGTCGTCCAAGCATAACACACCAATTGTTCGTCAGGCTTCCTACTCCCCAGACTTGGCTCTGTGTGACTTTTGGCTATTCCCAAAGCTAAAAAAAACACTCAAAGGGAGAAGATTTGAGTCAACAGAGAACATTAAGCAAAATTCGACAGCACAGCTCTACAGCATCCCAAAAAGTGATTTCCAGAAATGTTTCCAGCAGTGGCAGGAACACTGGCAGAAGTGTGTAGACTCCCAAGGCGAATGCTTTGAAGGACACTAAATCAAAACGGTGAGTTTTTTAATATTACTTGTTTTTTTGGCCAAAGGTCGGATACTTTTTGACTACACTTCGTACACCATGCAATACTGTTTACTTCGCTTCTGTTACCTGCTCCTCTGGTGGTGGTGTTTCAATTGCTGCATCAGGAGAACGACTGATGAACCAACATTGCACTCACACATCAGAATATTTTTGCCTACACTTTTTTCTAATTTCTTTACTATTTCAATTTTATCCGCAATGTTGAGAGTAGTCCTTTTCCATTTTTCTCCAGTACATGCTTTGTCAAATTTATGAGCTGTTGTTGAGGGGTGCAAAAGCTATCATATGATATAGACTCGGTGCACTTCCAAGATGGCAAATGTAAATAAACTTAAGTTGTTTGCTGTGTCTGCTGCCAGAGCTGTGACATATGCTGTTATATATAGTGTTGCTATATCCAGAGTTTACTGTAATTGGTAAAATATTGCCTAAATGTATCCTTTGTTAGATGGTCAGTAGCTATCACCAGGGTTAGTTCTTGGTTATTTGTTGTCAAAATCACGGTCAGTATGTGTTATGATTTTTAATCTCTCATGGTGGTGAACCTTTGGATGTTTGCCTGCTTTGGCTTCATTAACCGTATGTAATGATTTTAACTGAAATTAGTACAGGAATCTCTTCTAGAATGTTTATTGTTGAAAACACACTGGCCCTTAAAAGTTGTGGAATTTCTTGTTACAACCCATGAGAAGTTCTGAGGTCTGGTGGACAAGGCAATGACAGCCAGTGTTAATATGCAAAAGAAGATTATAGGTTCATGCTGTGCCACATACAGATTCTGTAAATTAAACTCCCCAGCAATTGTAGCTATAAACACCTTATGTGGGCTAACAATTATTATAAAAAACATGAAGCAATGTGAAAAATTTCTAAATTACCTTAAGTTTTTGAAAGTCAACTTATTTTCTATTTATATTCAAAATTTCACTAGAATATTTCCAGATTTTTAGCATTTAGAATTTAGAATATGCTGAATGGTTGAGAATAACATTAGATTTAACTAGTTTGGATATGGAAGAGACTGAATAATTTTTAAAGTATTCAGAGATTAATTCTTTTGGTCATTTACAGGTAGAAATACGTGAGTTCATAACTGTAAAGTGGCTAAAGAACTATCATCAGTGTAGTTGTTAATAACGATAGGTTAAAAATAAAATTTTAGGCATTTCTTTTCCTTAGAGGCTTTGTATTCACCATGCTTGCTTCCTCAGCAAATAACCAGGCTAAGCTATAAGGAGGTATAGTATTTCTAGCTAAATTAAAACTAAACCAAACAAACAAATGTCTAACTAAATTACCTTAAAGTATATAATATTTCTAATAAATTAAACTAAATTGAAACAAGTCTAATAAGTATATGTAATTGATAGTGATAATAATAATAATGTCTGATACCATTTGCTCTACAGCTATGCAAATAATGAATTCTACCTGTGGGCTGTAATGCAGTAATAATTCATAATAGCATCTGATTAGTCAACTTTATTTAAACTCTATTTCCAAATTTGTAAAAAAAAAACAAACAAACAAAATAATGATATAAGAAGAAAACCGCTTGAATTATTGAAGGAGTGAAAGCACAGGCCAGGGTAACCTTGTTAATTTTGATGGTAAGCTTATTGCTAGAAGTCTTGGCTTCGTTTTCAAAGCAAATGAGTCAGGCAGCTTACAGATTTCTTGCCTGTTTTGTGAGGAGTGGAAATGGGTAATAAAATGCTTGGTTGAGCAGCTGGGAGTGAGAGGAGGATGGAAGCAAAGATTAGTCAGCACATAAGTAGGATAAATGAAGCAGATCATCAGAGATACCAAAAATGACAATGATAACCCCTTTTCTCTGTAGTCAGAATGGAAAGCATATTTTTAGCAGTATAGTTTTTTTTTTCCCACTTTTTCTTTCATTCATTCTTTCTTTCCTTTTTGAAAATTTTTACTGAAGATCTTGTTCAGATATCACAAAGTTGTAGCTGGTGTTTTTGATATGTGCTGGAACACTATTTAACCATCCATCCATCCAGAGTATCCCTTCCCTTTCTCTTGCACTGGGAGGGCAGGAGCAGATATGAACCTGTTCAAACTCAGAGCCAGCAAAGGAATTTAACATGACAGCCTGTCTTTAATAAGCCCAGGAATGCTCAATTAGGTTTTAGAACCTTTTAAAATTATCTTCTGAATTATCTAATTGGCTGGCCTCGTTAACATCCTGACACCAAGTGGCCCTACTAAATCAGTCAGCTAGACTGGATCTAACTCCACACAGTCATTGGTAGACTTGAAGATAATGCATTAAATGATGCACATGTTTATTAAATTACATTGCTAATTCTGTTAACAATATCTGTGTTTAAAAGAAACTGATACATTTTAATAATCACTTAAATGCTTTCTTAAAAACTTATTAAAATATATTCAGAATTTTCATTTTGTTCAATCACAGTGGTCTTGAAGAGAGAAGACTATATCTTTAATGTCTGTTGAAGATACTAAAAGTGTTGTTTGCATGTGGTACATTTTCATTCATTTTATTGGTTAGGGAGAAAATTGAGTATTCCATTATACAAATAATTATTATAGAAACAGGTTTATTTTAAAGATTTTTTATCTTTCAAGCCAACTGCTAGTCTATCATGAAAACAGTTCTGAACTATGATACGGAGAATCATAAGATTTAAAAAATTAACATTAACTTCTGTCATTTAATGCGTAAAATTGTTTTGTTTTAAGTGTTTTATGGAACATTGGTTTTTACTAAATTTTCTTAGCTTCTACCCTGAAAATATATAATAATAATAATAATAATAATAATAATAATAATAATATCAGTTGTAGCACAGGTATTACTTACTGAACATATAGAACAGATTTAGCTATTTAAGTTTTGTCAAAGAATATTGACATAACAGATAGGAGTATGAAAGAAAACCAAAGATAACTGGCTAATAGTTTTTTCCAGAAGTTTAAAAATTGATTTGTTGTTGTTGTTTTTGTTCAGATTTAAGTTAGAAAAATAAGAAAAGATAAAAGGTGTACAGAAATATGGCAAGCTTGGTTCCAACATTCCAAAGGACATCGCTCTGCTCAGTAGCTTCCTAAATGTATTGGACACAAGCTGAGAACAGTCATTTAGCTATTTCTTTCTTTAAAATTAAATTATGGTTGCCAGGAGGCATTGGAGGAATACAGAGGAAGTTATGCATTCATAGAGGTGCTCACAGAAACTTTCTGAATCTCTGTTTCTCAACTTCTCTACATGCTTTTATCTCTCTCAGTTAAAATCAGCTAAAGTGTAAGCAAAGCTGAACCTTTCCAGATAATATCCCCCCTCTCACTCTTGGGAGAATCTTTTGAAGCAGTATGGAAGTTTTCCTGATGACTTCCAGCTTATCTAGATCAGAATGCTGATAAAGTTAGTGTGGAGGATCTCAAAGAGAGCCAGCCAATCATATTGACAGACTGTCCTCCACAGAGAAACTTCACTCTCACCTGATGTCTTCTCCCAAGTGACAGTGACTTAATATTAAGGTGGGGCCCATCTCTCTGCATTGTCTTTGCTTTATGATTCTAATTCATTACTTGCACATTGGTTGCCATGGTTTCATCCATATTTTAGCAGCTTTCTATTTATTCATTTATTTATAAAAATTTTTTTCTTAAAATGATATCATTTGAAAACTAATACTTTTACATTGCAAGTTTCCCCTTTCATAACTTCAATTAACTGGCAAACAAATTCAGTATATTTTAAACTAATACAACATAATTGATGAAAAAGTACTAGGGATAGGAACCTGACTTGAGGACATGATTATTGTTCTATAAAGCAGTTTTTGGTAGTAAATAACATCTGACTGTGGAATAATAACCTGTATTACATACATTTATGTAAGTGACCGAACTTTAGATCTGGTCATTGTTGAAGCTAGAAAATCTTTGGAGGAATTATTTAATTTTTTGTGCTGGAAAAGAATCAGTTTCATTCCTGTATTGATCCTAAAATAAAATATTATTAGGTTGAAAGATGCTTCTGCAATGAGTGAGGAAATTACTAGAAATATGGACATGTATGTACTTGATAAGTGTGTGTTTGATGGGGCTTGGGAATTCCATTCTCAGTTTAAATTTACCAGGCTGCTATCAGAGGGGAAGAGAGAGAGAGAGGTCATACTGACAAGGTTAAACTCTTCATTAATGGGAGTGTGGAATGGCCTGGTAAGGCCAGCTGCTTGCCAACTTCTGGCTGCTCCAGCAACTCTTCTGCTTCTTCCTGGATTGAATTTATGGCTTAAGCTACATCACTCAAGTCAGCCAATCTGTATCCTCTTAAGCTACACCACTCAGTCAGCCAGTCTGTATCCCTGTGGCTAGCAGGCAGGCATACTATGATGATATAGAGGCAGCAATATTTATGCTGATTCTTTTGCTAATCTGTTTACTTTTTTTACTAGCTCCCCATTTTTTGTCTGTATCCTTATCAATTAAAAACCAAAGCTGGCTCCTAAAATTTAAAGTATCTGACTACATTTGAACTTCTTTTGGATTTGTAATTACCATGAAACAAGAATAATTATTAACTTTTTTTTTCAGAACAAATTTAAAAAAAAGAAGAGTTAAAACTATAAGGAACCTCCTTATTTGTTTTGTTTTATTTTATAAGAACCAATGTAATAAATTTGTTTTGATGAGCCCAGAATTTTGATTTCATAATCTGCAGTTTATATTGAAGAACTGGTTTTCTCAATTTAACCAATATTTGTGGCCTTGGTTCTCCCAGGTATTATAGAAATATATCACCAGGACACATTTGCCTTGCTTACCACTTGCTTTCTTGTAATGAATGTAGCTGCTTATAAATTTACATTATCAGCAGCTAAATTTGAACATTGAAATCATGGAGAATGTGTGAAATTCTTAGATTCAACAATAAATCAGTGCCAAAGTTTTAGTTAGCACAATGACTGTGATCAGACAGAAGTCGTACTCATTGCAGTGTGTTTCTGAACTGACTGAAATCGAAAAATCGGTTTGTTTTTGTGCAAGAAGATGGTAAAGATAAATAATGCTTCTAGACAGACTGAAGTGTGAAGTAACTAGTGAAAACACCAGTATGAAGTACTGTTGTGTCAACAGTGATGGTCATGAAGGTGATGTTATACACACCACTATTGGGGGCTGAAAATTACTGCGTGAAGCCAGTCCTGATCAGCTGCTAATGTGTAGATTGAAACAACATGTATTAATAAAATGCTTTATACTTGCTTCTGCTTATAGTAATATGGTAGACTGAATCTCTATTTGCCATCAGAATGCACACCTCATATGTAGAAGGGTTGGTTGTCTGCCTTGGCTCTTACCAATCTGTAATACCACACTGTGAATTATCACAGTTAATCAAGACTTCTGACGGGCACTGTTCTGATAAATACATAGACCCTTTTAATTGTTGCATTATGAGATTTACCAAAGATGTTTGTGGAATTTATTTCACAGCAAGCTAATGATGCCAAAATTTTTTTTTTTTGAGCACCATTATTGTTGGACTGTTCACTGACTATTTTTAAACAATGAAATATCTAAAGCCAGCTCATTGTTATCCATAACCAAGAATAATATGTAACCAGCCACTATATGCATGTAACACAATAGCAACACAACATATATATTTTTTTGTCATGGAAATTGGGGATGACTACTATATCTTGAATCATTTTGTGAATAGCATAAATAATGACTGCATATACCTGTTCTGTTCAGGTAAAATCTTTGTACATTTCAGCTAAATTTGAAAATTGATTTTTCTTACTATCTAGTGTTCCATGTGGAACATGTAAAATTACTCCCTGTCAGTCCTGAAAACTAATACTGATGGATTTCACAGCTTGGAGTAACTGGAAACACAATCAGCAGTCTATAGCTGGCTGTTTGTGTAAGATAAACTTCTGTGTTAATGACATGAGCAGCTAGGGCATCTCTGTAACACTCACTACCACTGCTGTGTAGTTGCAATATGCAAATGTATTTTATATGCACTCTCAGACTTTACTGTTAGATCTTTTTATGTTGCTATATTCTTTAGTCTTTGTTGCACATTGCATTACGAAGAATGCTTTAGGAAACTTAAAATTATTGTGGGTTTTTCTTTTTGTATGAGAGTTTCTGAAAGAAAAAAACAAACAAATTTAGTTTAGCTTCACGAATATAGAGAAAATTGCTGTAAATAAAGTATTTTAGGTAGTAACTTTTGGCAATCTTGTGTAGTCATATTTAGTCTGTTGGAAACTATGATGGATTTAAAATACACTGATGTAACAGAGGGAAAGAATTGGCTTCCCTTGAAATGAAGGGAAAAACAACTTGTGTATCTATACATCTGTGAAAGAATATTGTTTACCACTTTTGCCAAATATGAATCAAATAAATATTAAATTATAATTAATTGTTGCAGATAGATAACTTTTTCCTCTCTGTTTTTGTTAATTATACATTTACATTTAATGATTGCTACTCATTTTTCTGTTAATCTGCCAGTTGTAGCCATTTAACTGTTCATATATAAAGCTCTTGTTCTTTTAAATCACCCATCTATTGGATTTTAAAATGAACTATCTGTGTTATATTTGAATAATGGCATCAGATAGATTGTTTCAGGTTTCACTTATCTTCTCTGGGAGGTTTAAGTTTTGACTTCTTGTAACCTGAGATAACATAAAACAACACTACCTTAGTCTCTGATTCTTATGTAATCCAATTCTTTATCATGACTACAATTAATCAGTTCTGGTGTAGAAGATTTAACTAAGAAAACTATTAGACAATGACAGGGTTGCTGGTGAGATAAAGAGTGTTGCAGTACTTGTGACCAATTTTTCAGGATTTTCTATCACATTTTAAAATCAGTTTGACTTTCATATAAAAAGGAAAGTATGCAGACATCCAAGATTTATCCAAATCTGGTGTTTTAACTTGACACTGTGGATGTCAGAAAACCTAACCAAATACTGAATGGGACATTTTTATTTTATATTTCTCTAGGTTGAGGAGAACAAAGTAACGTTTAAAGAAAACACAACAAGAACTCTCACCATTTTTAGTACTTTTTAAAACATCACCTTTTGCTTAACCACATAATCCATCTGAGTTATAAAGGAGCACAATAAGAGCTTGAATAGCACAATTCCATCTTGAATGGAATGCTGTTCAAAGTATAATCAAGAACACTGTCGATGTTGGTTGAAATTTTCTGTCAAACCTTTGATTTTAACTGGCAACTTCCCCATTTGGTTCTTAACAAATGCATTGACATTTTCAGGTAGATTTAAATTTAGCAAATTTTCTGGCTGGTATTTGTGCTCACTACTTAAGATTTTTAGAAAGGTACTTTATGCAAGGCATTCCACCAAAGTCTGATTTGGACAGATTTTGGGTAGAGCATTTAAAATATACATGACACCGCGCTAAAAAAAATCTCGAAAAATTAATCACGAGTATTGCAAAATCCCTCACTTTGTGAAGACACCACAGAGTGGTTTTATTAAGGTTATTTTATGGAATATTGAAGTCAGTGTGAATATAAACCCCTCTGTCTGGTTTTTGTTGTACTAATGTGATATTGTCAAAATACTTGTGCATGCAACTTTAGATTAAAAAAAAATTGTCTGTTGTACTGTAAATAAAATAGCTCTGATGATTTTGATTGTATTTCCTGTTGATGGTTGTAAACTCAGTATTGAATTAGAAATCATTACAGGATATCTAGACCAGCAGTGTGGCCTAATGGGTAGCAAGTTCGCTTGTGAAACAGAGGGTTGCGGGTTCGATCCCTGGTGGGGTCAGAGGTGTGCTGCTGCTGCTGCTGAGAGCCAAAAAGCTTGAAACAGCTGTACAGCACTCCTCCAGGATGCTGACATTCACTTACCCCCCCTCCTCTCTGCCGACTCGACTCGCACTGGGCCAGCGTGGCAGGGCCCATTACTCCCCCATGAAATCTGGGGAAGGCCTATGTCCAACAACAGACTTACACTGGCTGATGACATGACATGATATCTATCTATCTATCTAATATATAATCTGTGTGTGTGTGCATGTGTGTGCGCGTATGTGACAAAATTCCAGCAGAATCATGAAAATGTAAAACAACAATTCATCTAAAATTTATCTGGAATTGTTGTTTCTCACCCACTCACAAGCTATAATGAGACACGCTACCATGGCCATTTATTGTTCTTTAGTGACGAAAAATTGTTTGGTAAAGTGAATAGGATAAAATAAGTGTATCAAATTTCATTTGTGCATTTCTACATCCTTGATTGTTTTGTCATGTGTGTTTTGTTTTTTTTTCATTTATCACTAAGAATCTTAAATATGCCTGTATATTTTTCACACAATTTTTTTTAAAAAAATGTGTATTATGAATGCTAGATACTTTCAAGTTTCTTAATATTTTATTTTAACTTCTATTGGGAATCTTAACTTCCTTTTTTGTTGTCCACTTTTTAAATAAACATAGCAAAAAACTTACATATATCTTGGTTTTTAACCCTTTGAACTTCACAACTGTTCAAGTGACCTGTTTCATTCTCTAGAAACACAAAATTGCCACTTGTTCAGCCTGCACTGATATTCTTCATAATAGATAAAACTGTTAAAACCACAGTTAATTTAAGATAGTTGTTAGTATTCCTTTCTTTCTGCACCATCACTTACCTACCTATCTGCTTGCTGTTGTCCTACCTGCATAGAGACTTTACTAATTCATGAAGTTAAGCCATGAAAGAAACTGATAAGTGTTAAGACTGAAATAATGTAAACCAAGACTTTCATCTTCAGAAAAGGGGTTGTTTAGATCACCATTGTTTTCCATCTTGTTGAAGTTCATTAGAAGTAGATAATAGAAGGTAATCTTTGGGTTTTGCCTTTTTTGAAAAAAAAAAAAACAAAATTGATGGAGTTTACTATATTCTTAGCAAATTATGTGATGTCATATGTTTGTGTGTGTGTATATAATTTTAAAAAAAGAAAAACCTTTTAGCATGGCAAGCAGGCAGTTTCTTCATAGTCAATCCTCTATTTATTTTTACAGAAGTTAAATAGTATTTTACATCTAAAATTATTGGAAATCAAGCATTACAAAATTCTGGTGTGTGTCTTCCTGCCTTTTTAAATGAAAACTACTGTGTGAATTTATCACCTGATTAAATTAAAAGAAAAAATTGTTAATACCACAGCAACCACAAGATAATCCATTAGACAGCTATAATTTACATAACATAAAATGTTTTAAACTACCAGTAGTCTTTAATCCTTCTGAAACCGTGTTGCTAACTGATGTCTTGCTAGGTTTTTGTTACATAATCAATTTGCCTATTTACTTCAGACTTTATCAACCTGCATCCCGACGCCCAGTAGCCTTTTCTCCTAGTGCAGAACTAGGATTAACAGACCTAGAAATGGCTCATACCTATGGTTATGATGATCCATATTTTGATGATGAACGAGGTTATGACATGGAATATGAGGTAAGTAATTTTTTAGAATTCCCGACACCTAATAATCGACACATTTTCAGTAAACCCTGTGAAATGAGAAACATCTTTGCTATGCTGGACTGGGCAAGATGTCGATGAAACACCATGCATTCTGGTAGATCTGATAAAATGTTGAAATAGTGCAAACCGAGACTAAGTGTTCCCGTATATAATGTGGAATTGATATCTATCCAGAACTTCTGAATATAGCTTTTGAGTTTTTGGATTGCTCATTGATAGGATATTATAATCAAGATGTTTTGACTCTGACCAGCATTGGTGATGAAGGTTCTTCTCATAAAACATGTTTAATAATGTTTGGTCCAGAAGCTGGTATGGAGATTTCCCAGAGATTGAACAAATTGCATGTAACTGGCAGTATTGACTCCAATTGGGGTTCTTGCTTCAGTAAAAAATCCTGTTTATAAGGTTCACACAGTTACTTTCTCTTGTCTTAGAAATGCTAGCATCTCTACTTTTGGCAAAAATTTTAGTAGCATTAAAATAAATGAGATAATTGAACTGTTTTCTTTAATTGTACCTGCAAGCTATGAATATTGGAACAAATGAAGCATTTCCTAAAATATGTTGTGCTGAATGTAATGATCACAGTATACGAGGTCTGTTGAAAAAGTATCCAACCTTTGGTGGGGTTCAGTTGCTAATCCCCTTCGAAGTAGGCCCATTGTGCCTCCACACACTTAGCCCAGCAATCCTTCCACTCTTTGAAGCATGTCTCAGCTCTGCTGCACATTCCACGTGATGTCCTCTCAGCTCTCAAAGTGGGAACCTTTCAGTGGCATCTTCATTTTTGGGAACAACCAGAAGTCAGAAGGAGCCATGTATGGAGAGTAGGGAGCCTGGCAAATGAGCGAAATATATGCCTTTCTTTGCCAAAAAACCTTGGATCAGCTGCGACGAATGAGCTGGGGCATTGTCATGATGCAGCTGCCAGTTTTGCGAGGCCCATAGATCTGGTCTCTTGCACCGAACTGCATCATGAAGACGTTGGAGGACTTCCTGATAGTACTCCTTTGTAACTGTCTTTCTAGTGCATATTCATGATGTACAACGCCTTGGTAGTCGAAGAAAACGGTCAGCATCACCTTGATTTTTCTCTGGACCTGATGTGCTTTTTTGGGCCTTGGTGACATTGGGTGCTTCCACTGTGATGACAGCTTTGGCTTCCAGGTCGTACCTGTACACCCACGTTTCATCTCCAGTTATCACAGTATTCTGGAACTCAGGATCCCTGTTGGCAATATCCAGCAGGTCCTGCGCAACCTCAAGATGAAGTTGTTGCTGTTCCTGAGAAAGCAGCTTGGGCACAAATTTTGCTGCCACTCTGCAAAAGCCCAAATCCTCCTTTAAAATTGCATGTGCAGAATCTTTACTGATCTCAACCTCGTCACCAATTTCCCGCACCGTCAAACGACGATCCTCCATTATCAAGGTCCGCACTTTCTCGATAACAACTGCATTGTGGCTTGTTGTCGGCCTCCCGGAACACTGGTCACTCTCCATTGATGTGCGGCCATCTTTGAACCTGTTGTACCACTCTTTTATTTTGGTAACACCCATGGCATTGTCACCAAAAGCCTGTTGAATTTTGCGAATTGTTTCTGCTTGGGTATCTCCAAGCTTTTGGCAAAACTTGATGCAAGATTGTTGCTCCACACGTACCATCATCATGGGTGAAATGAAAATGTGACGAGTAAGTAGTACAGTGACTGACACATCCAGCAAGCCTGCCAAAAACCACGCATGCACATGAAGGCATGCGGCTCCATTATGCACTTTTTTGCCTCCCTGATGTCATTACTTCCCACGGGAAAAAATAAATCCGGATACTTTTTCAACAGACCTCGTATTATCATTTCTTTTGGTACTTTTTTTTTTGAGAGTTCATCCTCTGACTGTTGGTTGTTTCATGTCTGGTGTTGTTTTTATTATTTTCGCCTTGAAAAGTGGATGGAGAAAAATAAATATTTGGTGAGCTGTTTTGTGTGATAGATTTGGAGCTCTGACATTGTCTTAAAAACACTTGAAATTACTTCCTGTCTGGCGTGTATAATATGATTATATATACGTCTACTTTCCAGGTAGTTGATAATTTTCTGCTTTTATATATTTATGTATTTTTTTTTTTAATGTAGCAATTTGCTTGGAAAAAGCTTTGAGTGTTTTCAAAACCAGGGTTTTGATATATTAAAAAATTTAAATGTGAGATGTGCTTACTTGACCAGAATGGAAATGTGTGGTGAAACTCATTAGCTTATACAACAGCTGATCCGGTACTGCTTAAGATAAAGATAATTAATTTTACACTGTTGATTGATTGTTTATATTATTCTTGCTATATTGACCCTGTGGTGCTTATTTTTGGGTGTAACAAAATGTTAGAATTATTTCATCACCTTATATTAATTTTAATGGAGAGAACAACATTGTATCAGTTTTGATGTACTTAAAGAATTATTTCAGGTGATGCAATAATTTTGGACACCACTTTTCTTCTCTCTGATGGATTTCTATCTTGTAAAGGAAAGTCCTACAGTTAGCACGGCCTCCGTTCGATTGGCTTCATATTTCTTAACTTGTTTACTTCCTTCCAGCTCTTGCCTTATTACCAATGAGCCACTGGAAGACTTGTCAAATGAGCACGGTTGCAGTAGTTAACAAATGTCTTCCACTTGCCCTTCCCCCAACCATGTCAGGGCTGTAATATCTGTAACTGTTTTTAATTCCAATCACTGTGTGTAAACTTAATGAGATGCTGATTTGTAAATCTGGAAAGAAGTGTAGCACAATTTAAAAAAAAAAAAATTTAAATGTGTTTTGGTGTGTAAGAACCAAGTAATACAGTACTATGGACAAGGCAATAAAAAGATTAGAAAGCTGTCATATCATGTAAATTAACAAACAAATGTGACAAATCATGGATCATGCTAGAGGTGGTTACTAGACTTTATAATGATGTTAAGTGCGTGTTTGTTTGTATTTGTATCAAGACTGATGTGAACAACTTACAGTGCTGCCATTGTTATTTATTTTTGATCTTTTTAAGTGTTATATTAAATTAAAAAAAAAAGAAAATCAAGTTGGGAATAATTTGGGTCTGGTTTAGTCTAACACAAAAATAAATTTGAAATTTTGGTAAATGCTGCTGTTTTAACAATCTCTTGTGAAGAATGAAGCTAAATGCCTCAGATTAGTTTGTTTACATTTGACTAAGGGTTAATGGGAATTATATGTTCATTGACCAGGATTATTGGAGTTCTTAGTGGTCACCAATAATCTGGATTTGATGAGTCAGGAAGATGGTGCTTGTTACCATAATAGCTGATGATAAAAGAGTAAGTAGTCTTCTATGATTCTCTCCAGATCTTTTGCAATAGTATTTTGACTGCCAACAACTAACAAAAGTGGAATGAAAAGTTTTTAAAAAGTTGATCAAATTTATATTTTAGTTAGTCTGTTTCTAGTGGATTTGATCGTGTGCTACTCATATCATGATCTTCCAGCATACTGTTCAAAATATTTCAGAGTTTCAGAGGTCTCACAAATTTAACAGTATTTTGGAATTCTTAATGTCAATGCAATGTAGTTTTATCATTAAATATATTTTTTTGCCTTAGAGCAAAAAAACTAATTTAATATGTTCACTATAACAACTGATTTGTTGTACTTATGAAGGATCCAAGTTCAGCAACATATGTGAATGCTTTCTTTGTGTGCTTATTTAGGTATATTGTACACCTTATGCTTTTCACTATTCTGAAAAATGCCAAAGACTCTAGTGGGCACTAATTATGTATTGAAAGCAGATGGTGGAGGTTACTTGTCTGAACCTGCTTAACATTTACCAAAGGGGGAGAACCAGATAATGGCTAATCCAATGCTGTAGCTCTTTGCTGTCAGATAACCTGTGGCATTATCAATTCACAGTCTTTCCTAGAAGATGAGAATTTCAATTTAGCCTACTGCTGATGCAGCATACCACCTTTATGCTATCACCATATCCTGAAAGCAGCTCTTTAAATCTTTTGAACTGTGGATTCATTTATTAGCTCACTGCAGGATAGCATTGCTGCTCACAGTTATTGTTGTTTGTGCTTATGACAGCCACATTGATGGTGGTTGAGAATAGCTTGATGATGTGGCTCCACTATTGGATGGTGACCCTGGAAGACAATCTAACCAGGTACTAGTGGTCATAGCTAGCTTATGTCTGTCTGTTGTGCATAATTATTCTCACTAGCCGAGCTAGGTGCCAACTTGGATTCGCATGAGGCCTATACCTCACCTCCAGGCTGTAGCTGCTCCAGTCTCTCAACAGTATACTGAATTGAAACAATCCCAAACAGTATGACCAACTTTGATAACTTTACAATGACTGTACATGTGTGTTGTATCCTTTTTTAAAAAATAAGTCTAGCCTTTCAACTTATGTAAAACACTAAATTAGAAAAGTGATCACTTAGAGTAGTTCTTTTTTTGGCAGGAATCTCTCAATATGCCTGATCAGTCAGATGTGTTTAATCTCACAGGTGCTAGATGGTGCCTTTATTATCAGCCATTAAAAATGAAATAAAGACGAAGTTTTGTCCATTGATCTCATACTTGGATGTCTATAAATGACTCTACACACACAAGTTGTATAACAGCATTCGAAAGAATATTTAAGTAGTGGATTCATTGAAACGAGAAGATTTTCTTCATTACTATTTCCTGATGATAGTAATCACTTTTATCATAAAATATTTTGTTGATGATGTATTTATAGAGATCTGCAGGAATAAACAATGCATTTAGTTCTGATTTGTCTTGAGAGATTTTGTTGCTTGACTAAAAACCTCTTGATAATAATAGAGAATGTTGGAATAGTTAAAACAGGGTTAGTTAATAATTTGGAAGTTGATCTTTAACTGTAAACTGTATAAACATATTGTTTATAAAACATGGGATTTAATCATTTTAAACAACTCAGAATAATCTTTCCTTCAACAGTTGTAAATCCATTGGTTTTGAATCCTTTGAACATGTTTGCTCATATTTTCATTCTTTTAGATAAATAATCTAATTATATTTTATCAAGACAGTAATCTGTTTATATAAGGTGGAAAGCTAATTCTTCCAAGTTTAACCAGTTATTTAGCTTTTGTTTTTATAATACTTACATCTGCTAGTTTTTGTTTAAAAGGAAACATTCTTTTGACCCCTACCAATCTCCTGTAGGAGCTGCTCAGTGAATATAACTATAATGCTGTAGCTTAGACTGCCAATAACTAACCCTAACTAGGTTTCCAGAGGTAGTACAAGGATTTATACTTGGTTATAATAGGAATTGTTTTAGCCATGTGTTGACTTGATAACCATTATGGCTTTTGACTTTCAACTGAGAGATGATAATGAAAATTTGTTGAAAAGGTCAGCTGATGTTTTTTAACTTTCAGATGTCATATTCTGAAACTTTCTACCATTCTTAGATTTTCGATTAAAATAAAACCAAAACAATCTGTGATCTCATAAACAAGTATAAAGCTTGAGTATTGTTTGTTTGCACTGATTGTTATTTTGCTCTGTAATGCTAATTGTATGTGTGTAGAGAGGTTTCAAGCTAAATTACACCTTATTGATTATGAATTTTACTATTAAAAATTTTAATTATTATCTATTTCTTTTGCTTGATTGCAATGGTAATTTTATAAAGAGGCTTTACCTCATCTTTATGGAGTGGGTTGGATGATGGAGCTAAGCTAGGCTTAGGCAATTATTTGTTGGGTCACTTTAATAAACAGTTGACATAAGGAGGAGACATCTGGTTGTATTTACAGCAAAATTGGAAAGCAAGCAGATTTTAATAATGCTTGTAGAAGAATTAACAGAGATGTGAAATACAATTTTCTGCCCTGTTGCCCAAGGCTGTTTGAACTCTGATAAGTGTTAAGTCACTCTTTGTTATAGCGCTCTGGTATTGCCTCAGTGCAGACTTTGATGGGAAGTTATTGGAAACTTGTTTTTATAACTCTGATCCCTAGTGTAAAAGCCTGCAAGAAATCAGCATTATTTTGCTTGGGTCTCGACCTACATCTAGGGGATTGTTTGCAATGAATACTACAGTTGGGGAAGGGGACATGGAGGCCCAGTCAGTGCTCTGTGTGTGTGTGTGGTGTGTGTGTGTGTGTGTGAGAGAGAGAGAGAGAGAGGGTGGATTAGTAGTAGTGGTGGAAGAGACTGACCCAGGATTGAACACAGATGGTGAGCCTAGCTGGAATGGCAAACATCAGGAACAGAGAGGTCTACAGTAATTGTCCTCTCCTGGAAATTACCTCCTCCCAACAATGGCATGGTTGCCAATTATTGAATGAATTTAATCTTGCAACACTATAAATTACAGCAAATAGAATCAATTTCACTATTTACCACAAGCCATTGTAGAAATTGAAGACAGCAGCCTCCCTCTGCTACTAATGATGATGAAGTAATAAATAGGTTAAACAAAAAAATCTTTTTGAGATGTATAAATTTGTGGATAAAAAAAATTAAACATTATAAAAAGGTTTGGGAATTGGTTTATTATTATTTCTTAAATGTTTTGTTCCAGCTGTTATAGACTGAACTTTGGTGTTACAGCCGTGTAGTTAATTGAAGCATATGAAACCTCTATTCTCCTCCTCCTCGTTGTCTTTTTAAAATTTAATTTTTGACAAAAAAGATCCTCTTGTGTTTTTAATACAGTCTAGAATCAGAAATGAAGATAATTTCTTTTCTTTTTCCTTTTCTGTAACTCACATTTAGTTTAAATGTCTACAGGATGTATACAAAGTCTTATTACCCCATATTAATCACACAACAAGGAGCTGAAAGAGGCTTACACAATGCATTTGCACTCATTTCCTCTGCTATGTTGCATAGAATATACATGATAGCTTATTCTGTGTTGTGAACACAGTGATGCTCGCACTGACATAATTGATACTGAAAACACACATACATACTATTGCTTGTATTTAAGAGTTCTCCACTAACATATTCCAAAAATCTAGGAGGAGCAAAAGGTTTTAATGCAGACAATGCTATTTAAACATTACAAAATCTAAGCATATGAAATTCTTAAAAATAATGAACTGGTGGAGCTGAATTACTAACAACAGAGGATTTTTCTGGTGGCATACTTAATGTATAAAACCATAAGCCATGATGTTGATGATTTCAAGTGCTTCAAACACTACCAACTGCATATTTTAATAATGGACTTTTTGGGCACATGGGAATTTTTTAGTATAATTTTTTTTCTTGTTATCTGTCATTTTTAGCTTTTGGAAATGTGCTAGTGCAGGCTGCCATGCGTGCTTAACTCCATATTGCTTGCACTTCATTTGTGTGACTCCTGCTAACAGATCACATTAACAAATTCTGTATGGTTACCAAGTAGTTTTAGTGGTAAGATGGCAGAGGGTTATCTTAGAGCAGCGTTTATAAGCAATTTTTAAAATGGATTTTGCTGTCAGTATGTATGTTGATAACTAACTTTGACTTTCAAGAGGAAGCATAATCTTAAACCTGTATGGGCACTTAAAAGAGAACTGCTAATTATCTAATGAATCTGGGAGGCTGGTCTTTTTCATTATTGTGGAGGCTGTGCTCTTTTGAGTGGCATCATTATGTGGCATGATGTCAGAGTATCAGCTTCTCTCAACACTCTTCTTGATAAGTGATTACCTTTAACAAAGTCACATTATGTATACATGTGATGTTTTTTTAGAAAATAAAAAAAGACTGTATTGAAATAAGGTAGAGATGAAGAAAGCTAATTTTTAAAGTACAAAGAAGAGGAAAGACTAAGGGTAACAATAGTTAATTACTGATATGTGATAAATCTCATGATGCATGTATTAAAAAAAAAAAATGTATTTCCTCAGATGGGTAGATGTTTATTTTTAACACTTGAATATATAGACACTAAGGATTAATACTGCATTGGTGGAGTTTGAAATCTGCAGACAATAAAAACTTGGGCCAGGAGATTTAAAAAACACCTGGGGTAAGCTACCCTTTTCAGTATAGTCTGAAGTACAACTGGGATGACAAAAACACAAACTGCTTTTTCATTGCTCATAGCCATTAACTTTGTGGAGATGAATATCTCATTTTTGCCAAGCTTTTTCGGTGAGGCCTTTTTACCTTTCTTTTGTCAATAGCTTGGTAGTCATCCTATGGGCATTGAAGTCCTCTGATTATGTTCTCCTAGCTTCAAGGTCTTTGGATGAAACAATAAAGAAAGGACATTGAAGGTCAGCTGCTGATGAAATTAATTCTCCAAGATACATGGGTACACACACTCACAAACAAATAAATGTGTAAAGCTCTTAATTACTCATGATGGGAAATACAGAAATGAAGTAAGATTATGAGTAACTTCTATGTATATAGTAACTAATGAAACCTGGCTATAGAACTAGTCTTCATGGGCAGGTGGCTCCTTACATACAAATAATTGATTTCTGTGAACCCCATTGTAACAAGCCCATATATGAAGAGATACTGCTCTATTTAGTTGTTGGTGTAGATTTTTTGCAGAAAACTCTCAAAAATTTCATCAAAAAACTTGGTTGCTCATCTCAGGTAAAAGGACAGGCAGGGGTCATAAGAATCTCTTGTAAAAAGATAGATAAACTGAAATTCTTACATTAAAAACATTTCCTGGTAAGTATGGTTCCACAAGATGTATCAGATACAATTACTACTGAGTTTATTACAAACTCATAATGATTAATTAATATGCATAATTTTTATTTGACTATATTTTGTTTACTTAGAGGTCTGTCTCTCAAATTTAATTTTCTATATCAGTAATTTTCTCCCGTCACTGTCATTATTATTATTGTAATATTAAGATTACTTGTTTAGTGTTTTTTCTTCGAACCTAAGCACAGAAGCATCTACCTGAAGACTCCATTGTTTCAGTTTCTTAAACCAAATGGAGATGAATAGCGTTTGGAGGTTAGTTGCATGCCTATCACAGAAAGTCCCTACTAGAATCAATCATTTTTCAGATATTGGAAGAAACCCACATGGCTGGCTGGTAAAAAAAAAAAAAACAAAGTGATACCAGTCTTGACCAGTATTCTAACTCTGGCCTTCAACCATAACATTCCAGTAGTCTACTATTGGACCACTATGCTGTCTTGTTTAGCATTGTGATATTATTCTGGTCTGAAGACTAGTTTATCGATTACGAGGAGGGAAGAAGTTGTCATTGCTTACACAACCCTCTTAGGAAAAAGAAACACCTCAGTTTTATTTTTAAACTGATTTACACTAACACGATCAACAACTACCACTACTAATATTTTAGTCAGTTTATAGTTATGACCCCTAGTATTTCTAACTGTTAATTGGTTGTATATATATCAGCCTTGCTATATAACCCTAGAAACATCCTAATGAACTGGTCATGAACACATTCTAATATTTTCCACTGTATTGGTAGAAGAAACATAATTAATATTTATTGACTGATGAAAAAATTCTCTAGTTTTCTTTTGCACTTACTTTCAGGAATGAGTTCTTGGATTATATTGCAGAACATTACAGAAATCTGGTAAATTAAACCAATTAGATGATTATGGATAATGAAAATGTTCAGCAAAATTTTGCAAAGTGAATTATACATTTCAGCAAAAGATTTTTTTTCTCTAAAAAAAAAACAACAACAACAAAGCCTTTTAGTATTTTGTTTCTGTTTAAAATTCAGAGGGTGGTAATAGTTGTTGGTTAAAATAACTGCTGGTGCCCTGCCTGTGGCAGATACACTGTTTCATTGAAATCTCTTCCCTTATCATGCTAACACTTTAGATAGCTTCATTGACACATTTTCATTATTTACTGGTGGCTGCTCAGCCAGATTTGACTGAAAACAAAATAGGTGGCCCTGGTATTTTTGTCTTTCTATCTAACATTGACACACAAAGCTATGAAACTGACAGCTTGATTTGGTGGCTTAGTTGAGGAGAAAAACAACCACTGTAATTGTATTAGTTTGATCTATAAATAAAGATCGGATAGTATTATGGCTAAGTCCTGTGGAACTATGGAGAAAACATCGCGATTGAATTTAGCTGACAAGAATAATGTGGGTCTGACTGAAATGGGATGCAGAGGACGGACATGTTTCTTGTCAGCTCAAGGATGGGGATTAAACCAACCACTAAATATTTGAAATTGTTCCAATTGTAGCAGGATTATGCATAGGAGGAGGGACTTAATACTTTTTGTTTCAGTAGTATGATATCTCAAGACTTAAGATTTTGTTTTCCTGAAGGTATCACAGGAGATCTTTTGATGTTGCTGGAATTGGAATTAGCAGAGCTTTTGGGGATATTGTTCAGTGGACCACCTTCTGGGTTGATGGCAGGTGTGAATCGCTTGTGGGATACTCAGAGCTGTGGGCTCTTGTTGATTGCTACATAGGAATTGTAATATTGCGTTTGATCTAATTCCCCGGAGTAAAGAGCAGTTGATAAAAGGGATACTGATTGTGAAATAAGCCAAGTTTCAGGCTAGATTGGTAATTCAGACTAAACCCTAACTCTGCTTGCAGGGGTCAATTTTCCCTGTTGTTTGACAAAGCTACAAGTTTATATTAGATCAAAAGCTGTTCTACAAATTATGTTATAACCAAGGGCTTCCACTGTGGCATCAGAGATTGGTAATGATCTTCTGAATAGTTTTTTTTCTCATTCTCACATAATAAAGTCTATTTTTCATCAAAACATTTAAAATTTAGGATGATGGTTTCTTTAAAAAGGTGCCTTAAGACTTGTACATCTAGCTCAGCTTCTAAAAGCTTGAATGATAATTTTCTATTCTATTTACATTTAAAAAAAAACTAGTCTTATGAAAGTGTTTGTGAATTAATATTTAAATTTGGAAATAATTATGAAAATCCACAGGATATGCACAAATATTGAGTAATTTCATCTTAGAAATGCATTTAATACACACACAACACACACACTGCATTATTACAGAAAACATAACGAAAACAAAATGAGTATGTTGTACATTGAATTAGTATTTGGTATGCAAGCTCTTTGATTTATATAGAGCACAGCACTTTTTTTTTCATACTTCTCATACAGGTTATCAACATATGACTGGGAATGTTGTGTCCAAAATCCTGTAGCACTTGTGTTTGGTTTTCAGTTGATATTTTCAGTAGATTTATAACCCTATGTAGCCTCTGTGATGTTCATATCAGAACTTTGTGCAGGGCAAGGTGTCTTTGTGAGTGTTTGATCAATCTTTGTATGTTCCAGATAATTTTTCACCACATTTGCTATATGTTTGGGGTCATTGTCATTTTAGCAGATGAATTCCTGCTCAATGAGATGTCTTCCTGAGGGAATGGCATGATGGATGAGAATCTGCCTATACCTGTTGGAATTTATGCAAATCTCTGACACGTTGGGCTCTTATGCAGCCCTACTCTTGTATTGATCCACCCCATCGTGCTTCACTGTAGCCGTTGTATGCTAACTGTTATATTGCTTCCTGATCCCCATCTTCAAACAATCTGCTGTTAATTATTGCTGGATTCATCTGTAAAAGCACTTTCTTCCAGATTTAGTCATCTCACTTTTTCATTTCTGCTGCTCATTTCAATCTTGTCATTGATTGTCTTTCTTCAGCAAAGGTTTTCAGGCAGCTACACATCCAATGAGACAACCTCATGCTGATGTGTATTTTACTGTTTTTGAAGAGCACTTGCAGCTGGGTCACATGGAAACTCTTTACTAGTTCATTGTCTATCACAAAGTGAACATATCCTAAGGTAGTTAACTTCACTTTTGGAGATTTTGGATTTTTTTCTTCCTTAAATGGATCCATTGTCAGCAGTACCAGTTTTTTGTATGCTCTTTGGTCTTGTCCTCCTGAAATGCAAAATTAGGGTATAGTCTACCACATAGGGCAGCCTTCATTAGATAAGACTGTGATTTCTAAGTACTTGTCATGTGTTATTTCCTTCCCAGGAGTCATAGTACTCACCACGGTGTAATGGTTTCACTGCCTCTACTTTTATAGTCCTCCTGCAGGTGTGAAACTTTCTAGCTGCTTGCATGGAGACCAAACGGTGTATTATACCAACACATGACTGTACTGTGGATCATTAAAAAAAATTTTCACATGAGATGTGATTCTATCACATTTTTTTCCCTTTTTATACCCAATTTTTCTTTTGTATCCATAATTATTTTCAATATTGTATACGTGAGGGTGTTGATGCCTGAGTAGTTGGATGTACTACTTTGTTAATGCATTGTGCATCTGTGGTACTAATGAACTAATAAACATAGTTGTCAGTGTGCACCAAATAAGAGTAGCAATCTAATTTGTTTTCTGTGTGCTGAAGGTGTTTTCCCGTCTGAAATCCATCAGAGAATCTTGGCACAATATAGAGAGAACTGTATGGTGCAAGGAAAAAAGTGGATGAAGATTGGCCAGGATGTTACAGCAGGATAAGATGAGAGAACACACTACTTGACCAACCACTGACACTTTGAACACACAAATACCACATCCTTCTTAGTCAGGATCTCCAAAGTTGAAGACCTGCCAGTGATCACAAGATCTAACTGGCGGTGCAATTGTAGCTTACACTGCAACCAAAAGTCTCCTGACAGGATGATATCAAGAAACTTGAGAGTCACTGGATTACATACATTGCAAAACAGGGTGACTACATAGAGAAGTGAGACAGTCCAATAGATGATACTTGGTCAATCACTTGTTTTATTTATAAATTGCCTTCACTTATATATATATATATATATTATTTGTAAAAACTGGTTGAACAGTGTAAAAATTATGGTTTCTGAATAGTGCTTAAATGAAGCATATTTTAATACTTGACGGTTAGCAGTTTATTATCTTAGAAAATAACTGTCCTATTTAAAAACTGAAAATGTGTGTAATCAGAAGCTCTGCAAGTGATAGTCAATGTACCGTACTCTGTTTAAAATTACTATAGCACAGCACTCTAGCATAATCTCTTTAGCCCATCTGATATAATGTGTTCAAATCTTTTTTTTTCTTCTTGTCCTGCAGTAATATCCACAACATTATCTTTTTTGGTGAAGCTTCTGTCTACATTTTCTCCAAATTTCATTCCTTATATAGTCATCTTCGTGCCAGTGGCATTTTCTCCATTGCTAATTTTAGTATAGCACTAAAATATAATGAGATCAAAGAAAGAAGCATTGCTTTGCTCAACTCTAATAATCTAATAGCCAGTTATATGGAGAAAATTTAAGGAAAAGAATGAATTAAAATGCCATCTTTGCAAGTTAAAAAAAGATGAAATCCCAGAGATTTAAAAAAAAAAGGGTTTTCTTTTTCTTTTAATCTGATTTACAGCAATATGTTTTGTAGTTTAACTATGAAATCATCATAAGATCCTGCCTCACTTTGGCACCTATTTAGTTATCTTTTTAGAATCTCTAGAATATTAAAATACAGTTTGAACTTTTTACCTTTCACATCAAGAGATTTTGTACCATATCGATTGTTTTTGTTTGTTGTGTTTCTGAAGGATCTATAGATTATACCTGTAATTTTGTAGTTTGTATCTTTAACTGAATGATTCAAGTTTAATTTGCTGATGTTAACCAATAAAACTTGGTAGCTTGCAAATCTTTCTAAAAATGAACAACAGGATACAAGCATGGTAAATCCCAATATTTTTTGGTGGTGTTACCTGTTATTTGCCATTTTTCTATTCTTATTTTCTTTAAAATGTTGCTTTTTCTCATGACTGATATTAAAATTAAGATTATTTTAATATACTTCATCACCTTTAGGAATTATTTAGATATATAGTGGTTTGTCTTTGATTTGTAATTAACTTTCTGCTAAACTATTGTATGTGCTGCTTTGAAGAAATCAAACTGCCATTTGATTACTCTGATCCATTAACATAACTTGATTTTTTTTAATATAGAGTTGGAGAAGGTAATGCAAGATTGTGTATCCAAAGCAGTTGGTTGCCATTAGTTCTTGTTGTTTTGATGTATTCAGCTCAGAGTCACTAATCTTCATGTGACTTGAAAGAGGCCTCAGTCCAAGCCAAGTGTTTGCTGTGTCCATGTGAACAAGCGGTCTATAAGAGCTCTTTTTCAATAAATGGTTCATTAGATTTTCCTTCTAATGGCCACGCATTCTTCTGTAGTGCACTTCTTGATCAGTGGCAAAGCAAAAATTTGCTCTGAAAAAAAAATAATCAATCCATCACTGATGACATAGTGATTTCTTGAACACGATAATATAATTACCTGCAGTGAGAGAAGCTGACTGACCTGGTGTTGGTTCTGCCACTGATCACATGGAGTAATAGCTGGAGCCATGGTTTTTATCATGCTGATTGTGTGCGTAATGGTTTGTGAAAATGTAGATCTCAATTGCTGAGGGAGAAAGAGAGAATGCAATGACAAAAATGATGGAATTTGAAATCCAAATGTGTGTAACTGCATTCTAGTAGCTGTGCCAACATAAATATTCACTATTGGCTGACACCTGGCTAGATATGCTTGGTTAAATGTGTGCTAATAGCTATTGTGATGGTATACTATTTCCTTCATCTTTGCTAAATGTAACACTTGGAATATCAAGTTGTGAATTTATTGATTTAGCATTTAGGTTAAAATCTGTTTGTGAAGATTACTGAAGGTTGGTCAGAAATGAAATGCTTTAAAGAAATTCTGGATCAATCTTAAGAAAATGTTTACATTTCTTATTATTTGTTAGTTTAAGATTTTATTTGACATTTAATGTTTTGGAATAAAGTTTGTAAAAGAAAAAAAAAATATCCAGAGAAAGAAAGTTTATATTATTAAAAAATTGTGGTTGAAATCACTGAGCTTTGCTTATAAGAATTTGAGCTTACTCAAAGGAAATACAAAAATGAAATAGTAATGGTAGAGAATATTTATATATATATAAGTGATATGAAAATCAAATTAGATGTCATGTCAACCTATAATCTCCAGAAACATGATTGTTTACCTTAGAACAGTGGTTCCCAACCTTTTTGGACTCGTGGGCCTTTTTATAATACTCAAAAGACCTGCGACCCCCTACTACACTCCCATAATTGAAAAGAAATCAAAGAATAAATTTAGCAAAAAAAATCACTTAAATAAGAGTTTTATTTGAATATATTGACAGTTTACCCAAGTTTGCCTAAAATCGAGCTGGATAGTGTGTGTCCAGTCGAAGTCACAGTCCAGTCCTTGTAGCATTCTCTGCCCCAGGCGTTGTGGTCTGAGTCTTTTAGCTGCAGGCCCCAATGGCGTTAGCCAATGGGAGCGCAGCTCGATTTTGTCAGTCCTACTATGGTAACAGTTTGAATTCTGGCCTTTGTCACCAGCGTGTATTGTCCATATTTCTATGAGGGTGGCAGAGCAATAGGAAGCCACAGGGGATCGGTGATGCAAGTGTGTTACCGGCCTGTGACACAACTGGGAGTGCCTGCCATGGGAGACAAGCCTTACACCTTCGGCACTCGGCCTCCCATTGGTAATACCAGTGTATTGGATGCAGGGTAACTTTTGTATACTTTTTTCTGGAAAAAAGTGCGTCTTATAAGCCGGCAAATACGATACATGTAAACAAAACAAATACATAAGTTTCTTAAGTCAGTCATACGACAAGAATTGAAACTTCCAGGGTTCCACCCTCCCCTCCAGAAAACACTGCAGCCCCCTTATGGGTCGTGACCCACTGGTTGGGAACCACTGCCTTAGAAGAATAGTTTTATTAACAATAAAATGTTGTTAAAATATACATAAGTTATATAATTAAATAATGTTCAAGTGGCCAAAATGGGAGATGCTAGAATTCTTCTAAGTGAATGTTTTGCTTTTATGGAGTTACACGGCATTATTAATTTTTATATCTTTAGTCTGTAGAAAAACATTGATTAGAATGTGTTTATGAAACAAACACTAGTTTATTGATGTAAAAACAGTGTAGCAACCACTGGTCCAGAAAAATCTTATTTATAAACCAGTACGTATGTACTTTACCACCTGAGTAATAATATCCCGCTACAATGATATATAAAGAGACCAACACAACACTCTTGTAGGCTTCAGAAAACTCACTGATGAAGAGTAAAGACTAATTACCATACAGATTTGTGCCATAAATGTTTTACAACTTAAAAGTAAAAAAGCTGCATATTTAAGGGCATGCAGCTTTAATTTATGATAGGAATTTTCTAAGCAGGTTTTCTTTGTAAAGAGATTATTTGAGAAAGAAAACAGTGTTATAATGTATTTACGAGATAGAAAGTGGAGGAGCTGCTTTTATTCAGTATTACTGTAAAATATATTTTATTCTATTTTCTTTTTTTCAGCTAAACCTGTACCTGTTTTATTTACAGCTTAAATATTAAAATAATTATAATAAATCTGAGTTCGACAAGCAATGACTGACTTCTGTTCATGTTAATGGTTTTTAAAATGTTGTTGCATTAAAGAAACTTTAGTTTGTGGGGTTTTAAATGAAATGTGAAATATACTTCATAAGTTTTTGTATCCAAATCTATTTCTAGTTAAGTAAGTGCTCATGCATAAGAAGCTGGGAGGATGGACAGCAGGCTATGTTCTGATCCAAGATTTTGCATTTTCTAATTTCTTATTACTAACTTATAACTACAGTAAAGCAAGAGGGACTACATACACATGGCTATGTGTTATTTAGCAAAAACTTTATGAAATTTTTACATTAGCTTCTGCAGCAAAGCATCAAGAGAAACAACAGTTGAATTTAACATTCAGTGTACTGCCCCTTTCAGTAAACAATTAATGTTTCTGTCTGAGCTAAAGATTGATATCTGTGTAGCTGGAAAGACTGACTAACTTTGTAAAAACAAAAATAAATAAATTTAGCTACATTAATAAACCAGAAAGTATGTGTCTTATCTCTGCAAGTAATAACCTACAGATGATGTGAAACAAATGCGAAAACTGGATACTATTTGTCATAAATTACTTGAAATTAATTTCCTCCAAATTTCTTTGTTTTTTTTTTAAATTTGTTTCGCTGGATAATTTCAATGAAGGAAAAAATCCAACGGAATTGTGGGGTGTTAGATCTTCACTTTTTCTTATGGCCCATCCCTAAATCATCTCCCAAGAGTTGGCAACACCTGCTCCCCTCCCTGCAGGATGTTTAAAGATGTGTAGAGTAACAATAATATTTGTTAAAAGTCTATGTTTGGTTTCCATTTAGTTACTACTGGGACCTTGTTTTCTTTAATTTGTGAATTTGCCCTTATGGATGGCAGTGATGGTCTGAACTATTGTTGACATCCAGTTTTCACATTCCTCTCCAATTTTCAGACTTATTTAGTGAAGACATTTAAAATATAATAGGAGATTTAAAAAAATCACAAAACCAACCAAGTATTATTTGTGTGTAATTAAGGAGCCCCAGAGAGAAATTTGTAGATCATGTTTCCTTTTAGTACAGTATCCACACTCCAGAATCTTGGGTCCCTTATGTACTTTCTACCATTTCCTTTTCAGGAAGTGATTCTTCATCGAGACTCCAGTGAGAAGTTGGGCTTAACTCTTTGCTATGGGTCGTTGGACGATGATATGACAGACATATTTATTGGTGAGGTAAGTGGCTTTCCAGTGTACAAAACCTCCTTATTGGTGTGCTAAGGGGCTTCCTGTGGAGAAGAGGTTGTGCCCTCAATGAAAACAGTTTGATGTTCTTTAAATCTCCAGAACTTGTTGAAATGGGGATCTCTGGCTGCCAATTAGGCATAAAGGAGACGATAATTCTTTAAGGCTTCCCTTTGTGTATTACTCTTTAGAGAAAAATTGAGTCACTTTTTTTTTTGTTGCCTAAATAAATATTCAAAGATAAACAGAAAATATAAAATCAAAAGCATGTATTCTACATTAGTGTGGTGATGTGGTGTATGCAGACTGCTGTTTCTCTGAAGATCTATACTTCATTTGGATCATGTAGCCTTTTAATGAAGGCAACTTCACAAATTTTTCCATGCAACAGACAAAAAATTGAAAATGTTCAGTCTGATTTCCCCATCTAATAAAATGTAATGACTCAGATAATGTTTTTATCTTACATTTTAAAAACAAAACAGAAAATAGGAAGTGAATCTTTTAGAACATTTTTTTAACAGTATCGAGTTACATCAAGAGTGTGAGCAAAATAAAAATAATTTACTGAAGTTTTGAAAAAAATAAATTCTACAAACTTTTTATGGTGTTGCATAAAAATTGTTCCAAGTTTTCTATGGAAACAGAATGCCATAGATTCTTTTAAAGAACTGAGCTTTCACAAATTTTATTTGGATACTTGATTTTGATTGAGCTGAATGCAACAAAACGAATATATGGCTTTTTGTTCCAACCAATAAATGAGCATTACAAACTCCAGCTGCTGCTCTGCAGTTAAAGGGGATAATAATGAAAGGAAAATGTCTGTTCTTGTTCTCTTTAAAACTAATTGATAAAATGAAAAGAAGTGTGGTATCATATTTAAAATGGGCACTTTTTTGGTGAGTAAAAAAAGATTGAAGTTAATTTCATCCTAAATAAACTACAGTGTATGAGCTATACAATTGCCAAGATATACATTGGAAGAAAATTGGAAAATGACTTCTTTGTCTAACCCACAGAAAAAATGTGTTTTGTAAAAAAAGTGGGAGCCATAATATAGAATTAATACAATATAGCTTGAAAAGTATTTTTAAAAAATGCATGATAAACTACCATGAGACTATTGTTTGTTTTCAATTTGAATAACAATTTTAAAATTTGTGAATATTTGTTTTTTTTTTATTTTTGACAGTAGAATATCAAGCAAAGATTTTAAACTTTTAAAATAATTTTGTAATCACTACAAAGGTTCAGTCTTTCTATACCAAAAAGTAAAGCACCTTGGACCTTGTAAGAATAGAATACTCTTAGTGGTGTTATTAATAGTGGATTAATTTTGGCCACTCTTGTCACACTACCTTAACCAAATAATGAACTTACGCATTATAAATCTTCCCCTTTCACCATCACTAGGGTTTGGTAACTACTTGAGCAGATGCCCTGGTTGTGCAGTAGGCTAAAGTGTCAGTCAAAATTATCCCAAACACTTAGTAACAGTTTGTTATTGATTCAAGACTAGTTTTGGACACTTCTACAATCAAAAAGAAAAAAAAAGTAACATTTACTGCAACTTAACTTCATTGCATACCAAAATAGTCCTTTCTTAGGACTAAACCCTGATTGACTACAGTGACGGGAGAGAGGAGATTTTTTTCTGATGAAAAATGCCTGAACTAATCTTTTGGTTTCTGTAGCCTACCATTTTGGTTATTGGGCCATTATGCATCCTGATGACATACATTTGCTTTCACTATAAGATTTAACTTGTCACAGAGATTCTCACTGGGTCTGGCAATTGTACAATTATGAACATTGGTAGTGGTTTTTCATCTTGGAAGTACCCACTGCTTTCAGGGAAATTAAGGGTTGGTTGGCAATAATACACAAATATTCATTAGATGTATCTCCACACACCAGTTAGTCCATGCCATGAAAATTTTTCATCAGTTATTACCCCACCTCCATTGACTTCACAGTAGAAACAACACAGGAAAGGTTAGGTTATTCCATTGTTGCCAAATCTTTATCATTCCATTTGTACTAAATACTATGAACAGGGGAGAGGAAACTTACTTATATATACATAGGAGCTTTGAGTGGTATCTGTGTCCTGTTTCTGAGATAGTATACCTGGTCTACTTTTAATCAAGTCCGTTGGCTACTGCAGATTCCCTGGCTAGCAGAGATACTGTTTTGTATGTGTTTGGTATGGAAGGGAGGATACAAAAATGCAAGTCTTAATATAAATTATGCCCCTTATACAAAACAGACTGAAAGTGACAATACATATTTGAAGTGCAAGAAACTCTCCCCAAGATATTTGCTTCTAGTTTCTAACTTTTCAAATAGTAGATAAGCTATAAGTAGTTTCTAAAATCTGTTATTGTTGTTGTAATCTCTGATCATTCCTCTTTAGATGGATATAATTTACTTGCTCTTTGTTGGCAATCTTACTAAGCTTGGCCTTTGTGTTTTATTTATTTATTCAGAGCATTTAATAAAATATTCTGAACATGAACTGTAATGACACCAATTTTAGATTTCACTGGAGCATGCAGTCTCAACTTGGTATTCTCATCTTCAATAGAAGGATCTTATTTTTCTGATCAGTTTAGCAAAAATTAAACTTCTCACCAAATATTAAAGGATGTACTAAATGAAACTTTAAAAAGTTTACAAGGTATGGAAAAGGAGACAATTTTGGCATTCAGATAACAAAGGGTCATCACTTTGAAGTCCTAGTGAATTATTGTAGTATTAGGGAATTAAAAAGCATGGATTGACCTGCTTAACAGAATTATGCAACTTTCCACCAGTAACTAATTCATGTAACAATGCATTAGATGAATATCTTGAAAGGATGGAGGCTTTCTGTCAATTACCCTCCTACTACAGCTAACTATGATGACATTCAAACAGCTACAAAGATATGCTAAGTTCAGAACTGAAAATGGGGTCTTGTAGAGTTATGTTTAGAGGATGCCTGGACCTTTTTCCCTGTGTCATAGAGCCCAAGATGGTTAGCTAATGAACTAAAGCTGAGATCCAAAACAAAGTCACACTACCAATAATAAACAACACCAGAAACATATCTGACTTCTCCTGTTTGAATCTGCAACGTTAGCAGAGCTCTAAAATGAGCTTCTAAATTCACTGTTAAAAAAAAGATTAACTTACGAAACCTTCATCTTTGCACTAAAATGAAGGAAGACCATTAACATTTTTAAAGTCAGTATTGAACTTGAAATCCATGTTTGTATTATATTTTTGGTTGTGCTTTAGCATTATTAACTGATGGGCAACTGAATACACAGTAGTTAGTTAACTGCCTAGTCACTGAAATAATCCATAATAGTAAATCATTGAATCATCACCTCTCAGCAGTATGATTTTCCTACTGTAGTTCTCCATTATACCAATTATAATTTAATAATTAAAAAATTAGTAACCTGTAAACATGACATTTTATTTTCATCTCCTTTAAGGTAAATAATGGGATTTTTCTGTTTTTGTAAAGTAAGATGTTAATTTTACTTGGCTTATTTCATAATGGCTAATTTAGAAATAGTAGCTCTTTTTTTGGGGGGGGTAAATGTAAATTTTAAAAGTTAATGATGGATTTTATTTCAATAGTAGCCAGAAAATATAATGGATTCTGAGTTATTTTCTCAAATGCAATTTTTTGTACAGTGTCTCACGTTTTTTAACATTTAGGTGAATTTACTATGCATATACTGGTGGTAGCCATAATTATGGACTCATCCCAGTGTACTGAGTAAAGTGTTAAGGTTATGTTACATTCACACTTTCTGTAGTTGAAGTAACTTGAGTCATGGATGCTAGAGACCATGTATTCTCATTTCAATTCTCAAAACTCTTTTCTAGGTAGAACACTAAATTTCATTTATTTAGCTTGATAAAACAATTACTGACTTCTTTTCCTAATGCATTTCTTCTTCCTTTTTTAAAATTTTATTTCATTTATTATATTAATTTTTACTCACAAATATCCATCTGATGGGCTTTCTACATTCAGTAAGTATATTTTTTTATGGCTATGAAATCAACAGGAAACCAGTGTTTGGAATGGACAACTTAATGTTCAGCTCAGTATTTCATCTCACTGAGGTATGTTGTGTGGTACACATACATATGTCCTTTGAAAACTTAGCACATCAGCAAGTAAAGCACTAACCTTCCTTCCTTGTCAGAGTCTGAGATGGGTAATCATCCATGATTCTGATGTTATCTGTTAGATTAAGGAAATCCTTCCTAATGATAAAAGTTAGAATTCTTTAGGTGATAATGAAAAATTAGAGAAGGAACAAAAAAAAAATCAAGAAATTGGAGAAGAGAAAAGTAAAGACCTCAAAAGTGATCACAAGTTTTGTACTCTTATGTTATCAGCATAGTTTAGCCCTGCATAGTACACAAAAATATATTGTTTTTGTTAAAAAAAACAAACAAAAACATTGAATCCAAAGTGAAGATATTTGGCCTAACTGGTACAAACATACTCATTTGACTGTGTTGACATGGACCAAACATTCATTCTAAAACTGATCTTTTAAAGTTATTTTTGTTCTCCTTAAATGTGTATGGAATTCACCTGAATGAATTAGAAATAACTTTGCAACCCCATTGTTAGTTGAGAAATGCAACATTCACTACATAACATCTGGATATGCACTAGCTGCATCAAAATGCAGAACACTTAGGTTTTAATCACTGTAAGAATTAGGAGTTACTCACAAAGATCTTTCCTCTGATTATATCTATATCTAGAGCATCGAAAGTACAGGTTGAGAATCCCTTATCCAAAATTCTAAAAACTGAAAAGCAGAAATCTTCACTGCCTTGCTGAAGGAAAATATTTGTGAGGATATATGGATTTGAATAAACTTAGTAGTGATGTGAAAATTTTGGTAAATCAGTGACAGAGGACATCAGATTTTTATGGAATTCTCTAGTGATGGATGATGTAAGACCTTTTTCTTTTTTCAACATCAATGATATCTTTAAAAAAAGATATCTACAGATAACCAGAGAAGATTTGAGGTTGAACTGAACATTTCATGTTTGTTTGTGATGATATACTGAAAATGATAGCTGAATGTTCTCATATCGGTTTTGGTGAAATAACATAAAACCTATCCAGATCCAGTACCTGAAATTGCATAGACCTTGACATCTCTCTCAAAAAGAAAATGTAAATTTTTGAAGGTGTTTCTGCCTTATTCTTATCTGTCTGCCATTGACGAAAGAAGTCATTTTTCACATGAAATTTTCTTGGTTGATCACATGGTGGGTTTTGTTTGGGATCCTTCCTGGTAGAGCACAGATTTAATTCAGCTTTTGATGATGTATTTGCATACACAGTTTTCTCATAATTGCTCTTCCCTTGGGTTAGAAAACAAACATACACTGAGGAAACAGTTGGAAATATAAGTTTTATTTTAGGCATTAACACTTTGATGTTTACACACCCATACTAACAGAGTGGCTTATTAAGTAGCCTATCATACCTGAAAGAATTGGCTTACAGCTTAAAGTTAATGATCTCTGTGGATGGATGTACTATGGTATGCTGTTGTGTTGTACACTGATTTCTACATTGGACATAACCTCTATACCAAACATTATTTATCTTGCACCACAAGTGGCTAGGGAGGTATGCTAAACTGTGCTGACCCCAATTGGGAATCAAACTTGAGCCTCAGCCTTGGCAATCCAGTAGTTTAACCATTGGGCCACCTGTAGTATGGTATTAGTTTGGACATCTGCTGCCTTGCCATTTTGGCTCATTTCCATTTTGAAGCTGAGGGAAGCAGTTGTGTTCCTTCTTGTTGAAGCTGAAATGACCAGTGCTGTTACATTATCACCTTCAAAGTTATACAGAATAATTATGTGACATGTATGACTTATTTTTAAAAAAGATAAATAGGAGGCTGTCAGTTGTGCAGAGTTTGTTGTAAGGGTTTTTGTCCAGCTTATTTGAAATGGCGGAACAAGCGTTTAACAAAAAAATTTCTATGAGTCATGCATGTTGGAGCAAATTGACCTTTAAATATTTTTCTTTTAATTATGTGAGAATGCATGCTATAATTTTTTTCCTTATTTCAAATCTGGGATGGTTTCAAGTATTGTTTTAAAGATAAATATACGTAGTGGATGGCATTGTCTGTTAAAAGGCACTGTATATGAATACATGAAATCTGTGGGAACACACAAAGTTTAACAATAATAGAAAATTAATTTCCATTTACTAGAGAGAATAAAAATAATGTATGAGTCAGCGGGTCCTGTAAAGTGGGGCAATCAAAACAGAAACTTTGTGATATGTAATTGTTAAGCATTTTTCATGAAATTGTTTTTGTGGCTTCATCGAGTGGTGGCTGAATGATTATTGGTGGTGTTCCATCATTTACTAGGCAGGTAGCTACAACTTTAAACTGCAGAAGAGAGAGAGAGTCCCTGTGATTACACAAGTCATGTGGTTCTTTCATTTTTTGTAAGCAGTCAGTCTGATAGATGTCCATTTTCAAAAAATTTTATTTTTATTGGAAGGAGTAATTTATGAGAATTAATATTGAAAATATGTTTGGGGAACTCAAAGCCTGCAAAATATATATTATGGAAAAGTTTTACAAATCTGATTTTGTCTTTGAAATAAAGAAAAATGAAAAATAAAAAAAAATTAAATAACTGGCTGAATAAATTCAAATTTATTTAGATTTATCACGATTAAAGATAAAAATAAGAGAATAAAATCATCTGACTTTTTCAGTATGAGCAAAGAATGGTTAATTTTTGACTCTACAACCTTTCTAGTTCACGAGTTTCTCACCAAAGGAGTTGTATCCACTGTTTGTGCACACTCATATTGCTTCTTGTCAGATGGTTAACATCCTTTACACTTGTTGCTTGTTGATCAGTTGTATTTTTCCTTGTTGTGATTTTTACCATTGTTAATAATTGTAATCTTTACAATATATTGTCTAATGATGCTAATAATAGTTCAGTTAGGCTTTGGAAAGCAATCCAAAGAAAAGAAACCTGTAGTTCTTAGTATTGAGCAAAACCAAGAAAAGAAATTGTTGGATAAGCAGTAACATTGTTTGAAAACAACAGTTCATCCAAGATTGTTTACCGTATAGGATTATTGTGCTATAAACGTTTTTTTCTTTGTTGGATTCTCTGCAGTTTAGAATTTTTTTTATACTTGTAAAATTTTTTTAAAAAATCAAACTAGCAAGGAAGCCACTAAGAATTATTCTAAAAAATCTTTTTACATCTTTGTTGTTTATAATTTGTTTCAAATTTTAAAATTGTTACCTACAAAAGGTAAACTGCTTTGAAGTTTACTCATCTGTTGGGACTGTGTTAAGATAGTGAAAAACTGGAGCAAGTCTAGGTTTGCAATGTATCTTTCTAGTGATGTAAATATTGTATTGTCCTCAGCTGTGTGGTGTGTGTGTGTATCTGTAATATTCCATAAAAATACTTCAGCCAATATATTTATTATCTTTGAGTGATGAAAAATCTGTCATTGTGACATTAGCCTACAAATATCTGTGGTGGGTTGGTGTTTTTTTTTTTTTTAACAGTTTATCAGACAGCAGCTAATAAATTAATCAGGTGATTGCTTTGATGTTAATGACAAAGAAGCAGGTATAAGAGCTGCTCCTTTTCTCATGGCAACATGTGTGAACTTCTGAAATTTCCTTTGTTGCACAATCAGTGCAGGACTGGGTGTGTTGCCATGCTCAGATATCATTAAAACTCTGCGGTTTTGCTGAATAGTCCGCAGAAGTTACCAAAAGCTACTGATTTTACTCATGAAGATAAGTTAAAATGTCTGTCATCAGTTCTGTTCTGTTGCTCATGTTGTTGATAAAAAGCCATATAAAAAGTGGAGAGAGATTCTAACCTTGTTGAGAGTTTGGATTAAAACTCCATAATTCATAAGCAACTTTGCATAATTTGGCTTTGTTGCATTTAATTACCAATTTATGTACAGTATGTCACCAATTGTGCTCATGTTAGCTCATAACAAATCTACAAGTCTGTTTAGAAAGACAAACTTATTTTGTGACTAAAAGCATCTTTTAAATAACTTACCATGTCATTAATCTTAAGAAAGTTTCAGTAAATTTAAACTTTCAGTCAGTACCTTTTAATTATGCACCATAGTTCTTCTGGAAAGAAGCTGTAAGCAGCATAGTTATGCAAGATGGCGCTCATATGAGTTTTGAAGTCATTTACTTTTCTACTGTTACTTCAAAACACAACATGGTAGGCTCCAAAGTATATGATGTGGGGGGGGGGTCATAAGAAAATATTTGTAACCCAGTAGAGATTTCTTAAAATTATTATTATTTATTTAAATACTTAATACTGAGTCCTGACACAAATAAATAAATACTTCTATTTTCATTAACAAGAACCAACTAGCCAGACAGCTTTCTTTACAAAGCTTTTAAAAAAATCTATGGAGGAGCATAAAGGTAATTTGCTGGTCCATCTGTGTCATTATACCTGGAACCTTGCTCTTTTGGGAGAGCTAGTTAATGATTTTAAAAATTTACAGAAAAAAGAAAAGAGTTTGGTACTTTTCAGAGCATTAAGCTGATTAACACAAACAAGTTGGAGGTGAGTCTTTTCTTTGCCCTATTAATTTATCACATTTATAAGTTCCTGAATTGACCTCTAAAGGGTTGCCAAATTTTATGGATCAGAACCCAGATCACATTGAGGAAGTGCTGACTAGGAAACTGCTTATTTGGTTTTGTCTTTTACTACTTTGTGTATCACAGAACCAGAAGTGCAATAAACAGAGTAGCAGGTGAGTTTGTCTTATATGATCTCAGCTTAGCTTGAAAAATGAGTTTTACATTAAACACTTCCTTCATTGAATGCACAATAGTTTAAAGTCTAAAGGTGGAAATGGCAACGGGTATTTCTGTGTCATGAAGAAAACCCAGCTGGACTAAGCTGCTAAATGTTGGACAAACATACCCTCCCATCTTCATCTTCTGTTTTCTTCTTTCTCTGAAACAAGTTGAAGTAAAACATGACAAACACACAACTCTGCTATCTGATGTTAGTTTATGCTAGGACCAAAGCTGGGGTTGTGCTACTAGTATCTGTCAGGTGACACTGAAAGATTTATGTAAAAAAGTTTAAATTTTGCAGCTGTGAGTGAACATCATGGCCTCTAAGTTTATTCTAGGATAGTAATGAGCTGAGGATTATGGACTGAAGGAGGCAAAGGTCAAGTTAAGAGTCAGTCATTGCTAGAGAGAAACCAAATGGTCCAGACTCCACCCAGCTGGACTCACAATGGTTGGGTTTGTGTCAGTTTTACTACAACTAGATAAGTTTTGATAAATGTCAAAGGTCACCCTGTAAAATGTATACAGTTTTTCTTCTCTATGGAGCTGCTGATTATTAAAGGAAATGGGTATCATAATATTATAAAAGTGGGGAAAAGATTTTCTATCTTATTACTAAAATTATTTCAGTACAGTATTTGCATTATTAATCTTAATTTCCTGTTTGCTCCCCCATCAGAGTATAGGTATCATGCAGTCTCTTATCTACTGAACATTGTCAGCTAATGAGGCAGATGTTCATTGCACCACCCTCCATATTCTGTAGGTCCCTCCACATTTACGGACCTAGGTATACATGAAAATCTGTCTCTCAGGTGCCAACATCTCCAATTTGTTTTCAAGTTTCATTCTATTTCATTGAATTAGGAAAAAAATTTTAATGATTTATTATTTTCAAAAATGTGTCCACTGATGTTTTTTATGAGCATTGAAAGTTGAGGAAAATAGCTATATATATATATTGCCAAGTTGTCTAAAATGAGACCAAGTCATTCTCACAGTCTCCTGTTTGTGGTTTGATTAATGTTTTATTTGATCCAATCCAGATTCATCTTGGAAAAAGCAGTACAGCAGTTTCTTGTTGAAAATCTGATTCTGACTCACATTGAAAAGTTAGAATGTAAATAGATAGATGGCCTTTGACCACTCATGGAACTTTCAGTGTTTGAGAGATTGCTCATATGCTGAGAGAAAAATGTCAGTCTGGCATGTAAATTTCTTTTTCTGTTTGAATAGATTTTTTTGCAAGAATAAAATAAAAAATATTACATTACATCAACCACAATTTTATCAATTTGCATCTCTGTCAGTAAAGATAACTTAGAGATTAAATTTAGGTTTGTCTGATGTCTTTCTGTAATTTTACAAATTATGGTTTTGTGGAATTACAGTTAAGAATAATTATTTGATGAAAAATATTTAGTTTCCTGAAAAATAAATGTGAAAGATATGCATAGTTTTGATTAATTTTAATTTTTCTTTTATTTCATCTGTTAAAATATAAATCATGAAACAAAGAAAATTAGGATTGGTTTTGAAAAACTCAGGATATTATGCAGAAATAGTTTGTGTACTGTTACATAGCAAAGCTTGTTGTCAAAGCCACTGATCTGACAGCAGCAGCAGCATTTATGTAAGTAGTCAGGATAGACTTTCATCAGGTCCATCATGAAATACACACTAGGTAAAAGGCAGAAGATACATGTTTATCTGCTTGAGAAATGGTTGAAAGTGAACATTTAAAAGTTATCTGTTAGAAATATCTATTAAAGTTGCACACATTTTTTACTGTTAGGATTATTTGTTACCATGTTATTTTTCTCTTTGGTGCCCAACTGAGATGCATTTTTTTTTTTTTTAAACCTGTCAAAAATAAATTCCTTCTCTCTTATGGTGTCTATTTCTAGAGAAGACAGAGAAAAAAAAACAATTTTTCATTCCAACTCAGTTTTCTACCTATCATGATTATACTGTCATATGAGGAGAGACTGCCATATAGCACAGTATGTTCAGAACATGTGTGTTTTAAAGAGAGATTTCTTGAGATGTATGAAGTGTCTGTTGTCCACCCTGGTTAGTTGAGTAGGATGGGTTTCTTCCTCAAAATGGTGTCACTCACTATAGGAAGTTTAAGCTTTGATAAACACTGTTAAATCTTTTTTATGAAGTTTAAATTATTAGCGAACTTGCTTTTCTTTACTGATTTTCTTCAATTTAGGGTAAGAACCGCAAACTGCAATGTTTATGGCGAAAGTTGTTGAGGAGGTTACCAATTGTGTCTGATTTTGTTTAGCTGTTTAGTAGCATACTTTCTCTCATTCCTCCATACCACCCAGCTGGTTCACTCTCTCTAATGAGAAGAGTTTTACTAGGGTTTTCCAGGACAGCTAACTCTGTCTGAGATACATCAATCATGTTCTGTGGTCAACTTATCTGGTTCAGGGATCTTTTGAGGGACTTCCTTATGCTTATATATAGGAAAGGGCTCTTGAGGTAATAAATATCCACTATGAGTGGTTACCTAAGACAGTATTCATACAGAATGGTTCTCCATGGGCATTATTAATAATTACAGGGACTCCTCATAGCATCCATGCCAAGGAGCCTCCATAGACTCTATCCAAGGTGATGATGCATCTTTGATAAACAGCTTTGTTGTCTTCATGTGAATTTTTACAAGTTCACAACAAAGCATATTTGTAATGTAATGTAAAAAAAACAAAAGAATACAAAAGACTTGATCTTAATATCATCTCTTTTTGTTTTGATAGATTTCTCAGGGAACATTTACTGATAGCTATTTCATGTTTTTACTTTTAAAGCCTAGAACAATGTCGTGTGACAGGTCTAGAATGCATTTTGTGGTTTATGTATTGCTAAGGACTGAAAATGGGAAATTTGAACAAAGGCTCTAGTGGCATTACACTTCTCACTAAAGATTACAATAATCATTTCTTTTAATTTAGACTTTAATTTTTAAAAAACAAGTTTAACATTTTAAGTGGATTTTTTTAAAATATGGGAACAGGTGTAAAAAAAAATCTCATGGACAGACTTCTCACCTTTATTTACTTAATATGGAAATAAGATCTCTGTAGATAAGGGTATAATTAGTCTTCAAAGATGGGCTCAGTCTATTTCTTTAATCAATATATTTTTTAACTAACACCTATTAGTAGCAGTTAAAGTGGTCTAGGGTAGCTGGGTTTCTTTCTCTGTAGTTCTGGTTGTTATAGTAATTTGGGAAAGTTTGTACTACTTAATATGGGCAGCCATTCTGATCCCTTATGAAAAGTGGAGGAGGGGATAATAGGATAGCTGGCAGACAGAGGTGAACATAGCCCACTACCACCACCACCAATGGTCACCATGTTAATAACATTGTAGCAGACAAAATTGAATTCTTCAAAGGCTGAAAGTGTTCAATCTAATCAGGCTGATCTAATATAGAGCAACTCTCTTCATCCCTAGGCTCCCATTAGAACATTGATTGATGATTGTCAAATATCTGTCTATCAGCACACACTGGTTGCTGCTTCATTCGCAGATCTGATGACACATAGCTATCAATTCAAATCATATTTGTAAAAGATTCCAGGGCAATGCTGAATAAAGTTCATACTAAATTACTCTTTTGAGTTCTGAAATTAAGAATACCCAAGGTGAAAAAAGCCGCATTTCATATGCAGTTCACAAAGTTGGAGTTCTTTGAAATTGTTAAGCATTTCATTAACAACTGCCATTTCATTAGGATTTGATATACTACGACTACTTATGTGTAGCATTTGACAAATAAGCTAACTGCTTAGAGATTTTCTCTTAAATAAGTTGTTTGTTGTGGTCTGACGGACTACCTCATACAGTTCTTCTGTCTACCTTCACGTGAGCTTGCTCACTCTAAGCACCCATCAAATGAACAGCTTTATTTTTTTGCTTGGTGTACTGAAATGTAAAACACTTACGACATAGTGGTTTTAAGAACAAATGTTTAGAATGATAAATAATGGTAATTGTGTATGTATGAATGTCAACTTGATAAACATAGGATAACAATGGCATGGAGTCCATGTAAAATTTCTTAAAACTTGAAAAACAAATCAATTTTAATTTATCACTACATACCAGTATCTGTTTAGGGTATGCTATAGTTTCTACGCTGTTACTTATACTAATTTTAATGTTGAATCCCTTAGACCAGGGCTGTGCAAATTGCTTAGCCTGCTGGCTACATGGGAAATGGGGGGGGGGCTGACCCTTTTGGTTTGGGTGGGGATGCATTTAATATAAAAAAAGATAATATACAAATACTTTATTTAAAAAATGAAACAAAACAATAACGTAAAACTATTGGTGCAGTATGGTGTATAAAAGCATACAAGTATGAGAGTTTGAACCTGTTTGTGCTTCTCTCGTTCTTCCTAAGTAAGAATAGATAAGATTTATTGTACCAACCATTTTAGTGGGATGTTTGCAGCTTCTCTCAGTTTTTTTAAAATGAGTTTTCTAAAGTCAGGTATCAGTTTTAGTGAGATATGTAGCAGAGCATTGCTCTCAGATGTTCATCAGTCACTTTGACTTGTTGCTATTTATCAACGATAACATTTGCTCATAAACATTAGTGGAACCAAACAACAAAAGCATTTTCTACGTAAAATCTCTTAAGTTAGAGAATTTTGTTTCACTCAGAGTTGAACTTTTCCTCAACAGGTGAATTGCACTGTAAGTGGATCAGTTATATTGTTCTGTAGTTTTCTCATAGTCAGAGGTAAATGGTTAAGACAGCGGTTCCAGCTCAATTTTTTCTAAATTAGCGAACTAACAACAAAACTCATTATTTAAATTACCCAACATCCTTCTGTACCTATTAGTCATATTATAGTGACACTCTTGCAAGGTTGAGAAATGCAAAAACATGCCTTGAGAATAGTAGTTGAGTACAGTTTATGTACAAACACTCCACTGCCCTGCAGTTACAGGCTCAAGTCAATTTAATTGCCCCAGCAAAGATGGAGAACCAATATGCATCTTTGAGCTTTGGGAAATTTCTAATTTTTCCTTTTATTTCCAAGAACGTGTTGATTTATTCTTTCAGCTTCCACACACACTGCAGCACTTCTCCTAAACCAAGCCAATTCACAATGCTAGGATACAAAACATCTATGCCCCGTATTGTGGTCTTCAAGCAGAGCAACAAAATGTCACTGATTTAGCCCAATAGTTTGAATAAAATTGACAAGCTTAACAACTGTGCTCACTGCATACTAATACCTTATGAAGTACTTCCCAGTGGATGATGCACCAAAAATATGACTTTTTGGTCAAGGTTCATCTCTTTGAGTTACTTTTCAAAAGTCCAAAGTTTTTACCCATTGAGATGGGAGACCCATCCATGTGACACTGGCCAATTCTTCCAATCCTGCTCAGATTGCACGGACAGTAGTTTTTCAGTGATTTCAAACTGATCATTGATGCCTCTTAAGAAGATTAGTAACTGAGCTGTGTTTCTGATGTCTGTGCTATCGTCTGGCATCAGTGAAGTAGCGTTTGAATGATCCCACTTTCTTATTTAACTATTGCCTGGTGTGCATCAGTCTATTTGATGCAGCACACTGTTAGTTTTCTTAGGACGAATTATATCAGTTACATCAATCATGCATTTCTTCATAAACCCACCATCTGAAATTGTCTTATTATGCTTCATGATCTTATGTGCAAACAATAAACTTATCTTTGTTGCAGTGTTTTAAACTTGGTCTGCTGTTTCTGTTACTGAACCAAGAGTTCTTGAGCTTTCCTAGTTTCTTCATCAGCTGATAGCTTACTGCAAAAGCCAGTATACTTGGAATTATAGTGTACTCCTCAAAAACTGCCATACTTTGTTGTACATGCCTTATTAAGCATTCTACGTCTTCTGTCCGCTTTTCTCTTCTTGGGGGCACTCTTCTCTCACAAAAGTCACAAATACAAATCACTACCACATAATGGAATGGAATGCTGATTAGCCACAGGATCAATCTTGTACATGATGTTATTTGATGTGTACTACCCACTTCCAATGACTAATGAACAATTTTAAGATAAAAACATCTCAGCTCATTGTGCTGAGTTTTCACCCTCAATCATTTGACAGTCAGTAGAAGAGGGTAGTTGTGACACCATTGCCATAGAACAGTTAGTGAGTAGGCCATTCAGAATGTTGCCATGGGCCATAGTTTGCCAGCCCCTATCCAAGACTGATCCCCTCTTTAAGAGTTTAATTGCTTATTATGATACAAAAGTTTCCAAAAAATTAGATAACAATTTTCTTTCTTTCTGTTTTTTTTAATAGGTAGAAAGAGACAGCATTGCAGCCAAAGATGGTCGATTAAGAGAAGGAGATCAAATTTTGCAGGTAGTATTTTGATTAATTGATTTTGTATTTTTTACAATTATGGCAAGTATAAAGCTTTCTCAATTAAATACACAGTTAATGATGAATTCAAGGCTATTTTTATGCATTAGATTTTACTAACTGATTGCATGTGTGTGCATGTGCATACATGCACACAGTTGACTGCATTTTTGTAACTGTAACACCTTAGTTTTAATTTCCCTTGTTCTCTTTGCTACACTAAAAGATTGCATCTTTATGATGTACAAGTATAATTATCTGAGCTGCTTTAAATGTAGGTTGCTTTCTGAATATCTGTAAAATGTTTCTAGAGAGAACTCTTTGTTCTAACACCTGACTATCACTAGGAGACATTGATGTGGTTTATTTAGTTAACAGCTTTTCTGTGTCATCAACAGATCAATGGCATGGAGGTACACAGCAGGGATGAAGCTATCAAGTTGTTTTCTCATTCGTCTTCTAACATCATACTCCTGGTGGCACGGCCTCAGCTTCAGGTAACTAGCCCTTCACCTCTAGTTTATTACGTATCTTTGTTAAATTTACCTAGTTTAGATTTTAAGTATCTGCAGAGATACCTGATACTGTGGATAGGAAAATCTTTTAGGTTGTCTGTTGTTACCAGTACTACAGGTCACTGTTTCAACCAGGTGGAAGTGATTCTTTAAATTATACTACATACATTCTCTTTTTCTCTCTCTCTCTTTCATTTAACTCTTAACTTTGACCAAAAGAAAACTATGCTGGGCTTCTTATCCTGTCAAACAGATTTTTCATTTTTGATTGACAGCAATGTGGTCCAAAGCCTACCTTCAAACTTTGTTTACAACATTGTGTTTTTGTTTTAGAATTTATTAAGAAATAATTCTTGGAGAAGAACAAACTGAACCTGTAAACCTTTTGTTATTTCACAGCAGATCTACACTCCATGTGGCAGTAAAAATTGTGAAAATTTGTCTCTGCTACAAATGTATTATAATTTCCACCTGAGGTTATAATTAGGATGTTAAAATGTTTTGTTGTGTTGGCAGGTTATGTGAAGAGATGATTATTAGACACCATGAATAGCAGGACAACTACTGTGTCCTCAGTTATTCCTGAACTAATGATATTTCTTTATACTTAGTAAAATTGCTGCAATCATTTTGTGCTGGACTGTTCTTCTGATTCTCTATATATGAGAGAGAGAAGACTTGATGTACTAATCAGCACTGATTAACTGTGAGTAGGTAGAATTAAAGATGGTTTTACATTGATTTCTTAGAAAAATATTAATATTGCAGATACTGATGATAGTTTAAAAATACTAGGTGCCCTTAAACTATTAATGGTTTAAAAAAATCATTGTAGTTTAATATTAGTGAACTGTTAAACATTCGGATTGTAACTGAGTGGAGTAAATTACAAGTAGTAGTCACTTGTAATGACAGTGTAAAGTATATTAAAAATGAAATTCATAAGCATTTTTTCCTTGTATAAGCCCTGGGCCTCTTTGTAGCAACTGAACAGACCAGTGTGTAGGAAAAGAAAATTTTGTTTAGGATTATTATTTCTGATGGAACAAGAGATCACCAGTCAGCCAGTTAATGATGTTGAGAATTTTGGGTCTCTATCCTGTGGTCTGTTTTTTTTATTAGTCTTTGATGAAGGATGGATACACCTGAAAGCTTAACTAAACTTTAATTTTTATCTGCCTTTTTCATTTCTTATCCTCACTAAACTTTTGAGCATCAGCTGATACTTGTGTGTTGGAAGTGATCTAAAACCTTAGTGCTGCAGAAATGGGGTCCATTACTCCCAATTAAAAAAAAAAAATGTGCAAAGATATTTGATTGATTTTAAAGATGCTTGGTTTGGTTGACCACGAGGTTATACAAGCCTCTATCTTTGCGACAAGGTGGCTGGTTGTGAAGAGTAGGCAGGATGAACAAGTCTCAGCTGTACTTTGGTGGATGACAGAGTAAGGATCTGCCAGTTACTGACCCCAGTTACCCTGACTGTTAACTGTTAATTCTACTTCTCACTTGCACCAAATAACATTCCTTATATTAATGACCTGCATAGGTTTCCTGGTACTCGTCAGTATCCACCCACAAAAATACAGGTGGGAGTAAAAAATCATGTACATACACTTTAGATAAAATACAATTATCTGGCATTATATTTATTTACTGACATTAATTTGAAAATTTAAAAAAAAAAAAGGTTTATGTGTAAACAAGAATATTTATGAAATTTAGAAATACCTGTTTTTTTTCATGGACAGTTGGTCATTTTCCTTTTCATCTTTTAGCATTATATTCAAGTGTCAATTTTCTCTACCTTCAAAGTTTAGAGTGGTTAGAATTTCAAGAAAATAATCTGTATAAAAGATTTAAAATTTGCAAATGATTACAAAGTAGATAGATACATGCCTCACTTGGTTTTCGTTTGGTTGATTCCTTCTACATTATTTTTGTATTTTCATGGCTATACTGCAGGAAAATAATTTCAGTGTTCTGTACTTAGGAACTTGCCCTAATTTCTTTGACCATTGTAAAAAAAAAAAATGAAACTTAAATAGGTCAAGAGACAAATATGGGCAGGCTTGCACTGTGGACTCTGCTGCCTTTGATGGCATTGGGTCAACATTTGTGTGAGGTAATTAGAATGAGTAAGATAGCAAAGTGCTGATGAGAACAGGAGCCATGGATGGAAATCACTGAGCTATAGCTGTGAATGGTAAACATAGTTAAGTCCACATGGATTTAAAAGTTATCTGCTCTGCAAACAGGAGGAAGTCAAAGGAAAATAACTCTTGTTTTACTCAAAGCAGTATTGTGTTTACTAAGGATTGGCAAATGACTGTTGAGCTCTTTGGAAGTTGGCTGTATCTAGAAATCAAAGAAAACAATCACAGAATGTTTATAACTTCATGTAGGATTAATCTAAATGGTTGTAATCTAACTTTCAGGTATTTTTTTTTAAAGTTTTGTTAGACAATATTAAATCTGTCAAACTAATAGCATGCTCCATTTCCATTTACTTGTCTAAGATTTTACAGTGATTGTTAATTGCTGCTTTTATTTTGAATTAGCATTGTAAGGAGCAACAGACAATGATCTTAGGAGAAATTCAGTGTGATTAATTGATTTATGCTTTTATAGATATTGAGAAATCATTGAGAAAGTTCCCGATGACTGCTTGGTTAGCTGATTTGCTTGGCTATAAATTTAATTAAAGTTTCTACTTTCCACTCTAGCCAGTGTGTGATGCTTTGTCCTTGAGCCAGAAGTTTTTCTTTTCAAACCATTAAAATCTCTTGAAAGGTTCATGTGATTTTTAAAGTAACATTTCTTCACATTCCACCAAGGTAGATTCTTCATAAAATTATCCAAGTAAAAAAAGTTAAAAATGAATGTCTAAGAAAAGAAAAAGAAAAAAATCTACTGAAGAGAGATTACCAATCAGGTAAGGGAGTATTCATTGTTGAATCATTCAACTTTAATAATTACAAATAGGTTACATTTTCACAGCAAGAAGAAACCCTGCTGAATATTGGTGGGAGGTATTCGTAAAAGGGTTTTTTTTTTTGTTGTTTAGGCTGCTGCAGATTTTCTGGAAAACTCGTGATGTGGTTCCAGTTATGTTGTGTTACTGATGGGTGATAGCCCAGATAAACTAATGATTAAGGGAAATTATGTATTAGTAATGTAACATTATACACCATTATTATATTTCTGATATAGGAAAAAAAATTAGGTTCAAACTACAGGGGGCCATTATAATGATGGGGACCAGTTTGTTGACAGAGAGGATAAAAAATAATAATGAGAAAATCGAAATTGAAAATACTTTATTAATAAAAACCAAAAACATCACTTGTAATGATGTTCTATTATGTTTTGTTTAAAAATTTTTATGCTCCAAGAATTTCATTTTGTGAGCAATCCACTGTGAAGCGACGACCACCAAGTAAACAAACATTTAAAAGTAGCAATCCCAGATCTGAGCTGAGCCATGCACAGTTAGCTGCTCACTGTTATGGCAGTGTAGCTAGTTGGTAAAACAAGGACAAAGAGGGCAGAACAAATAAAAGTCAATCTGCCCCTTTTTTTACTTAGGATTACAGACCGACTAACTCCATAAAAAAATCTTCTTGGATGCAAGTTGTTGAATTTCTCTAATTTTTATGGAGTTCCCAGTTCTTCAGTATTGCATTTAAATGGGTTTGCTCTTTTTCTTGCAGCTTGACGATGGGTTCCTGGATGAACAAAACATGCTTCTTGAGGATCTCCAGGTAGACATTCTTGACCAAAGGCATCAGGAGAAATTGCACTTCATGAGTGGAGTCTTGAAACAGGTACTTTCCAACTGCTGGTTGGAAAGGGACCACTTATGGGAAGTTTTAAAAGGTTGAGTCCACTGTAGATAACGCCTGTGTGCAGTTTTGACATTAAGGTGTATATGAGGGCAGTTCTCAGTTGGGGCACATTGTTGTTGGTTGTCTGCTTACAACAGACTATAGGTCTTTGCCTGGCCAATTCTCATTGTTATTTCTTCCAATGATGGACACACAATTTACCAAAGTGTTAGAGAATATATTTGGAATGCTTCAATTTTAGCTGCCTAAGTGGATATGGAGAAGCCTGTAAAATTATTTAACAGGAAATGAGTTAATTATTAGTATACTAGATTTAAAAAAAAAGATTTCGCCTGATGACAAAGTACTAAAATAATTAACAACAATATCAAACAAAAGCCACACGAGTTTCAGTTCCATTATATAAGGTCATCTACATCATGATTATGCTTTGCAGGCAGGGAGACCTTATTTAAGAAAGAGGAGTGAATTATTTGAAAGAGAGTGGCATAGATCTACTGGAATATCTCCAGGTTTTAAGCTTTTAGAATATTTTCAATGATTTTAAAAATATAATATTTACCTAGATTATGTATTAGACATTAGTGGGGAAAATTGATAGAAGTTTTCAAACTAATTATGGGTTTTAATATATGAATGGTTACAGATTCTCTTGGCTGTGTATAGATAGAAATACTAGAGGTCAATTTTAAATATGGTAAAATATCAGTAAAAAAAGCTTATTAGAAAAAAAAACTTTTTTTTTGGCACCACAGTAGTAGCTGATGGTGTAAAACTAGCTAAATTGATAGGGATGCTTTCCTGTCAGGACCTTGTATGAGGCTTCATGTGCCATGCATTTAGTTATAAAAAAAAATAAATGTACTACAGATGCAATAGCTATTAAGAGCAACTTCTAGGGTTATTTCCTCTTTTTTACACTGCATTGCACTTTTAAATGGTCGGTCGGTCAGTCATTGACTTTGTGAGAGAAATATTTTCCTGCCAGATTTGAATTTTACATTTTCACAAAGAGCAAGAGCTAAGAAACTAATAATGAAGCAATCCACTCACATCTGGTTTCAACCATATACTATCCATTTAAATTATTTCTGTACATCAGATGGGTTATTGACACTAGGCCAGAGCATTGTGCTACAATGATTTGCTTTAAATGATAGTGCATTGACTCTTAACTGCAGAGATTTTGATTGCCTTCATTTTAGTTTCTGCACACAGCATATTTATTGCCTAGACTAGTGAATTGTTATTTAGTCAACATTAAAAGTATATTTGGCAAAATATATATTTTTGTGTGTTTGTTTTTTAGTAGGTACACGGTTGACTTCTGAAGTAAAACTTAATTGTAAACTAATGATCACATTTTTTCAAGCACTGATTCTAATGGATCCACAAGTAAAGAAAGGCAAATTTTTAGAAACTGCAACCAAGCTCATCCTAATACTGGTACAATCCATTCTAACACCCACAGCTAAGGAAAAGTTTGCTCTACATCTTGGAAAAAAAAAAATTTTTTTTTATTTATATGGAATAAGATTTTTTGCATCATCTTCTGTTTTTAAAATGCATGTTTACAGTGAAGTTGGTTTCCACGTATTACTTAATGAGAAAGAAATTTTTGTTCCAGTTTTGTTTCAAACTCTTGAATTAGAAAGTTAAAAACATTTGGATTTCTTTTCTTTTTCTGTTTTATGATGGATGATCTTTGCTTGCAAATTTTTTAACATAAATTTAAAACCATCTCTCCAAGAGTCGTATGGACTGAAATCCTAAAGATGCTTTATTTTTCCCCTGCAGATTCACTTAGATGAAGAGGGTGGCACCACAGATACAGGGACGACGGAGCATTGCTCGCACAAGCTAGAGAAAGACAGCGGGGTTGGACGCACCGATGAAAGTACCAAAAACTATGAAAGTTCAGAACAGGTAAGTTTGCTTCTCATCATCTGCTTTTACTGTACAGAATTTTTTTTTAAAGACAGAAGTTATATAGTTGAAAATTTAATCTCTTCAAATGGAAACTATTTAGTGACACATCATTTGTGGGCCAATGCTGAGCATGTAATGTTTCATCCTATGGATGCTGTCTGGTAGATTTTAGTCAGTCACTCCTGATTCGGCAAAATACAAGGAGGACAGATATCTATAGAATTTTGATAGTTATGGATGATTGTACCCAGGCAGGGATGGCTGAGTGAATTCTCCTTTACTAAATAATCTTAATCTCCAGGCACTATGACTGGGTTGTATCAGCAAATGTGGATGGTTCAAGATGGCATTTAGATGTCTTGAACTTTTCAAGATTTTTCAATGAAAGCTTCTTTCTTTCTTGCCTTTTTAAGCCTTTATGCGTAAAATGACTGAAAATAATTTTACTGACCTTTAAACACTTGAGAGATCCTTTCCACTAACCTAATCAGAATGTCAATTATTTTGATGCTTCCTAAGATTTCATTCTTATAGGGTGGGGGTTAAATTTTAACCACATATCAGCAGATATAATCATAAAGAAAAACAAAGTTCTGACTTCAAAATACCCAAAGGAAATTGTACACGTGAAGAGTGGATACTTTCAAGAGTGGACATACAATGAAAATTAGCATACTGACATCTTAGGCCCCAGTGACAGATGTTACCTAGTCACCAGGTGTGTGAGGAATATGGGAAAAGAGAGAAGCTTCTCATTATGATTCCCACTATCACTATTGACTACCAAGTTATTCTGTTCATTTGCACTTCTGTTTCTAAACATAGATTTCCAATTATAAATAGAATTTTAAACTGTGGGCAGCTGAAGAATTTTGACTATCCCCATGCCCAAATCCTGTAATTATTAAAACAAATAGAAATCTTAGCCCAAACCAGGTAAATGTTAAATTAATTACTGAGGTGAAGCTGTGCTTAGAAAAGAAAGCAACACTTACAAATTTAAATGTAAGGATTCTTTTAGAAGCTGCACACTAAAAGTAATCACTGTAGGAATGTTACAGTTCATCTGCCACAAAGTTTTGAACTTTTATTGGAAACCAGTGAAACGTGAATGTGAATTTTGAAAGGTGGCTGCTTTAGTCAAGCAATGAGGGGACGATCCATTCCATTTCCGCTTCATTGCTACTGCTGACATTTCCCGTGGGGGTCTCAGTTAAATACATCATCACATCTCACCAGTGTTTTCATGGCTTCTCCAAAATGTTCTCTTTTGATCTGTCATCAAATAAAATCTCCCTTAAGGGGATGTGCTCACTCATCAGAAAAATCCACACACACATACACACACAGATGGCGAAACCACCATAAAACACTTTGGGTCTTTATAGATCTCATAATATGTATATATATAAAAAAAACAAAACAACCAACACCATTGAAGGTCTTGCTTTGCTGCTGTTTGATGAATATTCATATATTATAATAAGTTCTTGAGGCTTTCATGATATATCATTAAATGGAACCCTATAACTTAGTGTAATCTTGAATAAAACAGTAACACAAGCACATAACTATCAGGCAGACAAGATAACAAATATAAATTCAAGTAAATATTTAAATTTTTTTTATTGAACAAAAACAGAAAAGGGGTTTTAGAATTCAAAATTTTAAAAAAGAAAAGTTTGCTGTTCAAAATGTAGAGACAGCAAAGGGGGAAAATGACAAAGTTGAAGTATTTTTCTTTTTTTTAAAAATTCTCTTCATAGAAATAGTTTGAACTAGAATTTCTTTGGACGACAGATGATTACATTATGATCAACTTTCAGATGCTATTACTTCTCATCTTGAGAGCTTGTCATGTTCTAAAGCTGTATTGTGTAATGATTCCCTAACTTGATGTGAAGCCATTAGGGAATGCAGAACTAATTAGCACGTGCATTACAGGAGGGGCTGGAGACAAACTCTGCTGAAAATTGGATGAAGTGTGAATGAGTTTAAAATAACGCTACTGAGAGATTCACACTTCATCCATTATAATCCCCTCCTCACAAGACCTGGTTTACACATTTAAATGAGTCACAATCAGTAAGAGATCTGAAAGAAGCAACAGTTCTACTACATATTTTTCTCTACTGAAATCTTTTTTTTTTTTTTGTAGGAAAACTTTGATACAGAATGTGCATCATCACCAAGCAGTCTGAAGTTTGGCCGCGATGATCTCTGTCACAGCCATGAAAGTTTCACATCGAATGAAGCCGGAGAACAAGACTTTGCAGCTCATGATATACCGCTAGAGGTTTGTGAAAAGTTCCGTGAAGTTCTGGAATATCGCTGCTACAGCAGTGCTGACAATTCACCACGGACAGAACAAAGGGGACGGAAAGATTCTGAAGGAAGCATTGACAAAGAGCTAGCTATGCTTAATAAAGAGATGGAAGAGATCCAGATGGAGTGTCATGAACTCGTAAAGGCGCACATGCTTGAACAGCAGAAGATGCAGCAACATCAGCGAGAGAATCTGCGATCTGAACCTCAGCGCAGCCCCAGAATTGTACCGCGAATGGGCACAAGACTTGAATATATAAAGCATTCTCAGATTCCTTCTCAGGAATCAGCTGAAAGTAGTTGCTGGAATAAGAAAGAGGGTCCAGTTCCTAAATTGATTCATCAACCAGTTAAAGGAACAGAGAAAGACCCAGCAACCACTAGTGCATATAACACAGGCGAGAGCTGTCGAAGTACACCTCTGACCCTGGAATTGAATCAAGTTTCTGATGATAGTCAGAAGGGTCTTCGGAACTCAATGCTGTGTCTGGTTCCTCCTGGTAACTGCACGTCAGGAAGCGATACAGAAAAACAGACACAGACTCCAACCAAACCCCATGACCATTCAAGTGATGAGAGCCTAATTTTTAAGAGAAGTGGTCCAATAACAAAAAGTTCTAGTAAAGATGGTTCAGCCAATTTGAAAACATGTGAGAGTATGGGTGAGTCGTTGCAGGATCTCTACATGCGGTATGCTGATGTTATGTACACTAATCATGCTAACTTGGAACACACAATAGCAATACAGCAAAAACTGTTCCAGCAACAGATGGAACAGAAATCACGTGTTCGGGGACAAGCGTGTGGTGGTTTGGGGATTGGACAGAACAGCCAGCAAGGTGCGTCTGCTGCACAGTCTGGGTCAGAAAGCTGCCAGATGGAGTGGGTTGTCAAGCGACGGCCAGATGGAACAAGGTACATAACCAGACGACCAGTGCGGAACAAACTTTTAAAGGAAAGAGCAAAAAAGTTAGCAGAAGAAAGAGCTGGAATGACAACTGATGATGACACAATGAGTGAGTTAAAGTTGGGGCGTTACTGGACCAAAGAAGAGCGGAAGAAGCACATGGAAAAAGCGCGTGATCAAAAACGCAAGAAGGAACTGATGATGAAGGCCCGGATGGAGACTTTGAAGGAGGAAGATAAGAAGGAGGTGAATATTTTAGAACTCAGTCATAGGAAAATGATGAAGCATAAAGGAAAGAAAGTTCTAGATGATTTTGTGACTGTCCAAGAAATGTTAGCTCATGGAAGTCGGGTAGCTGAAGGAAAAACATATAATCCTCTGCTGTCAGTGACCACCGTGTGATTGTCAGTTGTTGCTGACTGTGCTTTTGCATCAGGCATTCATTCAAATTTCTGGTTGTACATCATTGTTCTTTCCACCTCTTCATCAAGGACTGACTGATGAGTGAAGATGCTTTCAGCTTTGTATTCAGGCCGTTGACAACACTGTTAGTTTGTATGCAGTGATGATCAGGTAATGTTCAAAACCCCGTCCTGCCCCCTTCATACACCTTAGGTAGCTTTGCTCTAAATGTGATTCTCCTGAAATGCTGCCATCCATTACTGCTGCTTACACTGATTTTTCTCCTCCACCTCAAAGCATAATATGAGCAGCACCTGGATACTAACCGTGATGAACCACTGACTTGATGTGCAATATGCTTTAATAATTGGTCATTGAGGGCTGGCCACCTTGGGTCTCTCTTAACCCCATTTATAAACTAGCATCTCTCAAAGATCGCAGACCATCAAAATAATAATATGAGTCATACAGAGGTTTTAGCAAAAATGAGACTTTGTGGGTACTACCATTGCCAAATGCTACTATTTCTTTCCTTTTTTTTTTAGACAATTAATGTCTTTCCCCTCTTACATAATGCAAATGATAACAGGGTAAATATAAACAACGATAAAAAGCAACTGCATGACAGGCGATCCTTAGTTAAGAGAGTCATCAAAGTGCACTTGACTGTTTCATTCTTTATTGTATTGCCACTCATTGTGTAATTCATCAAAATTAGCCATAATGGTATGTCTTTATTTTTTTTTTTTAATATAGAAGAATTACAGATACGAATATCTTAGAATTAAATTGTTATAGTTTTGTTTCACTGCTTTCTACATAGCTATGTTTAACTTATCTGTAGTTGTGTAGTCTTGTTTACCATAGTCTGTTACCATAGCAATTTAATTGGTTTACAAGGTTCACAGAATTATATATATACAGTGCAGATCAGTTTTGTAACCATCATGTGAATATCTTCAATAAAGTTGTCTGGAACAACAACTAAAGCCCAAAATGATTTCTGAAAACCTACAAAAATTAGAAATTGAATTTAAATCATTAGTAAACCAGATGATGATAAAAGTTTGAAAATATTTGGTGGCATTGCAATAGTCATAAACCATTAGCGTAGTGAAGGGCTGAAGTTTATCTATGAAAGTGATTTATTGACTAACTATTGAACTCGCTGAAGGTTCATCTTTTCATTTGAAACCTGCATCTGAAGTCGTCTTGACTAAATGTAATTTGCTATTAAAAAGGGTAGTAGTTGTTAGTCTCTGTACTTAGTAAGGGGTTGCCTTTTATCAATACAAGGGCCCTCAAATCAGACCTACATTAATTTTCTTCTTTTCTCCCTAAAGATTGCTAGATTCTACTTCATGTAAAATACTGGAGTAACGGTCCATGACGTTAAAGGAATCTTCACTATGACTAGCAGCACAAGATAATTCCTGTCTGCTTCCTGTTCTAGTATTTACAGAGTAGAGAGAGAAAACATCTTACAGTAATCTTGTACATTCAGAAAAGCTTTTAGTAGCATCCAGTAAATAAAAACAGATGGTGCATGTAAACTCATTAAAACAACTGAACTTAAATGCTATTTTTGAGGAAGACAATCAAATCTATACAGAAGAACCAAGTTAAATTATTGTTTTCATTATGTAAGATGCACTGTAATCTATCACTAGATGTTAATTTGTTTGTACATATCCAGAAAATTACCATGTCTTTAGCTGGTTTCCCAGGGTGCCAAGGTAATCAGACACAGCTACGTTTGCTTCCTCCCTACAGTTGTGGTGATTTGAAACAATCAATACCAGACACGGCCTTTTGTTGATATGTTGTATGTTTCATTTCATAAATTATTTCTGTACAGAATTTTCATTGCCTGTGTATACTGTTCTTGTCAGTCTTTTTGTGCTACAGTTGCTAGAAGTTATTAGTACATATTTTATTGAAAATGCCGCCACGGTTTTGTTTGTAGAACACGGCTGCTTGCCTAATAAAACTTATGGTGATTTTTACCAGCATTAAAAAAAAAAACATGGCTATTGGTGACCTTTATTGGCTGTTGTAAAGCCATGCAAATTTAATTGGGTCTGCCTGTGTTGGGGAAGCATGTGCTGAATGTTGCCGTATCGCCAGGCCCGTCACACACCCACAAAAATAAGAAATGTTTCATTGGTGCTCCATTACAACTAGTTTTTCCCCCCCTACTTCCTGCAGTTGGCCATAGTGGTGGTGGTGACCGACCGACCTCTCGCTGCGGTGTTCATCCAGCACTCTTTTCCATCCCATCTGCCAATTGGAGTGAGCTACACAAACTAGAACAACAACAACAACACTCCACCATGGAAGAAAATTTTGAATAAATTATTGTTTTATATTTATTAATTACTTCTGACTTTTTTTTTTTTAAAAAAACATGTTTCCTAATAATGCCTTCTATCAAACAATCTCTAACAGCATTTACTGCCGCCATTACCTCGGTTATTTATAAGTCAGGTGAGATAAACAACTCTCCTGAAAGGTTTGTCTTTTTCCTCATACATGCCTAAAGCGTAGAATAGTTGGGGAAATTGATGCCTGGTGTAATGCTAAGTGTCATTCTCTTCAGCAACATACCAATTTCATTATTAAAAGAAAAAAAAAAATGGTTTTGTTTCCAAGAACACATGCCACCACCACCATCTTTGCTGAAGATTCCACAGTAAGACAAGAGGTTCTCAAAACCATGACCCTCAACCTCTCTTGCTAAAAGGCAAACTTGTTGCTAGACATTCTGCACCATATTGCTGTTGGCTACAGTTGTGCGCTCATCCTGATATTTTCTCTACTTTTTTCTCTGAGTTACCCATTATTATATGCGGATGGCCTGACCAGTGCAGACTGATACGTTTAATTAAATTGTCATCATCTGATGATTCACTGCACACCAAAATGCTGATAAATGATGCCAGTTGCAGCTGTTACCTCTAATCAAACACCGCCCTCGTTCTTAAGTGTCTGTCATTTAGGAAACCAAGTAAAGGCTGTTTACATATGAGTGAATTGTTTCATGCTTAATGTCTGTACTTTTTACCATTCTGAGGTCCAGCAATGTCCATTTAATCCTTGGAACACTGGGCAGTGTTGACTATTGAAGAGCTTAGCATCAGGGACCTCTGACTGGTGCTCAATGCCAAATGTTCAGCCAAAACAATTATAACCAATAAATTCATAGGCTAATCTTGAAAGTAGACCTTTCTATTCTTCAGATCGATACATTCATTTCAACTGCATTTAATAGATTTGTAACTAAAAGTATATATTAAAGGTTTTTCTCTCAAACCTATAGGGGGGCACAGACTGTTTACTGTGTGGTAGTACATAAGGCTAAAGAGAGATTTCCTATTCTGTCTAGAAGAAAATTGAATCACATGCTACTTATCAACTATAAATGTGGCAGCTAATCAGATTATTTTTCATTAATATATTAATAAAATCACTTAAATCAATTCTTGAATGTAGGAGAAAGATTTCAAAAATAATTTTGTGAAAATTATTTTACTATATATTTAAAAATCGACTAATTGGTTTTAATGCATTAACAGGAAGAAGAATGAATGGACAACTAGTTAGTTTACCAATACAAAAATGAGAGCAATAATGTTAATATATTTTTCAACAAAAACCATGTCTTGAAATCAAATCCCAACTTTTCCATGAAAAGGAATAAAAACTATTATTAAGTATTGACATTGTATTTTAATGTAAAACAAATGTATTGGGAAATGTTATGCTGACTTACTGCTAGGTAATAGTGCTGTTAGATGGTTAATACACTTATGTGCTATTACTTTTTTCTAAATAGTAAAACTGCATAAATTTTGATTTGCCATACTGTATCAACATATTTGGCAAAGAAAAATGAATCGTTGGTATAAGATGTTTACATTTCTAACGATTAACAGAGAGCTTAGATGTTTGATATTTACTGCAAAGAAGCCAGCTAGAAAGAAAAAAAGAATTGCTCAAGCTAATGGTTCTAGCTATGGTAAGAAAACAAGATGGACAAAGTTTTATAGTAATCAGGCAATAATTCTAATGTGTAAATTACAACTAAAACTTAAATTCTCAAAACAAAAGCTTTTAATTAGAAACTGGCATTCATTTATGTTTGGTTCTTGCTGTGTTTATTAAAATGGCTACTAAAAGGGCATCTCTGAAAATTCACAAATGCAAGTTACTTCATTGAAGCTTATATTTGGTACATTAAACTTTAGCAAATATCTTAAAGTTATTAGAAATCTTTCCAATCATCATCTATTCATTTATTACCAAGTATGTCAACTGTCTAGATACATTTAATATCAAATGGGAGTGCAATTAGATTTTTGATCTCTGGGTTAAGACAACAGAAACTCTAAATGTTTAGAAAATGAGAGTCAGTCAGACCAAGACAGTGCAAACTGTATTGTTGATACAACTAAAGCCACCTGATCTTTGACCTTATTGTGTGTGGTCAATAAGTACCAGGATTTTTTCTAGTTTGGAAGCTATAAGGATAAAGGAAAATGAAATTTATTTCCTTATTCTGGTTTATCTACATTAATTCTAACCAGAGAGTGATGCCCTTTACTATGTATGATGATTGTTTCATTCCTTGCTGGATTTGAAAGGATTCAAAGGGAGCTAAACACACTCACCATAATCAAGATTGGTTTCAATTATCTATGTAACAAAGCAGCATAACTTATCTTAAGGGAAATAATTTGGTGCACAAAATCTTTCCATTATATAGTTAGTTGTTGCTTTAGGAAAAAGGAAAATAAAGAAGGATGTAGATGAGAATACTTTTCAGTCTTTTTTTAAAGTAATAATGCAGCAACATTTCACCTTAATATCTGTTCATTGTTTTTTTTTTCTGCATTGCATAAAGTCATTGCAAAATTCAGTGGCATGAAAACCAACAGATAAATGCCGTCAGTATTTAACCAAAATGAAGACAGATTTTTTCCCATTTCTGTTCTCTTGACCTTAGTGACTCTTATCTGCAGTGCTAAGAGTTCTAATGCGTGGAGAACAAACACTTCCTGACTATTTAAGTAGTACACGTGGTACATTTCACTACTAGTTAATCTGCTGCCACCAAGGAAATACTGAAAGTTGTTTCAACTGAATCATCTCTTGAACAAATGCTTGATATGTTTTCTTAAATTTTTTACAAGAGTATATTATATGTTGCTTCAAAAATGCCTGCTGCAATCAGATTCAACTTTTGTGGCCAGAACCCAGTGCTCCCATGATTTGTTTGGATGTTAGCAATATGTCCACAAATCATACAAGAGGCTCCTGCAGGACTCTTTCCTACATTGTACTCCAAGTTGTAGTACAGAATCATACTTGTCAACCAACAACCACCTTTGTAACAGACTTATTTATTTGTATAATAAAGGCCCAGACTATTAAAACAAAATTTCTGAGTAAGCTACCCACCACAAATATTCAGCATTTCATGTCATCTGTATATGCTACACAAAAACAAAAGTTTGGTTATGTACAGTAGACTACTATATTTACATCATTTCGGAATGCACAATGAAAAAACAAATATTCAGATAACTAGAACAATTGGAAATTAAGGAATGCTAAGATAAAATTCGATGGAATATATTGTGAATTACATAATACTGGCTCATTACACCAAGCTTCAAGTTATAACAGCAAAATGGACAGCGTTTTTATATAACTAAAACTTGAATTGCTCTATCCAAAGGACATCAAGCCAGTAGTGCATGAAAAAATAAATTATGCAGATTTTTGTTGAGTAAGACAATAAAATATATTTGGCTCATTGTTTTAGAAATACTAAGGTTATTTGTTCATCAAGTGAAAATTTAAAATCAGCAAAAAAAAAAATAAAAACAACAACAAACCAAATCACAAAATAGTTGACTGTAAATCAGTCAGTCAGTCATATTCATTGGTCTGAAATGTAGCCTCTAACCCTCTTGTTTATACCTTACTTTCTAAAACTTTGAAAAAGAAAACTAAGATCATGGTCACATTATCAAGTCACAACCCATCACTGGGAGGGGAGGGGGGGGGTTGTTTTGCATCCTGTAGTTATGGGAAGGCAGGAATGACAAATTATAGAGTAATGAGAGATGAAATTCTCTCTCCCTCATTTAAAAAAAAACCAGTCCATAGATCAATGGAATGTCATGTTTTGATTATAAGCGTGTTATATAAGAGTCAGTCGGTTTTTACTCCACAAGGCACTAGCCAGACTGGATAGCAAGGAATAAGAAAAAAGTATGCTAATTAACAACAAGCAAAGCAGTGTTAGTTAATGGTACGCAAATAACGCTTTTCTAAAATCATGGCCATATTTTTTTTATTCTCCGCATGAGAAATTCCACTGGCACAGATAAGTAACCCTGGCCCGATAAAAAAAAATTTAAGTACAGCACAGAGAAACTCCAGTACAGCATGAATTACAGATAGGCTGCTGTAGTTCAGTCAGAACATTTTTCTGGAAAACATTCTACAACAATCATGATGCTCTTTACCACTTCAGATAAGAAACTGGATATATATATATATATATATCAAAGCACTAGTGTCATAAGTTAGGTTTAACACACAGTAGTATTAATATTATATTACACTTAACTAAAATGCTTTGTATCATATTAAGAAAAAAAACTTTTCACAATTTTCAATTTGAGTAAAAATCCCCTCTATTATAACCTTTTACAAATCAGTCAGCGCACCTGTAAATAGTCATTGCAAGTTTTCACTAACTCACTGCCTGCTGAGCAGGAATTGGCAGCTAAAGAATCTGAAACGCTAATGGATGGACATACCACTATTATCTCCAAAGTAGCAACGTTCAGTACAAAATTTAAATAGACAGACATCAGAGCAGAATAATAAATGTCTCTATCTGTGTGAGTGAGGAGTATTTATAGTCTGTCTCTTGAGTACTATTTACTACCATGTATGATTGTTCTTTCTACAATAGCAACACAAGGCATTTATAGTCCTGATGTCAAAGATCCTTTGGTCAGTGCTGCTTTTTCAGAGGCAACCAGTATTAACTAATTCACTGAAATGACTCCCAATTTTAAGTGCATCAAAACTTTGCCCCCCAAACTAACAAATGACAAAAAGAAACAAACAACAAGATAACAAAAATAATAACTGTGCTTCCTGTTTTGTGCCAATTGCTTTGTCAATTTGGCTCTTGTTTTGTATTCTGTTCACTTGAATTATCACTGAGAGAAGTATCATAAAAATCGCGAGCTGCAGTTTGCATATTGGGTTCAAAATCTTTATTTGATAGGATCATCAAAATGCTTGGTTAGCAGTTATTAATTTACTAAAAAGATCAACATTCATTATACTCTGCCTTTTCATAGTATTCCTGATAACAAAATATGAATTGCAACTTTCTGTATTAAAAACTTCAAGTATATTTAAGTTTGGAATCTATATAGTTCCACTTTTAAAGGGCAATCGAATTCCACAACTTGGTCAGTTGCTGTGATAGCCTACTTTGAGAAAAGAGAAAACTAAAACGACTGGAGACTTCTCAGTAAGTTAAAGAGACCCAACAAGAGTGAGAGAAATGTCATTAAAGTCAAGCTTACAAAACTGATTCTTTTTGCTGAAAGTCAGTGAAATGTGCCATTGAAATTTCCATTCATGAATATTTAAGACTGTGTTTAAGGATTGAGCCCCAACCTCAGCCCTGCACTTCAGGGAAAGACGGCGGAAATGGCATGCTTTATGTCTTAGAATTCAGTCGATGAAGAGAGAGAGAGAGAGCTTGACAGAAGATCTGAAACAAGGATGATGGTTCAAAATAAAGTTTAATTCACTGCCAACAACTAACAAGCAGTATGGTCATTTCAGAAAATAGGGGCTGGCCAGGCAGGGCAAGTTTCTAACAGGGTTAAGTGAAAAACCAATCAAGTTGAGTTATTTGTTAAAAAATTGTTTAATCAGTTAATAATGGATTATTATTATTATTATTATTATTATTATTATTATTATTTTATTATTATTATTATTTATCAACAAAGCATAAAAACAAATAAAAAGTAATTTTAATTCACCTACACCTAGATTTCTATGACAACAAAGAAAAACAATTAAAATTTAATTTTAAAATCTCTAGGCATTTAGTTACCTCATTATAGTCTGTACTAAATCTGTTTAAATAGGGTTAAAGGAAAACATATACCAATGCTATTTGAATTAAGTGTTAATCTGTAGCAACGCTATCTACATTAAAAAAAAAAAAAAACTGCAGTAATGTTAATTGTATTAGGTGAAGTTCAAATAATGGAATTAGTCTTTGAACTAACTGGCTGGTTTAATCTTGTGTTAGTTCAGATAACTCATATAAACTGACCAACCCGAGTAACTTAGAAAAAACTGTCATGGCTGCCCAGTGTAGGCTAGACTTTATTTCTGACCAGCAGTGTTCCTCAAATCTCATCACATCTGCTTACTAACTGTGCAGAGAAGTTTGCTGATTAATTTCTCTCAAACCGAGTTAAGATAATGCTATTACTTTTCTTATAACTTAAATATAGAGAAATAATGCAAATCTAGAAGCACGCCTGCTAAAGCATTTAGATGGGAGATGATTATGCTGTGTGAAAGTATCCTTCTCCATCTTCCAGATTGATAAAAGAAAAAAACAAAACAGAAAACAGAGACCGCCACTGAGAGGTTGAGTCTTCTCAAGCCATCATGGTCAAAACTAGTAACAAAATACTGACAAATAAGTTTGAGCAAGGCAGCACAGACAGGTACACAAACATTACCTTCTGCAGCAGCCACCTGGAAAAGCACACACACACACACACACGCACGCACCCTATAGTTAACTGGGCATCATTCTAACAATATTGTCCAAATATAATAAAATAATGTGCGATTTTAAAAATTAAAATTTCAATAAAGTGGAGGGGTGTTAGTGTAAAATACATGCTGTAAATACACCCTAAATGAACAGGTAAGGTAAAAGTTAAAAAAAACAAAAAAACATCACAGAATATAAAATATCTCATTAAAACCTCAACTGGTCAATGACTTGTTTTTGAAGTGATGCAAAAGAACAGTAATCTTGTTCTACATAGGTACCTGCCACTTCTTGAAGGCATGAGTTCCTTGGGTTCTCCATTCATCCTTTCCTATACACGAGTGTTCAAATTCTGGCAGAGCACTTAGCGCACATGCTCCTATGTAAGAGGCGTGATGTCGTTGTGGGGCAGAGTGGACCTGTGAAACAAGGAAGGAAGATAAGAATCCTGTAAACTTCTGCTGTTATAAATTACAGGTCATCTGTCATGCAGTACAAATTAAGCAGCTTCTGTACTATTGATTACACGGGTCTTTTACATGAAAACCCTGTTTGAAAACTCTGTTAATGTGGAGCTTACCTCAATCATCAATGAAGGATTGGCACATTTGATGAGCTCTGCTTCTAATCTATTGGCCAGGCCAGGTAACAGGCTGGTACCTCCACTCAGGTAGATAGCTCTGCAGTAGAAGGTGATAACAATGAAAATAAACCACTGTCCACAGAATTGAAGGAAGTCAATACCCATGCATGGACCACAATGTCATCTTCCCCAGATAGAAAAAGGACCCCATCTCTGAGGAGATATGTACAACTTCTATGACCGAGTAGTTTGTGTTATTTTTTCAGATTTTTATTTTAAAATATATACAGAAATTTGAAACTCAATGATTAAAAATAAAATGGTCTAAATGAACCAACTATAACCATAATCAGTGTTTTTTTTTTAAAACAAAGTATGCAAATAATAAACTCTCCACATTACTAAACTTTTAGTTATTAATTAAGTTTTGCCACGTCTTATGTACCTGGACAAGATGCTTTGCTGACATCAGTGTTTTATTAAACTGTTGCTGATTAGAAATAAAGAAAATCACTTGGATGCCACCACTCCCATATTAACTCTTTCTGATAAACTTCTCTCCTTGGTGGTGAGAAATGACCAAATAACTTTACATACTACAACACCAGCAACTTTCCATCACTGCTTACTAAACACAGACCACTTTGGTTCCTCCACATTTTGAATTCTTGAATGCACTGTGCAGCAGCAGAATTCCATACTTAGCATCATTTCCACAAAATATCTTCGGTTTTCAAGTATTTAGAATATCACAAAATATTAGATTTACCAGTCTAAATTTTACATGACTGAGGGTTGAAATATTTCAAGAACAGTTAGCAGTGTGGCCAGCAAGAAATTCTGGTTATCTACAGTTTAAAATATTATGGTTCATAGTTAATTGGCTAAATCTTCAATGTGACTTGATATCAGGAAGGCAGTGAATGGGTTAACTTTAATGGTAGCTGCTGTATATAGGTTCCCTCTGCTTCTTGGAACTGGTTATTGTTTTCATGTTTCCATTAGCAACAGAACTAGGAAGGAATTACTGGTGACAATAATAGTGAAAATCAGTTTTAAAACCTTATTGACAAAAACATTTGTCTTTCCTCAAGCTGCAAGGTGGGGTCTTGTTTTAGCCATGAGAATTTTCTACCTCCTAAACTAACAAAATGCTGTCCATCAGGGTGGACTTCTACCCCCCCACCCATCCATCAACTGAGAGGGAGAGAAAGATAATAAAAATAAAGGTTTTACTAAGTAAGATAAGCAGAGTGATGACCATTTCATTTGCATGAAAACAAAAGGTTTTTCAATAATAATAATAAACTTTAAAAAATCGGTAAATTAATTTGTATTTGTTTACTGAAAACAAAGTTGCACTGATTTGTGTGGCTCTCACGACCTCATAAATCAAAATGACTTGTGTCTACAATTTAAGCAGCTTTTGTTGGGAGCCCCCCCATAAATATCTGCAACATATCTCACCATGAAGATGTCTCCATTTAAGGACATGAATAGAAAGAAAACACTGGTAATAAGAAACAATGGTTACAGCAAACCATTTATATCAGTACCTGTAACTTCATTTTGGTAAAAGCAATTAAAAAGTTTTATAAACCAATGTGACTTTAATTTAGCTAATATTGAGGGGTATTCTTTAGCCTTAGTACAAGTTACCTGCACATGTGTCTTCGGCTGTCAACAGGGCAGGCCTGTATAGCTTTCCTGACTAGGCCCTGAACACTAGGGAAGTCCATCCCCCAGATGTTGGAGTCAAAGAGACCCTCAGGGCTGATAAAGGTACCATGGTCATGGGTGATATTGCTGCAGAAAAAGAATGAAAAGCAGCAGCATGTTGATAAATGCCATATGGCAACAAGGGAGAATATGGTGCATGATCAGTAATAGATTATGAGTCCTTTCAACAATATTAAAAGCAAAGGAATAATTATTTACTACTGATACAAATTAGACAAAAAAATGACAACGAAATCTTCCAATGGATTTCATTAAAGAAAGGAGAATACAAAAAGGGGCTGCAGTTTAAACATTCCCTAACCTTTTCATCCTTATTCTCTTCCAACTAAACCCCAGATTTACCAGGATTAGTAAAAGACTTACGTGTATGTCCCCCGAGGAAGTTGAAAACGTCCCAGGTAGACTGTGGACTTGAAGCTATCTGCATTTTCACTGAATTTATTCAGCATATCAGAAAAATTTTGTGAAACAAAGCAGGTCTGTAAATGGAAAAAGTACCTGCCCAGATAAACAGTGGCCACAACAAAAGACAGGTTATACATAATACTAACCACTCATAAGAAACACTGGCTTACTTACCATAGTCTTACAGCAGAATCTTTCTTTAGAATATGAAAAAATTCGACTAAAGGACTACAAAACATTCTGAAAAATTACTTGTGTAAATCTTTTTTTTTTCGTAGATATCAATACTCAGTTCAAGGGAGAGAACACACTAAGGAAAGACAGCCATGTAAACAGATTGCAGTCAAGCTCAAGTTATCTGTAACTCTTCACATTCTTTCAGTGAATTTAATTTCTTGCTTCTATTTAACATGCTGTTGTCTCAGGTGGCACTCTACAAATCGCTTTTACTTTGTTCCTGCTGTGAGGCTAAAGGTAAAAGTGGACCATGGACCATTTCTTATTCCTGTAACAAAATTTATATCAAAGCTTCTAGAAAAGGCATTTTTTTTAGCAGTTTGGAAATATGGGGACAAAAAGATGGGTAAGATTCTAATATATACATGTATAATAAGATTTAGGAAATATCCAAAATCAGTTTTCTGCTTCATTTAGCTCAGGGGTCACCAAACATTTTTCACAGTGGGCTGGATAACTGAAAGAATGACGAGCGCGGGCCGCATAATCATTCTGTTCAATACTGCAAGCCAGAACGAAAACTCTGGGAAAAAAGACGAAACACTAAGTTTAGCATTCCATGTTAATCATGGGTGAGTGGCGTGCAATGCACAAAAAACAAAGACAACCAACATATTTATTTACTAAAAAGTTATCAAAGAAGGCGACGTTAACAAAAATATAGTTACATCAGACCTAGTGTGCACATATCCAAATCTTACAAACTAAGCAGCAAAAAAGGTTAGTGAGATTTGTGAAACTGACGTTTGGCTTTCAAGATATCATCAATGTTTGGTTTGGAATTGCTGCATCCAATCAAGAGAATTGCTTTCAAATGTTCATCAGTCAATCTCATTCGATGTGTTGACTTCACCTACTTCATTTTTGAAAATGTTTGCTCACAGACATAAGTTGTTCCAAACAATGATGCCATACCAGCGGCAAATTTTTCAATTTCGGAAACCCAACATCAGGTAAGAAGCGGTAAAAATTCAACAAGTTTTCCTGCTCTGTGCTTCTCTTTCAACAAGACATTTGCTTGCAAATCAATGAGCTCCAACTGTAGTTCAACTGGCACATCATCAAGGTTACAATCAAACGGATTCTGGAACAGAAGAATGTCACTCTCAATTCTGTCGAGATTTGAAAATCTCTCCAAAAAATGCTTCTTCAAGTCACAAATAATCTTTTTAGGAAAATCGAGGTTGACATCTTCAGCAATTGTAGCGCAAAACTCTTTGAAACAGTGAAAATGAGAGAAGTTTTCTCCTTCCAGTTGTGCTTCAAACAATGACAGCTTTCTCCGAAATCCTTTGATGATTCTGTAGAGATCACAGACGAGGTTATCCTTTCCCTGAAGTTTCAAGTTCAGTTCATTCATGTGGGATGTAATGTCGACCAAAAATGACAACTTTGACAGCTGTGGATCAGCTCTATCTTTTTCAGTGAGAAAAAACATCTATTTCATTTCGGAGCTTGTAAAAACGAGACAGGACTTTACCGCAGCTGAGGCCACCTCACTGCTGTGTGATAAGGCAAGTCACAGAAATCAGAATCAATTTCTTCAAGAAAAGCCTGGAACTGACGGTGATTGAGTGCATGTCCCCGAATGAAGTTCACAGCAGAAACGACTGGTTTCAGTACACAAGAAATATCCAAGTCTTTCCCACAGAGTGCTTGCTGATGTATGATGCAGTGTATGAACAGAGCACCTGGAATTTGCAAATCTTCCGAGTCCTGATCTGCCTGACCAGACCCTTCCTCACTCCAGCCATGTTTTTTCCTCCATCAACTGTAACACCTCGAAGCTGATTCCACTGAAGGTTATAGTCTTGCAAAGTTTTCTGCACTTCCATGAAAATGCCTTTTCCAGTTGTTGTTCCATGCATGCAGCAAACGGATGCCAACTCTTCCGTTATCTGAAAGTCCAAATTGACACCACGAAACACAAGAAGTTGTGACGTACTCGAGAGATCAGTAGACTCATCCAGCACCAGAGAATACCACAACAAGTTCCTAGCTTTCTCGCGTATCTGTAGCACTATGTTCTCTCCAAGTTCTTCTGTTCTCCGCACAACTGAACTTGCCGAAAGGCTGATACTTCCAAACAAATCGGCTTTCTCAGGACACAAGTCATTTGCTGCTTCCATCATACACTCTTTGATGAAGTTGCCATCAGTAAAACGGTTTTCCTCGCTCTGCCAACTTATGCACTATTTTGTAACTTGTACGAGTGACAGATTCATTTTCAGCAAACTTTCTCGTGAAGAGATTTCTTTGAGTTTCTAAACCACGTTTCATGAACTCATATTTCTCAGAGTGTAACTTTCCAGAAAACTTTGAATATGTTGATAGATGTTTTGTTTCATAGTGACACCGAAGATTGTACTCTTTCAAACGGCAACACTTTCACTGCATACCACGCAACTAGCTTTCTGGTCCTTTGTTTCCACAAAGAAGTACTTTACTCCCCATCCTTCATTGAAAACGCGACACTTGGCGTCCACTTATTTTTCTTAGTAGCCATAATAAAGGGTGAAGAAAACAGCCTAGAGACCAGCTTGATTAACACCTTGACCGGGGAATTTTTCTGAGCCTTCTTGGCCATGATGTGTCAATTATCCATGAAAAAATTTAAAAAATTTTATTTCACAACATCTCGTGTTCCATCTGTTTTATCACACAAATGCAAGTACCGTCGGCGGGCCTGATCCGGCCCGCGGGCCGTAGTTTGGTGACCCCTGATTTAGCAGATTAACTTAACTATAGTTATAGATGCAGATCCATTTCTTCATTAGTAGCATCAGAGTTGCCTCCCCTAAACTGCTGTACAATAAGAGGATTTAAATGAGTTTTTCTGAGATAGTGGTCTGAAGCAGCGCCACCTCTGTACAGAAAAGTGAGCAACTATCTACACCATGACCTTTGTAGTAGGTACTAGTTAGATGAGCCTTTACTTAAGATCCTTCAAAAGGTGAAAGGAGACCAATTTGAAAATAGACAGAAGAAAAAATCAAATTGTAGGTATCTGTTAAACCTATTTGAATTTCATGAAACATTAAATTGTCCCCATCCACCATTGCCAGTCTGTAAATTTCATCTCACTAACTGCCATGTAACAATTAGCATTTATCATCTGGTGCAGATCGCCAGGGCCTACTTCCAAAGAAAGAAATTACTGTCCATCTACAAAAATAATGGAGGATTTTCAGCATATGGACAGCAACAAATTTTTTTCTGATTACCTACATTTAAAAATACTAGTGGACATAACTATAAAGTGACTAAAGAAAAGTGTTCTCTTAGTAATAGAAAAGTAAATATATATAGAATAAATTAACAATAGTGGTGGTGGTGGTGGTTAATAGTAATAGTGTAAATATATTTTAAAAAAAAATTGTATTTATAAAGAATTTTTTTCACTGGAACTTTGTATAAACCAAAATGACTTCCTTTTCTGTCCAATAACCAAATTAAGGTACTCTTTCTGTTAAAGTAATAAAACAACAAATATTTTTTGCTTTCATTTCACATTTTTCTTTTAAAAAAACTAGATATAAAGATCAAATAGCTTTAAAGCTTTGAAGATTAGCACACTGCTAAGAGTGTGAATATCAATTGTGCAATCTCTCCTTATCACCAACCCACTCTCTCACATACACACCCACCCACCCCATTCAAACAATTTTCAGGCAGGCCTATATAAAACAAGTAACAAGTGCCCCAATAAGACACTTACCTGCTCCATCACATACTGAACAATGAGATGCTCCACTGATGAAAACAAGGAGTATCTTCTCTCTGTCAAGGTCGCATTGAGAGAGTCACGGACTTTCTGTGCACCATATGGCTGAGAAAAGCACCCAGCCTCAATAACAAACCCTGGAACAAATATACATAGTATTATAGTTTCCTATATTAACCTAGTTGGCAAAGAAGGGGCTGAAAGGGTCCCCACCCTTCCCTGAGAGGAAAAACAAAATAAAGAACTATACAAATTCCCTTAAAATTGATCTAAACTTATAGAATTTTTTTATTATTATTGTTTTAGAATAACTAAATTTTCAAACAAAAATCCAGCAGTTTATTTTCAGGGACATCTACATAAAGTTTAGTCTTATCATTTCAAAATTAAATTTATGATTAGTGTGGCATGCACATCATTTAAACACCAATCACCTGCCCATTTACATTTACAATTATTTATTTACTGGAAAAATTTCTGGTGTCATCTTCAGTGAGAAGGATGCTACGTACCATCACAGACAGGCAAAACTTCAAGGCGCTCTCCAAGATTCACAATGATGCCTGTTGAGGTGTTGTAAGAGTACAGAGCCAGCAGAGCCTGGGCCACCATGCACACACCGCACACATGACAGCTCTCCACCAGCATGTCCATTATGGTCTCTTTCTGGGGGGTGCTTAGGTTCTGTGGGATGCTCAGCATCACCTGCAGTAAACAGAGAAACTGTAAGACACCTACTCCAGAGAACCGACCCTGAGACAGAGGTACTCCTCCCTAAGCAGCCATGTTTAAAGAATTACTGGGAAATAAAAACAGAGAAGTAAAACAAATTTAAATCAAAGTGAAAAAAAACAACAACAAACATGGAAATAAAAAGAATCGAGACAAAACAAAACGCTGAGTAGTTCTAACTAAAGTTTCTATTTGAAAATAAAACAGAACTTAGCAAAGAACTTCTCAACATTAAACTGAAAACATCAGTAAAAACACAAAAATAAATGAGGTTCATATATTTTAGATCTATAATTCAACCAACCATAACAGGGAAATGAAAGGATTTTATTTAATTAGTGACACAATTTTGGATGATGACTGTCTAAATACCAGCCCCAAACTCAAAATTACACCATTGAATGCTTATCAACAATTACTTGACAGCTTCTTCTTTAAATATTGTGTGAGCACGTGTCAAAAAAATAAATCCAACTTACTAGGTACTGAGATGGTTCAATACCCAAATCCCGAAAAACTGCAGAAAATACGGACAATAAAGTCTTCATATCAATTTTAAACTGAAAAAAATTAAAAACACATTTACTGTTGTAGCATCAAAGTCTGTGGAGAGAAGGGGCAAAAACACTTTAAACAGGAAGAGTTTAACTCTTCGGAGACAATATGGCTGATCTATCGGCCCAAAGTTAGTAAGCAGCAACAAAAAAATGACACAGCCAACCTTATGTCCCATAAGAGAACCTTGCTGAATGGTTCCCTGTAAAAAGTGTGGATCAGTCAGAAATGAACACCCTGGTAAATTAATGGTGGTAGTCAGTTTTGCTATCTTTCTAGCTAGAAACTTCTAAAAATGTCTGCTCCCGAAGGGTTAAGAAAGAAACAGATCAATCAAAAACAAGAAAACAGATGCTGCCCACTCCTCCTTATAGTTATCAGATTTACCATTGGATAAACCACTCACCAGCATAAGAAATCTGATTCATAACGACCTCTAAATCTTTCACCAGTGATCGTTGCATTCCATGAATTAATGTTTCCAAAAAATATAATTCACAATCTTCACCAACCAAATCTACCATGAAGTCTGTCTCACTAAATCCATCTGAATCTTTTAAATTCCCAAATTTAATTTAATTTGTTTTTTTAATTATTTTTTGGTTCAAATCCTCATTTCTTAATATTCTTAATTTGCTGTTTCATTACTTTATTATTCTTAAACTGTGCTAATCTAGCTATCTGTCAATTTATTTCTCATTTCTTTTTCCTTAGTCAGTGACTAACAGATCACTCACCTTGTCTACTGTCTTTGAAGATGCAACAGGTTGGACTAAAACAGACCTTTGGCGGATTTCTGGTTTGTAAGCATCAAAACCAATCACATGCTCACCTGTTGTCTTATTCACAGCCACAACGTTTGGAAAAAACAGATCAGGCAAAGTAGCTATAAACAGAAAAACCAGGTGTTAATAACAAGGCTCTATGAAATGTAAATAAAGCAGTTACTAAATAAGCAAATTAAATGATGTCTTACTAAAACAAAAATGATCTACATCCACAAAATGACTCTGTAAACCTGTTTGCTTAACAACAGCTCTGTTCATTTTACTAACAATTTTTTCCTTCTTTCTTTCTTCTCCAAATTTCTATAAACTCTATTGAGCTTATGTTAATGAAGTAGGTCTGAATCTTTTGTTACAACTTCACTTTAAAACCAGTTACATTTACTGAACAAATAACAAAAGTATTAGTCTAAAATTTAGATGTTTGTAAACCTGTGAGAACATTCCTTATTATAAAATACTGATAGTGAAGAAAGCTCTACCTAACAAAGATAAAACCTTGAAGAGACTAATTATTTAGCCAGACTTCTAAGTATGTTATCTACCTAGATGAAGATAGTGTTCTGTTTACCATCTATTGGCAAGAAAGCAGTTATTGTCTCCCCTAGCTGAGGGAAGCTGGTTTGGATACCAAGTAGAAGGCAGAAAGTAGAAAAATGTGACTCCAAAAAAAAAAAAAAATCATTAAGGTTTGCAGGAGTTGTGCTGAAGATTATAAGAGTCAGTATCTTTGTTACGATATTTTGATCATTTTTATTTTAAAAATATTTATATTAAAAAATAATTAGCATCCATTTTAACATTAGAATGTCTAGTGGTTTTTGTGAACAGCTCACCTGTAATATCTTGTTTTAAACATCAATGCAATAACAGTAAACCAACCAGTTCAAACTTTTCCTAAAACAGTGTTCAATCAAAAATCATTGTTACAGTTATTTCCAACTATCTTTTCTAAAGCGTTCTAGATAAACAAAATCCTCCACTGTTATAGGGTTAAAATTATTTTGCAAGCAAGCATTACATATGTGATGTACAGCAGCAGTTCTGTGGAAAACGAGCTAAACAAAAGAGACTAGTAAAATGTTTAGAGGACTTAAACATATATTTCATTGACAGGACAAAAGCAGACATTAGCTCAGTCTACAATATGGCCCTGACAACAATTCTCTTAAACCATGATCATCATGTTATTCCCTAACTCTATTTTGAAAAAAGAAAATTCTTAATTTTAATATATTTATACATATTTTGACACTATATCCTACATTACACCAAAAATGGCTGGCTAGAGAAAGGAAAATCATACATCTCCAGTACTTGTACCTATAAAATAACTTGGTGTTTGAGGTAATAGAAATTAGGTTAAGTCGCCTGCATAACATCTGCCAATATTTTAAAGCAGTACCATCAGAATATCAGATGTTGTATTTTAGATGGCATATTTATATAAAATAACAGGTGAAAATTTGTTATAAAAGAAATGCTGAAAACTAACCTGAATCCTTGAGAAGTCCTGCCCTCACACACATGCTGCCCAAATCAATGATGACAACATTCTGGGGAAAAGAGAATGAAAGTCACACTATCCGATATAGTTTTAAAAGCATCATTAACATAAATTATAACTCGGTTAGTTGTTTATGGTACTTGTAATCTTCAGTTTGCAATAAATTTGTTTTGATTATTAAGATTCTCATTGTATCGGATGCAAATGACACCCATACCAAAAGAAAGTACAAATTCACCACTACTACATTCCTGAATAAAATTATTACATCACCTTATGCTTTTAAACAAAACACCAAGTGTTCATCATGGATGTATTGTGTTAAGAACACCAACTAAACACCCTGGTGGCAGTCGTCAGTACTAAACATTCTTCATGTAGTGCACAGCAGTATACACCAATCAACGCGCACTTTCAACATTGTTTAGTAGAGGATTATTATTTAACAACATCCTGCTGTCCAGAACTGCAGTCATCTCTGTCAGTTCACTTCAGTAAATGACTCTGTTATCAACAATATGCTACAATGGTGGCAGAAGAGGAAGGCTCCATTCTGATACTAATCACTAACATCATTTTTGTTACTCTGCAATTTTTCATTAAATGAGCAGTGCTTAAGGAAAACTTCCATACATCACTCACCATATGGGGGTGCTTAGGTGCTTGAAGCATGGGCTTCACATATGTAGCTCTGGTGTTGTCCACAGTCTGGCTCTTCAAAGCTGTTAGCCATTGGTCGTGTTCCTTCTCAGACGGACACCGCAACATTAGGTATCTTCCTCTCTGAAAACAGTCAACACTTAATTGTGCATTGAAGTTGGCATAGCACACCTACATATACATTCACACACAAACACATGCTCTAAAGATATCCATTGTGTGTAATTACTATTACACCTATCCTACCTGTAATCGATGTAGTCACCTTTAAAGCTTTCCTTTGCTCATTATAGTTACTTGTACAGCATCTCTTGTCAAATTTCTTGTACAGATTTTCCTGTTTGAATTTACTGTAATTACCTGCAAAAATTTTTTTCTTTTTTGCACAGGTAAAATTATCCATTTTCATAGTAATACAGAAATGAAACATCAACAGCAATGAAATAAGTCTGTGCCAGCCATTCTTTTCTACTCTGTTTTACTGTCTGCTATGAAATGACATCACATAGAGGGAAAGAATTTGTTCCAAACCAGCTACTTACCCCATCATCTATCCCAAGATTTCTGTTTCCTAAGTCCTCAATAGTACCTCCCATTAATTGAACTTTGTCACTTGGCTTCTCATCATTGATCATCTGAAATTATCAGGCAAGAAAAAAATATTTTTAGAAATAGTATTTAAATGATCTTATGCCATTTTCGTTCTTGTTTGTTAGAAGACTTCATATGATTCTCTTTAAAAACAAAAGTAGCCACTTTATCTTCAAGAGAACAGAAAAATCACATTAGATAATCAAAGAACATAAATGTCCATTTAAAACAAAAATAAAAACAAGAAAGTGACAAGTTTGAGTGTATGCACATAACCCTGTAAACAAGTGTGGGTCTATTCAATAGTCTAGAATAAATGTTTCATGCAGTATATTTAAAAGCAAAGCTTAAACATGCATTCATTTTGTAGCACATCTAATCAAACGACTACAAATGTTATTTTGTAACGTTACCTACTCCAGATTTTTAACTAGTGTATAATGTGTCCGATCTGTGTGTTGTTCTTAACCCTCCACATTTCACTTATTTGATGTACAGGGAATCAAAAGGTACTCAATTGCTTCATTCTGCACATTCAATCTTTTGACAAAGCTGGTTGCTGAAATGTGATTTCCTGCCTGTAAAGAGGATGTCACCTAGTGTTTTCATGAAAAACAAATTTGACAGGATAAAGTGCCGTAAACATCCCTCTTATGCTAATTATGTATGTTTTTGTAGATAAAAATTGTTAGTTATATAAACTTGCAAAACATTGATGTTTATCTGATGTTTACAAAAGTTCTACAATATTCAGCACTAGTTGACTTCCATTTTCCCATAACCATTCTAATAATTTTTAGATCAGAAGACTGCAATTCTAGAAACTTCACCTTTTTTTTTCTTTATGAAAAATGTCTGCACAAAACTTGACATCATTGTCCTGTTAGAAAATGCAATTTCGTCCCAATAGTTTCCTTACTGGTGGTAACTACTTTCTTTTCAGAATATTCTTGTATACATATCTGTCCAAATTTTGTCTAGGTTCCAACTTACCAAATCTTTTGATTTTACTTTGTATACTAAAACCCTGGAACTTTTTTTAAAATCACTTTTGCAAACTATAGTCATTTCTCAAATGACTACTCTCTCATGCAATCCACTATCAAGCAGCCTGTTTCTTACTAGTTTGGAACTAATGATGATTTCTCCATGCACCTGAAGATCTTTGGCAACCTGTGTAGCAACTTTTCACCTTAGTTTCTGTCTGTTCTCTCACTTGCCTTTCTTTGATGGCCGTCTCTAGGCACATTAATCAAACACTTAATGCTTGGAATTTTCAGTAATATTGTAAATCATTAACTTGTATAATTGAAATGCCACACTTTTCTTTCTGAAAATTCTGTGGCCTTAAAAGCTATTTATTACCTGCTCTCTCTCTCTCTCTAATCAATATGGTGCACCTCAGTTTAGATGTTAGAAAAATAAATCACTTTTTTCCTGGCTCTTATTTAGATGTATTCATTTAATCAAAGTCCACCTGGTGATCTAATTATTTATGGTAATGTCTAGCTGAATAAATGTTTTTTTAATGCCATATTACTGATTTTCACAAGTCTAGTAAAGTACAAAATGTTATTTCAAGACAATAGCAACTCACATCATAGTATTCTAACCAGCCATTCCTAGCTTGGAAGTATCTCCGCTTCCACGTTTTCAGAAAAGTAGACTTCTTTTTCCCCATTGGCAACTTCTCCATGTAGCCATTCATGCTGATGAACTGGCTGGAAACATCCTTAACAGTCTGCAGATAAATGATAAAGAAATGTATGATTTTTGTCATCACGGAGACAAGCAGGTGATTTGATGAGACAAATCTTTATCAATACAATGATTAAACCATTACTGCTATCCACTGTCACCAACAGTTATTCCATTAATTCACATTTCCACTGCTAAAAGAAATATTCTGATTAGATGTCATGCTTGTGCTTTAGCCAATCTCTAAAAACAACCCAAGGTAGTCTGGACTAAAGACATAGAAAAGACTGTCCACTTTAGCATATCTTCTGCCAGATGTCTAAAATCCAAACTGGATAATTGTAATGCTTTTAATCTTTCTGTAGAGCCTGAAAACATTCTAACAGGTCTATAATCAAACAATAATTAAATTTACTTTTAAATAAGATCTCTACACCACATGATATATCCAAGGTATAGGACAAACCAATGACTTTATAATGAGATTACAATTTTAAAAATTTAGATAAATATTCCTAATATTTATTAGTCTGTTCTTTAAGTGGCAGCCATTAAATGTTCCAAAAAAATTCCTGTTTAAAAATAAATCCAATAAAGAATTTTATGATATTTATGATGTTCCCTTCAGATAAGAAAAGCAATTAATAAACTGAATGCATTATTAGTCTGTAAAAAAGTTCATTGTCTGGTAAACCTTGTTTAGAAGTCTACAGTAAATTGCTTTTGCCCACAAAATAAGCTCTACTGTCAAACATGAAAAGAAGTCTGCTGAACATCTTCAACAAAAGTAAAAATAATGGACAGCAAAACACTGAGTCAAGTGAAGAAGTGACAATAACACTTCTGAACAATAATGGTAAGCCTAGTAAACAGCATAACACTGAAGCCAGAGAAAAGGTGACAATACGTGGGCATGCTAAATATACTTGATTTTTGCAACTAAGTTCTTTCGAATTTCGTATACATACACTGAGTTTACCAATGGAACACACCACATACTTACATCATCAGCCAGCCTGACAGCATACAGTTCACGTAGCAGCAGTGTCTACAAAAGAGAAAACATGGGTACAAAACTTATATTAAAGATGCTACCTGTTAACAAATTCACAATGTAGTAATTCCCTGAGCTAAGTCATCCCATTTATCTAGAGAAAATGCCATATCTTCCATAAGAGAAACTAAAACCATTTGTTTACTTTATCAGCTTCTTTCTTTAGAGGCTTGGCAATAACATTTATATTAAAATCAAATGCTTGAAGGAAATCATTAATGGTAATGTTTTTCTTTCTCAAATAACTTACTCATGTTATCAATATCCCAAATTTAAGGCTCCAATTTAAATATGCAGGGTTAATGACATAGGGCTACATGGAATCCAGCTGTGTGCCACAGTTGTGCACAGCATTGTATGGGTTCCCAAAAGACGTTTTTCACTTTCACTTCAAAAAAGGCCAAAATACACAAAGTGGTCTTCAAAGAGGGAATATAATAATAATTTATCATTTCTTGTATGCATATGGTAATTTGTTCCTAGTAATATTTACAGTGAAACCAAATCATAAATAGTAATGATACACATTGAAATTGTGTAGCGACTTCAGTGTTTATTTAAGTACAAAGAACAATGGCTTTGTTGTATTAAGAAAAAAATGGCAGTCTTCTAAGTTTAAAATAGTTTTTTACCAAACCAAATTCTTGAAAATGGCTCCATCAGTTATTATTACAGTGTTATAATTGTTGCTGATAAATGTGACACTGCTAAAAAAAGAGAGAATCCTGTCAAAACATGAGATTTATAAGTTCTGTATTTGCTATGAACACAAGAGATAAAATGTGTAATAATTTGAAATCAATAAAAACTCAATAAGAGAGAGAAGAATCTGAGTTTTTCTAGTAATTTTTCCATGACAATATAATATTAATTACAAGAACACCAGCAAATATGCTGAAAAAAAGCTGGAAAACAATGGTGGTTTTGTGACCTTTGCTATTATCTTTCCCTGTGCTATGGCTGAAAGATAAGGTGTGCAGGACAGTTAAAAGAAACAAGAAAATTATACTAACTGGATCCCATGATGTAAGGTGAACTCTTTCATCAATTGGTTCACTGTCACCAGATATGAAGGCACTGGATAGAAGTTTTCTAGCTTTTAAAAAAAATAAAAACAACAAAATAAACAAAGTACAAGTTATTTATTTTTGTTTTCATTCTATAGAAATATTATTTAGTAAAAATCTAGCACCTGATAAGTGGATGCTGGAGTTCACCCCTTCATGACCAAAACACTATAACAGCTACCATTATTTTCACTCAAATCATAATGCATGTCAAGACAGTTAAGGGGTTACCAGTGGTAGATTTTCTTTTTCTTTCAAAACCTGTTAACCCTTCCAACACTAAAATATTTGAGGTTTGTGAGAAAATGAGAATAAAGAAATCCATGCATGATTAGTTGTTTACACCAAGGTGATTTTAGGGACAACACACACCTGAAAACAGAAAACAAAAGAGGAAAGAACCCCTAACCCTCTCCCCCAGGCCAGTGGCAGCAGAATATAGTTGTGGGGGTTTTTTATGGCCAGCTTAAATGAACGTAATAAAATCAGCGGAAACAATTTCATGAAGTTAACAAATAAAACAAAAGCAAACGGTAGCAGCCATATAAAATTAACATAAAACCACAACAATATGCCCACCCAATCCTGCAAGACATCATGGGTAACAAAAAAAAGAAAAAAGAAAAAAAAAGCAATAAACTGTTGGGCAGTCTGTACCAACTGATAAAAAAGCATTGCGGGTGTTCCAGATACTACATGTTTGAACCAGATGACTGGCTTGATTGATGAACACCTGCATATAAAAGCCAATATTTTCAAAGCAGGAAGAAATGGGCAGATGATGACAACATTTTTGGAATATCAGTGGTGCATTCTCTTTTCTGATGAGCCTAGACTGCACTCAGGTAAAAGGAAGCCTAGAAATGCACTTTGACTTAACTGTTGATACCAAACAGTTAGAGATGGCATGTGCAGTGTCATCAACAAGAATGACCAAATATTTTTTAAGGAAAACCATAATTTAGTAAGTTACATTCCAGTTCCTGAAATCAACCTCAAAGCCACTTTCAACAAAATATTCTTCAATTTTAAACATACATCCTGCATTAAGACAGCGCAACTTGCAGTACCTTGAGAAACACAGCTTTTTCCCTTGGCAATACATCCCCCTAACATAAATCCCATAAAAAAAATTAATCATCTTATCTGATCAACATGACTAGTGCCCAGGCTGCAGCTGCATGTTATGTCCATCCCAATCTTTCATTTCTACAAGTACTATAGTTATCTGCTTTGATGATGCTCATTCTAACCCTGACATGGGAATGTATACATTTAGTAAATAAAAATCTAGAAGTTCTCTTAGCAAATCGTACAATCCATAGATATGAAATTAACCCAGTGTAAAGTTTCTAGTTTTATAGTAGTCTAAATAATATGTATATTTTTTATGAGAACCAGAGATACTTATCAAAACCCAGGCCATAGAAACACAACTGTTGCTGCTATACATCAGTTGTTATCCACAGCTTGTGGGCTAGGCACCATGTTGGAAAAGAATCCATGTCAAAAAGCTACACAAGACAACCCCCCCCCCCAATAATCTAAAAATGGACAAAAGCCCATTCTTACATTACATAATTAATGCTATGAAATTATGTCTAACACTTCATCTTTTATTTCTTATAGTGTATTGAGATCAATTATTTTATCTTTGCATATTTACAAAAAATCCCTTTGTCCACATGAAGATAATAAAGAACAATGTGGTGTAAAACATTGTTTAAACCAATATATGTACAATAAAAGTCAATAAACCTATCAACTATTACTGGGAACGCACCAGAAGAAAAGCCTTGGCATGTAGCAGAAAAGTCACAACAGACTTATAGATCATATAAATAGTTTTGTCTGTTGACTCATAACCAACTGTTTAAAAAAATTGCAGATGGGATGGAATATTTAAGATGCCAAATCCCTGAGTGATTAGAGTCCCTACTTAATTATTTTCACTGCACATGTGAAGAATTTCACCAGTATTCCCACCAAAAAAAAATAGAATGTTAATTTGGCTACAATAAACTATCAAGACCAGACCAACAACTTGAGCAAAAGCTGACATAATGCTTTTAGACGATTCGTCAAATAAAATCAGTCTTCTGTGTAGAAAGCTACTGAATATATCTATAAAACCAAATTCATTTTTATACCACTATATTGTAAGAGTCTAGAGGGAAAAACATTTAAAAGCAAGTCAGCCAAGTAACCAGGGACTTGGAAACAAGATTGAACAACTTACATGTGGCTTATGACGAGCAGAAGACATTGATGGAAATACTCAGAGAAAATGGACATTGCATACATTGGAAAAGAAAATGACTCATTAAAGATAATCCACTATGCTAATCTTATCAAATTACAAATTTTTCAAAATGGAAACATACATTTGTAATTATTATTTTTTAATTCTCATATTCTCTTTGTTTTATTACAACTATGGTAGGCTGTATCCTACTGAAACATTCATTTTATTCTGAATCATGCATGAAATGGTTAAGAATTCATTTCTTCATATTTTAGATTTATTTTTTACTTGTTAAAACTAACTTAAAATGCTTAAACCTATTAGGCATTTGTTTATCAGACATTCACAAATATTATGGACCACTGCACAGATACAAAATAAAATATAAATTGTCTTATCACAAAGTATCCTCCTGGTAACAGATACAAATTTAAATACTTGCAATTAAATTTTGGGTATAGGTGCATGGTGGGGCTCGTGGTACTTTTACCAGTATCCAGTTTGAAAGAGTTACCCACAAAACCTGGGTTACCTACCATCATCATTACTGGTGGTGAATGATCTTCACATACCCTGCAATGTGAGGCAATAAGAAAACTTTAAATCAAATGTGCCTAGAAAATTCTTTTTAAAAAAGGAAGAAATTGTGGTCCAGTTATTGTGAAAATATAAACAATGCACTATTAAAAGCATTCATTGCCCGATGAAGTGCTCCAGCCATTATGATTTTATAGGCATAAGTATACAGGGTAGTTGTTCCTCAGTACTAAATGGCATCAATCAATCAAACTGACATTCTTTATTCACCAACCCTCACCACTCCTAGGTCAGAGAATTCTCAAACCTCTTTTTGTCTGACTAGTCAATAAAACCCCTGACAGCCTACTGCACATACTACTTATCTGGACTGCAAACATAAGTTTAAGCTCTATTTATAAAAGATAACCCATATCATTAATCATCCCCTCGCAAAAAAAAAACAATATAGAAATCACAAAGAACCTGTTCTAATTATTAACTGAGGAGTGGGGGAGAAAGAATCTAAAAAGAAAACAACACTGGAAAAAAAAAAGGGAAATGGGAGAATGTAAAGCAAGTTTTGGTAAAACCTCAGTTACTTACTAAGTACAAAACTAGACGTATAAACTGGAGATTAGAAGTGCATCTAAATTTGGGTTACCAACCTCAGCCAGTAACTTACACAAAGGACAGGCCACATGGGAGAAATTTTTTTTTTTTTTTTTAAATTTAGTTTGGTGCCACTTGTTTTACTAGTCTATTATTAGTGGAATGGAACTGTACTTAGTGTGATCAAACAGTGGCAGGATATGTTAATCATGTGACTTGCCACACTCATCAGCAATCTGTACAAAACTGAGATAATAAAGGCACTGACTCCACAGTACCTACCTACCTTTTTTAAAATTATTTTATTGGCTATTATTCCAACATTCAAATTGGTTGGACTAAGGCCACAATGTTGTCACTAAAATCATTAATCAACAGGATTCTGCTGTTTGCCATAAATACCTGTTGAAAGTTTTATAGCCTTATCAAAAACAGTTCTGCTTGCTCTAGGTGACCAATTCCAATGCAAAGTAGAATTCATTCAAACAACTCATAATAATAGTAAAGTATGTTTGGAACATTCTGAATCATTGTAAGCCTTCTCCTCAAGTGCACAGCCAGAAGTGCTCAAAGTGCTTGAACATCCCCCATCTAAAGGTATTAATATATCAACATACTATTAATATATCATTTTGCAACCATCAATCAGGTTAATGACAAATAAGTAACTACTATTTTTATATTGATGATTTTCTTGAATATTATTCAGGCTCAACAACATTGCAAATAAAGTGTACAACATTATGTACATAGAAAATCTGTAGTATTATTATGATTATGAAGAGCATATAAATCCTTTGTTTGAATCTGTAACAAGCAGAAACTGGCACTAGTCAGTGTTTTTCATTTTTTATATTCTATATTAAGATGTAACTTCCATGAAAAAAAACCAATATATAAAGGTTTTAATTGCAGATCAAAAACATTATAGAGATAGTTCAAAAACTAAAGTGAAAGTGCAAGTGAGAGAAAAGTTCTAGCTGAAATAAGCATACACAATAAACTAAGCTGGCTGGCATGGCTCAAAGTAAACATGGCTGATTAAAAAATAGAAAGCCTTCAGTCCACAAGTTTTGAAGAAAACAGGAAACAATATCTATTAGCAGAAAGTGCAAACACTTCACTTTTGACTTTAGTGCTCCCTACTGAATTGTCATCCAACCATGAAGTAACCACTTTGGATAATAACAAATCTGCTGCTGAAGTTGAAAATAGGAGCAAGGCAAAGAAGAGGACTCAAGAAAGCCTATCAGCCATTCAAAAGTAAGAGTCTATCCCACTGAAAGTGCAGTCAGTGAGGGACATAAAAAAACTGTCTTCACCATCTGAACCCAAAGTTTATCATCATTGTGAGTGGTCACAGGTCTAATTCAGAGGCTGATGTCATGTGTGTGTACTGTAAACAGCTTGTATATTAGATGATGCTATAAAAAGATAGTTGCTAAGACAGAAACTAACCATACATTTTTTCAAAGTTTTCTAAAAATAACAGGTCTTTTCAATATGCTTGGCTATTCTGTTTCCTTGTAGTTGGTGTACAGTAAGATGCAAGGTGGTACATTTTGTAAATATCATGTACTTTTTGCACCAGAAAGTGCCAGAATACCTGAAAATTAGTATTTAAAAAGCTTAGTTACTGAACTATTTATGAACTACCAGCAAGCAATAAAAGCTTTCATTGTCCATTCAAACACTATATCATAAAATGATATCAGTGCATATAGCGATTTCTTGAACTTTGTACTCAGCATCAAGCAGCAAAGGTGGAAGAAATAGAAAGATTTGAAGATCATTAATTAGCACTGAGAGGGCTCTGAAACCTTGGGGAATGTAAAAAACTATCTAATGGTAAAGAGAATATGTCAATTTCAGAGTAGCTTTATGATTTCTCGTTGAAGCTGCAGACACTGTCCTTCAGCAAATGCAGTGTACATTAGTTGGCATACACAGAAAGCCATTATCAAAGTAATCAATAATTTATCACTGAAGACCTCATAAGAGAGATTAAAGAGGCCAAATTTTATAGCATTTTGGCAGATAAAACCAGACCGCTCCACACGAGAACAAATGTTGTCTTGAATGGAAGAGTATATGAAAACCTTTTGACTTTTGTGACTCTTAGAGAATTGATTTGTCTTACATGCTATGATAGGTGTTTCCTAACATGATTAGAAACCTTAGAGGAGTCCAAGATATTATCAGAAATGTATCATACAGCAACGTTTACACACTGCGAAAGTCATCAAGACATCTTCTCAGCCTGGCTGTAAACTCTGCCAGGGCCGTTTGGAGCACATATAGAACACATATAGAACAAATGTAGTCCTTTTTCCATGCATCAACAAAATGACTAAGTTAGCTGCAAGAATGTATCAGAGAAAAATCCCTTAAAGGCTTGCATTTCACGGTTGGAGTTATTGTGCAACACAATGAGTGCAAAAATAGATCTTTTAACATTTTTTTAATGAACCTTTTCAGCAGTAGGTGTAGCTTTGGAAGTCATGTAGAAAGTGAGAACAAAAAGAACAAAAAAGCAGCAACATACCTTTTCGTCATTTGCTGTGAAAAATTTGTGGTCATACTTCTGTGCAAGGTTAGTGAGATGTCATTGCTTTTATTCCTATCAAAATGAATGAAGTCTCAATCTACTAACCTTGTACAAGCTGTTGAGTTTAGTCAAGAACATAAAATTTTCTGGATGTTTGTATCACAGATGAGGATAAATTTTGCATGATTTATAAGATGGTGAAGTATCAAGATTCCAAGACTCACTGGATGACAAAAGAACAGAGGCAACCATCTTTCTGGTAATGCTTAAGAATACTTCCACAGTTCTGTATTCATTCCTTAAGTTGATCATCTTATTAGTGAATTGAAGCAAACATTCAATGGCCACATTTACACTTGTATGAAATTGCAACACAGGTTACCTTACCTATTTATCACATAAGAGCTTCCTTTGTGGACACTTCAGACTGTGTCGAATTCTAATTGCCAGACTTGGATGCTGTTTTTCAACTAGAAGAATTTGACATTTAGAAGTGAAAATGGACAAAATTGGCATTGTCTGAGCATCCAAGAATAGCCATGGGAACATTGTCAGCTGTTTCAGAATTTGATTAACTTTTTCCTAACACTGCTAAACCCATCAGCATCTTTGGCATTCTCCTTGTCATTACTTCAACTGCTGAGAGAACTTTCAGCATCCTATAACATCTGAAATCATACATGCAATCATTAACCATCGGTGAAACCAAAATTAACTGGTTTGACTCATGTGAATTCACCAAAATCAATACACTCAATAGCCTTGCACTTCACAAAATGCATAGATTAAGATTTATGTAAAATTCTGCTTCTCATTTTTAATCAAACTTAATGTTACATTTGTGTGTTTAGAAAATTTTCTTTTGCAGGGCAAACTTCACCATGCTCACTCAGCACCTATGGAAAAACATCATGGTTGCATGTTATGTATACACATGTACAGTAGTTTACATATCTGTAAAATAGACTAACAAGAACAGATAAAAGAAAACTCTTAACAGTTTGTTTATTAGTTTTAAATGAGCAAACTTTGTATCTAAATAATGAAACTAAGAAAAAAAAAAATCTCCACTCTCCCTATCTTTTGCCACCTTAATTCAGATTTCAGACCTAGCAGAGGAGGGAGGGGGAGCTTTGTTTCAAAAGTTAGCAGACCTAACCTGAATACCTGTATTGGAAAAAAAAAGTGTTATGGCCATTATCTGTTTGTTGGTTTCATAACTAAGAACTCACTCACTACAGATCTTAGAAGTTGAGAACTAAATTCTATATAACGACAAGACAACATCCACTAATGCATTGTTTAAATGCCAAAACTGCCTTTATAAAATAAACAAAGGTAGATTCTCCTCAATAGTGAGACTTTAAAATGTTTATAAATTACTTTTATACATATATGCACTTTCTCTGTCCATGACACTAAAATTAATCTTCATGAACAGGTGCTTGTTGTTATAAAAATGTTTTCGGAGTTTATTGTGCACATAAGAAAATACAATTGAACTTAAAATAAAAAGAAATTGTAATACACTGATGCAGTTCTAATGTAGTTACATATTTAATTGAACAGTTTTTAATACAGATTCACCAATAGCTGATATTAGATTTTTCTCAGATTATATATATTATAAGTATATGGTTTTAAAACCACCCTTTCCATCAGCTTTTAAAGTTTAAATACCAACCACTCTGACAGAATACTATCTTGATAAAATAAATAAAATAAATTAATCATTTTTTAGAGAGATCATTAAAGAAAATGAACAGGAGTGGGCTTCATACAGAGTTGGCTGCTAACAGAGGCAGACTTTAAACACAGTACATTACTGAATTCAAAAACCAACCATTTCATCAGAAGGTAAGTACATCACCCTCAACAAATGAGGAGAAAACTGATTTTCTACAAATCTGTCTGAAATCAATAATTCCAATTATTGAAGGAATGTACCAAGCAGCAACTAAGGATGCAGTCAGGCTCACTGAAACTGATCCTGATTTTAATATCAGAAGCAAATTCCTTTACAACAATATATCAGTGGTATAGTAATCAAAAATATCAAAATGTCTAGAAATATCTTCCATGCTTCAAAGAAAACAAAACAAAAGTTAATTGTTCAGTTCTGCTAAACACAATTAATGAAAAACCAAAAATATAATTTTTCATGTAATCAGCAGCTAAACAAAAATATATTAGTAGGAGTGTAGAATTAATCTACCTGATATTTTATAAAAGAACGGGTTTATTTAACAACAACATCTAGGTTGAAAATGGATTATACCAGTTTTTTTCGGTACAATCCATTATAAAAGCGTACAAAATGGAAGTTTTACCTGTATACTTGTTTGGCTAGTTTCCAACAGAATTATTTGCATTCTCTTTAAAGCAGGTCAAACTTGAAAACATGAATGTAAGTTCAAATAACCGAATGTCTTTCAAGTCTATATTTTCAAAAAATGAGAAGAATAAAAAATACAAAATACTTTTTCTCTTTTAGAATCAATCAAATATTTGTTAATGGTTTGTTTTGGTGCATATGACTTTTTCAAAGATAATATAAACACAATCTATCAAGTAACTGTTAGCAAGATAGTATAAGGAAACCATTACAGACAGACACCTTTTCTTTTTGCCATCCCAGTTAGCTACAGCCAAACTGATAACAAGAGTTCAAGTAGCAAATAAAAAATTAACTATGGAGTGAACTGAAAAAATTTGGAGGAGTGATTTGGAGAGAAATCACCTCTGACTGGCCACGTGTCAGTGGATCAGGAGAAAGACTAAATAAAATCCATCTGCATTCATTTCAGGGTGATCAATCAGTAACAAACAGAGCAAAACCTCATACAGTGGTGGAGTGAGTACTTTTCTGCTACCTGTCTAAATCTACTGAACCACTCAGGTAGTCAAGGGATAAATGTAAAACAAAGCAACATGACTAAAGTTGACTATGTCCAGTCCAGCACTGATTCAGAAGCAGGAATCCTTCACATGCTTTGTGGTGTTTCTATTTTGAGAACTTACCATCTACTGTCTGGGTGCTGCAGTAGACTGCATCACACACCTGCCACAGTTGACACAGCTTGACCTAGTGAGCGTTGTGATCTCCATTGTTATTTTGGTGATTTTTACCCTTAAAATGTCATCCATTAAGCAGTTCAACACCAGCTCTTATGAAGGATGAAATGGCAGATCTGCCCCATGCTTCTCCTGAACCATCAACCTTTTTTTTTTAACCTTAACCAAGCAAAATGATACCTCAACTACAGCTGGGTCTGATGCCACTCCAGCACTTCATATCTATGTAATTGCCTACCTTTACCTTAGTCAGTTTGGAAATCACTTCTACATCATGAAAAAAAATAAACATAAAGCATGGGAGGAGGAGTATGTTCAGTGGACCCCCACAATAATGGATATGTCATTGATCACAAAAAAAAATTCATTAATGTGTAGTGTGATAGTGTGGAGCCATTTTGGAGGTTTAGCAGCTGTTAGTGATTTTGTTCAGTTGAAAGATATAAGAGGAATATCACCATATTCTTCAAACCAAGGCCACGCACACCGTAACCACCGTTTGAGTGATGATCCTTAACACTTATTCAAGCGAGTGGTGCATCAGATAGCTTCTGGACTTTGCAGTATTATCACTTGGCCAGCACAAACCACAAAATGTCCATGATTGAACTGCTGAGTAGGAAGGCTAAGCATAGACACTTAAATGTTACTCAGCTATGACAGTATTAAGAAGAATGGAGAAACATTTCAACTGATTATTTACAAAAAAAAAATTGTAGAATTATATGCTCAGAGTGTACAAAACAGTTATTAACACTAGAACTGGAATAGTTATTTTGACTATATGCCATTTTAAAATGTATTTTACTCCACTTGTTTAGCATTTTAAAATTTTTCTATATCTAAATATTAAACATCCTTAAACTGCAGTAGACCCAGAGGTGCAAAACTAGCAGAGATATAATACTTAAAGCTACTAAAACAGTCATTTTGACTGTCATAGAGAAATTAATCTATTTGTCTTAACCTCGTTGTGATCATGCAAATGATCTCCTGTGAGAAGACACCTTTACTACTCAAAAGTTGAACTTCAAAATAATGCATGTATTTTTCCTTTGCTATAATGTAGTTTCAGACTTGTTGAGATTTAGTTATTTTATAACCTTTGTGTATTTTATGTATCCTGTGGAAATTTTTGTACAATGAAATTGAAATAACCAAGAAAACTGTCTATAGGACTTATTAGAAGCTGAATCTGGATACAAATATGAGATGGTAATGAAAATTACTTTGATCACAATGAGATTCCTATAGAAGAAATCCCTATAATAGCAATAGTAATGGAATTGTCAATGAAACCAAAAATGAAGGTTAAGACATTTTTGGAGAGGGAAAAATATCATCACAGCTACTTACATCAAGTCACATGTGAAAAGGGGTCATCAAAACATGGATATGGAGGAGATGAAGTTATACACCAATTTGTGCTCAGGTATAAGTGCTGGTACCAGGTAATAATCAAGAGGTTTTTTTGCAATGATATGCATGGGATATTATAAATTCTGCTGTATAAGCTACAGAAAGAATGGCTAGGTAGAATGTATTAAAGGAATTTCCAGAACCAACCCCATCATACAATGGCACATCAATGAAGAGAATGTATTGAGTGCTTTCTGACTCTTGATAAATGAACCTATTCTTTACTAAATACACCTAAACTGAAGCCAAAGCACAACAACTGCAGGATGACTTGTGGTCAATCTCATCAGTTTTTCACCAAACTGTGGGGACAAAACAAATTTTCTGAAATCATGCATTTTTTTTTCATTTCAACTTGAAGCCACCCGGAACCCAGTGTCTTCAAAAAAAGCAAATTCTGCTTGATATCTGCAATATAGAACTGGTTTATTGCCAACAGCATCCTCTACTACAAAATAGAGTAGAACCTCACAGCTAATGAACAACCTTTTCCCACTAAAGCAAAGTGTCAATAAATGCAGAATATGGCCAACGAACCAAAGTAGGGGGATCAAGTACTAGCTTGCAGCAGATGTTGAGTGAAAAGAATCTCTTAAAAGCTTCCCTTACTTAGGCAAAAAATGAGGCTAGCTCAGCTGACCAAATGCTGGATGAAAGTGTACTTCACTGTCTAATGGAATCCTACATAGGAAAAGGTAGGAATGATACTAAAATTTCTTCACATCACTGAAACTGGAAAGACATTTGCAGGACAAGAGAACAAGCCTGGTTGGCACGGTAAACTGTATCAGGAGAGGACCTCTGCTGTCAGCAGTAGACCTGAACATGCAGCTCTCTACTAGACTGCCAAAGCGCTTTGGCTACACCCCAACAGTCTAAAATTGCAAGCTTCAATCTTCCATTTCCAATGAGAGTGATTCAAAGAAGAAAACAGAGACTGTCATGTTTTATAACTCCACAAAGTTCAGAGCTGATATATTACTCCAGATGACACAGTAGTAGTCTGTGAAAGCTTGGTTTTGTAGATGGCCTATTTGAGTATTCTACAATATCCTAGATCTAACAGCCAAGCAAGAGGATCAGTGGAAGAAACTTCATATCGCATCTAGCAGAGAAATGATGTTAAGCATATGTCGAAAAAATGCAAAATGTGAAGCATTACCCAGAGCAGACGTTAGTGACTTCCCTGATAATCATAAGCAATGCCAATGTATGGCAAATATTCTGAACATCTCTGTTAATTGCACAAACATTTAGACTCCATTAGTACAGCACTAAATGTATTTTGACATTCCACATTTTGAACATACCACCACCTTTAAAAAAAACTATTTCATAGACATTAATTAGTCTGATGTCCTGCAAGTAAATTTCTAACAAAAAACCCAAAGCAAAATAAATGAATAAAAAGTAAATAAGTATAATTTCTATAAATGTGTAGTCAGTGAATAAGTCCTGAGTTTCTCTCTTGTCAGTTTCAAAACATTCATAAACCAACTAATAAAAAAACCAAACACTAAAGAATCATATTAAAATTTTTATTCATAAATTTATGCTAATGTATAGAAACAAAGCTTTAATATTCAGTGCAAAACATTAAAATAATTTAAAATAATGCAAATTATAAAAATTTGTATATAGCAATAGATAATAAAAGAAAAATGGCACATACATGACTGGAGGAAACAAACATACTGAGCTGCTAATAAATGTAAAACCTAGGGGCCTTGTACTACAAATTAGTGGAGCAATTAGGAGAGAGAGAACAATGGCAAGAAAAATATTAGTGAGTGAATTAGTTATATCAAATTGATTCAAACAACAAAAACATAATATATAATAGAATGTTTAGTAAATACATTTGTGTCCACTGATAAATTCAAATTACTGCTCAAATGAAAACTGTATGTAAAAAAAAAAAAAATCACAAAGTAAAAATAGTTTTTATCAACAAAACAAAAACTGAAAAGCCTGACATCTAAATTTCTGATGTCAACTTCAATTAGCTTGGGTGGTGGTAAATCAATAATGTAATTATCTGACATGTCCTGTGATGATATAACTGTTGTGCACCTCTCAGATAAGCACTAACAATCAGCAGTACACGAGGCAGGTGAGATGAGTAGTCTCAAAAAGCTATGTTGATGTGTCTTATAACAACTTCTCAGCAAGAATATGATGACAGCAACCATTACCTATCTTTCAGATATTAACAACTAACTCTTCTTAATCTTACAACATCTAATTCTAACTAAATTATATACAGATTGGAAATAAGTGAATAGATATCCACTCCCCAAGACTCTAATAGGCCATTATCTTCACATGATAATTAAATGGATTATAAAAACTGGTACAGGTCAAAGGAAGCTTCTGCAATAAGCCATGCCATCAGCAGGAGGTACACAGGAGCTGATGCAGTATGAAGATTGATACAGTTTGGAAATGGGAGGTTGCTAAAAGCAAGTGTGAATTTTCTCCAAGACATTGGATATTCTGCTATCAACAAGATGATTAACTAGTTAAGTTCAAGAGAGGCCATGTGACAATTGTTCATGTGCAACCTGTATGGAAAAGACAACAAAATAGAAACTGAACCTTACAATTTGCTGCAAATGTGGAAGAACATGTACAGGTGCCCACAAGAACCATAAAATACTATCTCCACAGCATAGGCAATGTACAACAACAATGGAAAGGCACAAATTCCTCCTCATCCCATACAATGTCAGGTACTAGTACTTTTCTGGGAAGTACAGGAGTATTTTGTGTGTGTGTGGTGTAGCACTGAAACTAGCTGCAACACATGGTGGTCTGCTGATACATCAACATTCTCCAGAGTGATTTTTTTCTATCTATGCTAAAGGGCATCTGTCCAAAGTGAACGTAATTTTTTTAATAAAAATGACATACCCAAAGAGTATGTGGACTATCATCCACTGAAACCTGTAAAAGTCTCTCTCTAAAACCACTTCCTGGAAATCTCACTTCACACAGTTTGTCATTGTGTTTATTCCTTGCATAAAGCAAAGAGCTATGCCAGAAGTTATTTAATCCAGATTAAGCAAGTGTGCTTTTGAATGCAGACATTTATTTACCCATGTCAAACAATAAATATTATATAAATGAAAACTAGTGGTTGTAATTACAATTAACATTCCAGCATGATTAGATATCAGAAAATATTTTTAACAGACATATTTTTAGCAGCATGTCTAGCAAATAGAGGTAATATTTATTAATCAGTTTATGAACTATAATGATGGTTATTTCTTTCCATAAAGATTGCTTCATGTGCCATTCCTCATTGTAACTCTTAAACACAATAAACTGGACAAAGATAGAGAAGTCATTAACTTTTTCATAATTTATTCCACATAAAAAATGTTTATATATCTAAGAAAAACAATGACAAGCCATAGTTTTCATCTGGACTGTTAAGAGGAAAATTGCATGCAAACTTGCTGTGCAATTGTTCGTCTTAAAGCTAATAAGTAGTACAGTTTTAGAATGAAGCTTACAACTATTCAAGGTTTAGCACCAAAGCTGAATTTTACAGTAAACTACAAACTTGATCATGACTAACAAGTTTTCAAGTTTTGTAAGAAAACAGGAAACTAATTGATAACATATTTTTGTCCTTTTATTTATTTATTTATTTGTGTATTTTTTAATTGGAGTACACAGTGAAAGCTAGAGCACAATCTCTGCAGGTTAAGTTAGGAACCATTAATCACCAGTTTTTGTCAACCAGACACTTCACTTGAACTATACAACTCAATCTGATCAGGATCAAATGATTATCATCAACCAATCACAAACATTGTATCTAATACTAGTACAATTTATTTTCAGTCCATAGCCCCCTCTCTGGGACAGTCAAACCACATTGACAATTTTCTCCACTGTCAAGATTTGAAATGGAATGAACAGCCATCTGATTGTCAAGTAAATATCAATGTGCTTTATGCTGTCATTTTGGCATTTAAGAATTGGTTCATCTCTAAATTGGCCATCTTTAATGCTGGTTTAATATAATGGCACAATAGTGACAAATAACATTTGATAGCCTCAGAACTTTCTAAAGGGACTGGTACTTTGGAGAAGGGAGTAACTTAATAATATTGTGGCAGATGAGCTTAGCATAAGCCAAAGTGCCATTTCTAGAGTCTAGAGTTGGTAACAGACTCTTCAGTAGTATTACTAGATGACATGAGGTGGCCAATCCAAGTCGACAATGCAAAGCCAGGATCGCATTTTGGTCTTGAAAGCAAAAAAAAAAAAAAAAAACTGTTTCTGGACAGTATATGTCTCAAAACAAACTATCTTATTGGCTTTGGGTTAATGGTATGTTGTCAAGAAAAACCTGTGAAGGACTGGAACCCTGTACTTTTCTTAATGAATGCAGGTATTGTCTAAATTTGGACTTAACAGATCAATGAGAGAAGTTTACAAATGCCAGCATTGCTGAACATGACCACTATGGAGTGGCTAACTGATGATGTATGAAGGGATTAGCTGGGGTACAAAAAGTAACCTTCATTTGTTGTTTAGAATGGTGCTAACAGGCTTAAGATACAGGGATGAAATCAATATTTACATGAAGCTACGTGCTACTATTATTGAAGATAATTTCATTCTCATGGATAACAATGCCTATCCACAATGTGAGTGGATAGTTGACCAATACTTGTAGGAAGATAATCATTTGCATGGAATGACCAATTAATTCTTCAGACCTTAAGATGACTGAAAACTTCTGAAACTGCTTCAGACTGTCATTCAAAGATATCCTATGCTACCACAGACCCTGCAAGAATTTGATGATACCATAATACAGGAATGGGACAATTAGGCCCAGATCACTATATCCATCAAGAGCATGAGACACTGATATCAAATTGTCATTCATGCTAAAGGTTCTCTTCAAGATACTAAACAAATTTCTGAAAAGGAATTTGCTATTTTATTCCAAAATAGCAAATTTTGCTCTCTCTGTCTCAATAAATAAAAATCTATTTTTTTGAGAGGACCTGTTGTAATGTCATTATTTAATATCATTGATGTTTGCCAACATTAATTTCTCCTTAAATTATCATTTAAACACATGCAAACTTTGCTTTCCTATAGTAACTAACAACAGTATGTTATCAACATTGAATTCATATTCCATTTTTTTTGCATGCGTTTAATTTTAATGAGGTTCAAGATTGAAATGACTGATATATCAACTAATTTTCAAATATACACAAAGGTAAACAAGCTGTCATTATCAAAAGCTGGAGGATTTACCTATCTTGCTATGATTTCCTAAATTGAAAATGGCCATCACCCCAAACAAACTAGAAACAACATTTTAGATAAGCTAAAATTTCATTCAAAACTTTGCAAACGATACAATAAAGTACCTGACTAATATCATGAGGTACAATGACAACTATTAAATTTTAGGTTGACAAGGTATAATTTATGTTACTGTATCACACAAAAGCAACTGACAAAGTATCAGAAGAAAAGATTAAAAATGACAGCATTAGAAAGAGAATTTTCAAATGGCATGATGTACCAGATGTAATTCACCTGGAGCCTAAAATGTATGAAATCTATTTACATAAATTAGTGATGAAGGGTAAAGCCATAGATAAAGCTTGTTTTAGAAATGCATAGTTATGGATTATTATTAGATCTAGCTTATGAGAAATATGGCAACATCTTTTAATAGGAATAAGAGTTTATTCAGCAGGCCCTTACAAAGCTTTAAACATACAAAGTAATTTAAAAGTGAAACAGCATTTAGGACCAATACCTTTCTTCATTTTCACTTCACTTGTCCACCACAACATAATTTCTATAATCAGCTCTTCTAAGAATGCACAGAAATGGCTAACACCATGTGATGCTAAGAACAAATAACAATTCAATTTACAATAGTTTTCACAAACATGCTAACACTCATTTTCCACATGAGAGAAAAGTCAGTTAGTTTTAGTTAAAGAAAAATAAAACTAATTTACTCACTATGGTAGATACCACAACACTACTGGACAGAAATGTCTGGTTTTCTTGTAAGATTTGTTGGTGGGTTTTTATTAAATATTCACATAAAAAGCTGTGTATAAAAAGTATTAAAATGTATAACTGTGTATCAAAACTTATATACAGTATATCTACAAGTTGTCAAAAATCAAAGTAAAAATTAAAAAAACTTTTTTTTCACAAAATATCCTTTCAGTTATGAATAATGTGACAGTAAAATGGAATGGATTTATAACCAAATAAGATACATTATTTTGAAATCACCATACCAAAGTAAAATGCAAACATTACCAAATTGTGCCAGCAAAATATATTTGCAGGATAAAAGGGAGGCTAAAATGTCAGAAAGGTCAAAATAAAATTAAATTTTCACTTAGTATTTATTTTTGTCTTAAGACGACAAATAAACACATATTGCCATTCTTCAGAAATTAATCTGCATGGTTTCTGCAGACACATTTAAGATGAAGCACTAACAGTTTGCAGTTAGGAATAATTTACATTCCCCTTTCCAGTAATACTTTCTTCTTTTCAGATTTTCTTTAGAGAGAATATTATGTTGAAAAACTAAATTTTTTTTGAAATAAAAATGTTATAAAATTTGTGACAAGGACAGGAATTGTACTGATGTTATCATGAACTAAAATGATACAAGATAAGGTATCTACTACAAGGTTTACACACTCTCACATAAAGTCTGAACACAACATAATATAGCACATTCTGCTAAAAATAGGTAAGTCTAAAGTTTCATTTGTTTAAATTTTTTTTCTTTTTTGTTTCAGAAAAGTCAGCATCATCAAGTTGTAAAAGTGAATGTAATACCACAATGGACAACAGAATATAACAGCTAGATAGATCATGATAGTCTAAGCCATGGGAATCAATATACTGTTTCAAAAAAGACACTTAAAATTGAATGCTTTAATTTTGTGCTAGACTTGAGAAATTTTTTTTTTCAGTGGTACTAACAATACTTGTTTTATGCCCTGATACTTGTCTAAAAATGACTGATAAAGTATTACCCAATGAAAAGACATTTGTAGAATCTCCACAGAGCTCCAGACTGTGCATGAAATCTTCACATTTGTCAGAGGTTAACATGTATGATGCACATGTGACTGCTGACTCAAGTTTTCCAACAAAATGGCTGTTGCTGATTTTTTTTAACACACATTTTTAGTATCTTGTTGGGTACAACTGTTAAAGAGAAATGATTTTGTGGGTTGCACAGATATTCTGTTGAAATTTCTACTATCAGGTTCTTTAATTCTGTTATCTTAGTAAAATACCTGGAGCAGGACATAAGTTTTAAACTCCACAGCAGATTATCAGTGTATTCTAAATATATGGGGAAAATAAGTTGGAGTAAAGGCTTTCAAATATATGGTAGATAAGTATTTTAAAAAGATGGTAGCTTCATACAAAGCTTGAGGCTTCCTGCTCCTATTTTGCAAAAAAAAAAACAACAAAGAATGGCTTGCCATGTTATTTCATTTAAACTCTTTCTGACACTTTTTACATATATAAAAGTCGAGTTTCGATTATCTCTAGGCAGACAGCTTCAGCATTTGAATGGGATCACATATTTTGAAGAGCCAAGCATAAAAATCAGCTTGAGCATCAAATATTCTAAGCCAGTAGCCAGTTAACAGAAACCAAAACTGCACAACTTAGTAATAATTAGCTGTTCTGTATTTGTTTTTTTTCTAGTCCATACTGCTTAACTGTAGAGTCAAAATATGGCACACTGTTACGTTCTTATTTAATATCACAGTCCTTTAATAAGGTTAGGGTTAAGACTATAACATTTTGAGAGATGGTCACTTGCTCCCTTATACTCTTAAAGCCACTAATATGCTTAATAGTATATATTATATTCAAAAAGCGCAATTAGCACCAAGAGTCTGGTTTATCACTGAGCTTCTGTCATTGAAGTAAATGTTGCACTGTGAACATAATTGATTTATTTTAAAACGTTTGCCTCCCTAAACAAATAGGGGCATCTACCCAGATGCAGATACATCATTTTAAAAAATTCATCCATTCAGCATTGCACTTGTTCCCTGTTATTTCACTCTTCTGTGATTTTTTCAAAGTTATAATGAAGCAAGTTACCCCAAATCAACTTCCAATTCAAGAGAAAATTTAAAAGGTTAATCAAACTAAAATCTTTGCCTAACTACAGTCATGTTCTTCTATAGATAATATTCTTGTGTGCATTTCTGTGTTGGTCTACTTGATGTTCTCATTTTAAAGAATTAAAAATAATTAATGTTTCATTTTAAGTAGGTTTTCTTATTCCACAAGGCCAGTTATTTTAAAGTAATGTGGACATAAGAAGTCACCCTGACTTCATGACTTAAATCTGTTGATTGCAAGCTTCACCATTTTGACAAACAAAAGGAAAAATAAGAGAAGACATATAGAAATCCCAGCAAATGTAGAAGCAGTCCTGCTTATGACAAACCCAACATTGATTTAATTAACATGCTTCTGCATGAAGAAAGAGCTACAGAGGTATGTATCCCCATTTACATATAAAAGCCAGACAATACATGGGTCTTCAGATGACATCAGGGTCATCAAATGTCAAGAGTAACTTTAGTGGTACATAAATAGTGCAGAAAGCTTGTTAGTGTTCTTTATGTTTTTATACAAAGGAAAACAAACAAAATTATCCAATAATCTTACAAAAAAAAAAAGAAACATTTTTTTTAAAAATTGAATCTGTATAAAGGCAAATAAATGCCTGACATTAATTTTTCAAATTATCAGTAAACATTTTAAATTTGAAAAGTTCAATGTGATCAAGTTATGAAATATGTAATAGTTTGAATATAATGGGCAAGAAAAGCTAGAGATATGACACTTTACTCCAAACCAGTAATTTTTAATATAAAATTTTTTTGCTAGACAAAATAAAACTTTAGATAACAGGAGTTACTTTATCCTTGATGACCTTGTTTACACTACAAAGCAGCCATTTCACTTCATTACAAACTCGGTCATTAAACAATAAAAGTTCTTAGATATACTACGCTTCCATGTTACATTTCAAATGTTCTGTCCCTCTACAAGCATAACCAACTCTATCCTCACTCATATTTTGGTGATGTGTTATTTGCAATAATTAGTGGGATTAGATGTATTACTAACTAATACGATAATGGAAATACAAACAAAAACCAATTCTCTAAATTGTAAACACTAGTTAAATAGATGAACTTTCTAACAAGAACTTTACAGGAAACAAAGCCACATTAGTATTTCAAAACATAATCAATGATTATAAAATTATTTTTAAATCTTTGCATTATTTTCTAGAATTCAATCAGTGACCAAAATAAAAAGTTTACTTTAATAATTTCAATTTACAGTCTCATTATTACCATGGGAAGTTATAGGAAACCATGCAGTTTTTAGTCAAATTGTAGTTGGAATTTATATTTTGTTTACCTAGCATCATAAAAACTTTAAGATAGATTCACAAATTTTTCAACATATAAACAAAACATAAGTTGTGGTTCATTAAAAAACCTTAAAAAACCCCAGTAAATTCAGTGACATTTAGCATTTTCCCAATGCAAAATGACACATACAATTTATATCAGACAGATTCTCTAACTGATTTCAAGTACTGTTGATATTGTTATGAACTGTAATTCTAACTTTAAAAAAAAATAAGGAAGCCCCACATTTTTTAAATCAAGGAGTGGGAATACAAGGTCATCCTAGGAGAAACTAACTTTCTAATCATTTTGATATTTCATTAGCTTTTCTTGTGCCAGATGAACAAATTTTCCCATAGTTTGACTTATAGAATTTGCTCGAGAACCAACATAACTAGCAGACTTCATGTGCCCTGCTTGATTCTGATGCAGTGTCAAGTCAAGATCAGTTTGAATAAAAATGTTATTGGATACAAAGCCTAACTTAGAAGACTTGGACTGTAAAGGTTTTGAAGACTGTACAAGGTTACCTGATATAGACTTTTCACCATCACAGGATGCTGTCAAAGACAAACTGGATTTCTCTGGACTTGCAGGCTGCCACCACCAGTCATCAGATTTTCCTTTAGAACCTGACAGTCGTCTGCGGCTTTTGCTGGAAGGAGTGCGTGGTGATGATCTCTCTTGTGCACCACCTTCATCTGGTTCTTCACTGCTATGAGATGATTTTCTTGATTTTGGTGACCTCTTAGATGTATTTCGTCCGTCCATAGGCACATAACCTTTGGAATCTTGATGATCTAAATTTTTCTTAGACTTCTTATCTTTTTTTGAGGTTAATTTAGATATAAGAGATCTTATTGAGCTGCTCTTAGCTCGGCTCATTGTATTACTTTGAAAACTACTGGAGTCTTTCATTTCATCATAACTGATATCACTTGGGTCAATAATGTCTACTGACTTCCATCTTTTGTGTTTGAAGTCCAGGTGTTCACTTGGAGATTTTGTTTGTTGTCCTGGACTCAAGGGCCTTGTTAAAGTCCCTCGAGCTGACATTATTCTCTTTTTACTGTACTGCGCCTGAGTAATACCAGAGTCTCTCAGTTTCTGCATACTCTTCACATTCTCATCAGTAGGATACATGTCAACAGTTAGCTCCCCTTCTTGAGGAGCTACCTGTTCAAACTTCTGAGGTTTTGAAAATTTCAATGGCGTTTTTTCAATGGGCTTTTGTGTTCTGACATTTAAAGAATCAAGGCAAGCACTTCCTAAATCTGAAGAGTTAGTTTTCCTTTGGTCTTCATTTGCGTTGGCATCAAAATCAAACACTTCACTATCCCCTGAAAATGGATTCTCACCACCAAAACCTTGAGTTTCAAAATTATGGATGATACTACCAACTGTGGATGATGGCAATTTATCATCGTTAGTATGTGCTTTTGAGAATTGCACATCAGTAACAAGTTTGTTGGTGGATAGCTGGATAGCTGTTTCTGAGGAATTAGTTGAAGATTTTCCTTTTCTGTTATTTCTCTTCTGAAACTGAAAGTAATCAGAATCTAACTTTTGAGAAATATCAGGAGAAGCAACGTTGGCATCTTTGTTCCTTTTGTGATCAACAGGAAATTCAGCTGAATCACATGCATAATTTTTCCCACAGCGTCTTATTGATTCATCATTTTTTTCAAAATCCATCTCATCTGTTTCTTCTGATTCCCAGCACATAAAATCATTTGTCAAAAAACCTTGGTTACTTTGTTGAGCCATCAGCTGATAAACTACTTCTTCAGCATCTGAATCTTTTAAAAAAACATTAATAGGTTTTTCATCAATTTTTCTGATACTAGGCTGCAAATTGACTTCTTGGGTCTCATTATTAATCTCCCTTGGATTTTCCTTCTGCATTTCCAATGCATGTATATCTGATCTTGGTTCTGATGAGTTCCTGAATTTATTCTCATTGTCAGTAGCATGCTCAGATATTTTAGTATACTCTTCATGATTAATTTTCTTAGGCTTATCCATACAGCTGGAATTTTCAGGCACATTTTCATAAATATGCAGTTTTCCCTTAGAATCCACTTTTACACTTTCATGATCAGAATGCTTCGTCTCCATGTAAGGTAAGTCATGCTGCTTATCTGTGGCTTCTATACGTAAACTTCTCTGCACAAAATCTTCATCCTTGGATTCTAAAATAGATTCACTGTTAGAAAAATTATGCTTACCCTTTTCAGATGTCATGGAAGAAACAGTGTTTTCCAAAGACCAATTACTCTCAGATACTTCTGCAACTTCTGCTGAAAAATCTCCATAAGGAAAAAATTCCGAAGCATCTGATGCATTTAACATTTGCACCTCAGCATTTAGATAAGTCACCTTCGAAGAATCTGCTTTAGTAATCTTCATTTTTTGTGATGCAGACTTGTGTCCTGTTCCTTGATACAATTCATGGTCTTCAAATTTGGATTTAGACATCTCACCTCGTGGTGTATGCAATGGTTTCAATATATTCACATCAAGATCTACAAATTTTCCAGTAGTTCCTCCAGGTTCTTGAATTTCTTCATAATCATTTTCTGTTGAAATGCCCACAGATTTATTTCTTTCACCAGCGTTTTGAGATAAAACATTAATCTTTTCTACTTCAAAAGATGAATCTGACTTCTTCAGATCTAATTCATTAAGTGCATCATCAGATTGTCTCTCCTGGAAATTTCGTAATATTTCTGATTTCTGTTCTACTTCCAATAAACCATATTTTCCTGAGTTGCTTATGAAATCTCTTTCAGTTTTGTTCTTTATTGTCTTGTCCACATTGCTGACTTTCAATGGACTTCCTATTGTCTTTGTGTCAATATTTTTCACTGGATTGTCCACTAAAATAGCTGTGTCATCCTCTACTGGACTACTGGTTATCTTAGTGGGGCTATCCCTTTTTGAACTTTCTACTACCTTTATAGGAACACTCTTCATCTGTCTGTCTACTTTACCTTTAGATATATCCTTATTTGGACTGTGTACTAAATTTGCAATTACATCATCAACTGGACTGGTCACCATTTGCATTGCAGTATTTTCTTTCAATGAACTTTCCATTATCCTTACAGGGACACCTTTTTCTGGATTCTCTGGCATTGTCCTTAATGAAACATTCTTTTCTGGATTGTCTACTATCTTTCTGAATGATACATCCTTTTCTGGACTGCCCATTATGGTTCTTGGTAATGGACTCTTCACTGTCATACCCTTCACTGGATTGTGCATTAATCCTCTAGGTACATCCTTTTCTGGACTGCCTACCATCTTTCTGGAAATATTCTTTTCTGGACTCTCCAATGTCACATCCTTTACTAGACTGCCCATTACGGTTCTGGGTGAATCCTCTTCTGGACTCTTCAATGTTATATCCTTCACTGGATTCTGCATTATCCTAGTGGATACATCCTTTTCTGGACTATCCACTCTCATATCCTTCACTGGACTGCCCATTACGGTTCTGGGTAAATCCTTTTCTGGACTCTTCAATGTCACATCCTTTACTGGACTGTGCATTATCCTAGTGGATACATCCTTTTCTGGACTATCCACTGTCATATCCTTCACTGGACTGCCCATTACGGTTCTTGGAAAATCCTCTTCTGGACTCTTCAATGTTATATTCTTCACTGGACTGGGTATTACCCTTGAAGGTACATCCTTCTCTGGACTCTTTGTCACAGCTTTCGCTGAGTTGCCAAATAAATATTTTGGCATATCCTTTTCTATACTGCCTGATATTTGACTACCCATGCCATCTTTTATTTGACTTTTTATTGTTTTTCTCACTGTCACATCCTTCACTGGACTCTTCAATGTCATATCCTTCACTGGACTGCCCATTACGGTTCTTGGAAAATCCTCTTCTGGACTCTTCAATGTCACATCCTTTACTGGACTGTGCATTATCCTAGTGGATACATCCTTTTCTGGACTATCCACTGTCATATCCTTCACTGGACTGCCCATTACGGTTCTTGGAAAATCCTCTTTTGGACTCTTCAATGTCACATCCTTTACTGGACTGTGCATTATCCTAGTGGATACATCCTTTTCTGGACTATCCACTGTCATATCCTTCACTGGACTGCCCATTACGGTTCTTGGAAAATCCTCTTCTGGACTCTTCAATGTTATATTCTTCACTGGACTGGGTATTACCCTTGAAGGTACATCCTTCTCTGGACTCTTTGTCACAGCTTTCGCTGAGTTGCCAAATAAATATTTTGGCATATCCTTTTCTATACTGCCTGATATTTGACTACCCATGCCATCTTTTATTTGACTTTTTATTGTTTTTCTCACTGTCACATCCTTCACTGGACTCTTCAATGTCACATCCTTTACTGGACTGTGCATTATCCTAGTGGATACATCCTTTTCTGGACTATCCACTGTCATATCCTTCACTGGACTGCCCATTATGGTTCTTGGAAAATCCTCTTCTGGACTCTTCAATGTCACATCCTTTACTGGACTGTGCATTATCCTAGTGGATACATCCTTTTCTGGACTATCCACTGTCATATCCTTCACTGGACTGCCCATTACGGTTCTTGGAAAATCCTCTTCTGGACTCTTCAATGTTATATTCTTCACTGGACTGGGTATTACCCTTGAAGGTACATCCTTCTCTGGACTCTTTGTCACAGCTTTCGCTGAGTTGCCAAATAAATATTTTGGCATATCCTTTTCTATACTGCCTGCTATTTGACTACCCATGCCATCCTTTATTTGACTTTTTATTGTTTTTCTCACTGCCACATCCTTCACTGGACTGTCTCCTGTGTCTCTTAGTTTAATATCCTTCACTGAACTGCTTGATATATTTGTGTGGACATCCTTTCCTGGACTGACTAACTCTGTAGTGATATCCTTCATTGGATTCACCATCACTTGCCTATTAGTATTTTCTTTCAATGAAATGCCAATTAACTTCTTGACGGGTAACTCAGATTCCTCTCCTATTCCATCAGCTTTCCTTTCTTCCAGCAGACAATTTTCAAATGATGAAGCTTTAATTTCTTGCATGTTCCCTTTCTGTAATAATCTCTCTGAACTTTGTATATGTAGATCCCCATCACTGATTACCACTTCTTTTAAAAATTGTTTAGCATCCATTTTGTTTTCATCTTCAGATATTTTGGTACAGATAAAATCTCTATTCTCTGGTTGTCTCTGAAGGTCATCTTCCCGTTGACTACTAATGGTCCTTTTCTTAGCCAGTGGTTTCATATTTTGTTTGGTAGCTGGAGTATTTACTGCATGCATTTCTGTCTGTGCCCTATTGATGCTGAAGTCCACTGATTTTGGATAGTCTCTCTCTAACTGCCCATCAATTCTATCTAACACTGAAGTTCTCGAAGTCACATGACCTGCGTCTGGAAATTCTTCTTCATGTGCTTTGGCAGCAGACTTTTCCCTCCTTGTTGGCTGTGGTACTTTGGAAGTTATTATGTTTTTGGATAGACTTTTCTTGTTTGTTAAACCTGGCTCATTGTTAACACAGCATTGGGCTTTAGGATCATCTGCCTCAAAATCTGTATCAGAAATTCCTTTTAATAAAATAGTAGTTTCTCTTGTTAGTTTTTCAGGCTTTAGAACATCTGTCTGAAAATTATCATCAGTTTCTCCAGCAACATCTGACTTCATAATTCCTGTTTTAACAACAGGTATCTGAGAACAAATGCCAGCAATTGTTTTTAAGCTTTCTGCTGCCTTTTCATTTACAAATAAGTTTTGAAATTTTTTACTCTCTGCCTTATAGTCTCCATCTTTTCTGACAGTTTCTTGGACTTCTGTTTGGAAATCTCTATTATTACTTCTAGCAGTTGTTTCTGACATTAACAATGCTGTTGATTTCTGAATATCTGTCAGAAACTTTTCATCAGGATTTTGGTGATATTTTTCTAGTGTAGAAGTTAATGGTATCTTCACTTCTTCCTGAAAACTTTTGTCCAATCTAGAAACTTCTGTTGGTGATTCCAGCTGCTTCTGTACATATATATGGTCTGTCCTAGTATCCATTTTGGAGTCATCAAATTTCACTAATGTTGGCAGTTTTTGGGTCTGAAGATTTTCCCCATATTTTTTAGCATCTTTTATTGGAGTTACAGATGTTGACATTTTCTGCACCTTTATTGAAAAATCTCCATCTGGTTTTCTAGCATTTTTATCTGTTATTGATGTTGGCAATTTCCAGACATCTATATGAAAGTCTTTTGCAGATGTAGCAACCTCTGCTGTTTCTGATAAAGCAGATTCAGTATGATCCTTTGTGGACAACACTGAAAATTTTTCACCAGCTGTTTGGAAATCCTTCATCAGCTTTCCATCACATTTATTTTGGATGCAACCAGCCATTGATTTATCACTGTTTTGTCTTGTAGTAGCAATTTCTTTTGTCAAAAATTTTTCCAGTTTGTCCACATTTTCTACGAAGTCATTAGCTGTTTGTTCACTTCCCTTTGGTGATGATTTAGAAAAAACTTCTACATTTGTCCCATAATTCTTATTGTGATTTTCAAGACTTCGTTTATCTGATACCTTGGATGACCTATCAATATTGATGTTTTTTCTAACTGGCTGTATGTTTGATTCAACAGCAAGAACTTTTGGTGAAGAACTTGTGATGGTCTCAGACTGGATGCTGTTCCTCACTATACTTTCGAGCTGAACTTTAAATGGATTATTTTCTTCTGCCAGCAAAGCAATTTTCTTTGTTGGGCTCCTCTGATAGGCTGGTATAACTGTCTTATGTTTAACAAGTGGCTTGATATCCTCTTCATTTACAGGCACATCATTTCTTTGTGTTTCAAAGGGAGATTTCATGGCACTTATCTTATTAGAGCATTTAAATATAAGCTTTGTGGGATCATCACTGGCATGCAGAGATCCAGAACTTTTCTGAGCTAACAAATCTACATTTTGTTGACCTTTGTTAAAGATTTCTGCTAGTTTAACTACACTTGAAGATTCCATGTGCACCAAATCAGCACTTTCCTTAACAGCTAGCTGCTTGGTAGGTCCTTTTAATGAAACATTTTTTGGAGACTCCACTCTGGATATAATTGTCTCAGAGCCTTTCAAGGTACCTTTGTCACCAGCCTTATCTAATTTCAAGGCTTTCTCTGATTTTGCTACTTTTGTTTCTTCTTCTAGCTTTTCACATCTTTTGGTTATTTTCTTTTCACCTGGCAATAAAGAAACATCTTTTGGCATTAAACTTCTCGTTTGGGCCATTTTTGAAATGTCTGTATCTTTTTCAACAGATAGAGCAGTCATGTATGTAATCTGTATTTCTGCTGGCTTACTGAAACTTTGATTTTCTTCTGACATTTTGGCTTGCATCTCTTGAATATCAACACTACTGATACCATCTAAATTTAAGCCTTCCTGTGCTTTATTATCCTTGGGTTCTGTTAAAACTCTTTTTGTTCCAGCTAAACCTGTTTCAGTTACTCCAGAAATGTCATGTTCTTCACCGATATTTTTCAAATCCACCGGCATTTGGACAGCACCATGAGATTCTGATAAAATTTTCACTGGTTTACCAACTTTTGGAATTTTTTCAAAACCTGTTTTAGCTTCCTGTGAATAGTGAAAGCACTCAGAACCCAAATCCTTAATATCATCATCAAACTTCATCTCTGCTGTTGTCTGTTGATTGCTATCCTTTGAAAATTTTAATTCATTTTCTAAAGCTTCATTTTTCATTGTATGATCCATACATTCCAAAACATCTGCTTTCTGTATCACAGTTTTGTTTGTTTTGCTGATGTTCTGCACTTTCTCAAATGATGTGATAAGTGATTTTGACAGATCAGTGTTTCTACCAAAACCAGCACCAACCACAGAAGTTTCAAGGTCTTGCTGTTTATCTGTTGTTTTAGATTTCCTCTTTATTATCGAGGAAACAAGATTTTCTTGTTGAGTTTCTACAGCCAGACATTCATTACTAGCTATTCTATTTCCACTAGCTGCTGCAATTTTGCTTACATTTGTGGCACTTCCTCTCAACTTTTGAGGCTGAACCTTATTATCAACCTCATCTTTAATATTCAACATTGCATCTTTGGAGACTTCATGAGAAGAATGCAAAGGTAGATCTTGTTCTATACACTCTCTCTTATCGTCTACCTGGTGACAATCAATATTCACAGAAAAAGTACTGGTATATGTTTTACTTACATTATCTGAAAATGATGATGATATTTTCTTTTCTGTTTGAATACTAGAGGCACTTACTTCCTTCTCATTTTCACTCCTCCCGCTAGGTTTCACATTCAGTATGGATGAAGAAAGAGTACTTACATTTTCTGCTGTTTTTCTATCCAACTGAACCTGTGATTCCCTAAGGCTTATTTCTGGTTGTTCTGACTCACCCATACCTGTTCCAATAGCTGCTACTGAATCTGACACTGTGTGAGTGTTAGTTTTCACTGTTGCCAAAGTTTTACTGGAAATCCCATTGTTAATGTAAGTAACCAAAGGCTTGGCCTCGGTAACTTCTGTCTTTATCTGGGCATTGTTTCTCTGAACAGGTTCTGATGGCACACTCTTATGAGCACCCATACTGCAGACTGGGTGTGCCACGCCCAAGTAACAGCTTTCCTTATTTAATGTCACCTCATCAGGCTTAGAGCCTACTTCCATGGCAACATCTGCAAAATCAATTCTTTTCATAGTGACATCAGCAGCACATGCATCATCTTGTAAACTTTCACCTTTCTGTTGCATAGTTTTCAAACTTTGTATCATTGATGTATGAGAATGCTGATCAATACTGTCAGTATCTAGAGCAGCAATATTAGCATCATTAGCTGTGAGCTCTAGTTCAATAGCAGTCACATTTAAAGGCTCTTCCACCTGATCTTCATGAGAGAGGGTATCAGTGTCAGAAAAAGTTGTTTGATTCTCCTCAGCATCATAATAGATGGTGCAGGAACTTGCCTGACTTGCTGTTTCAATGAAGCTGCAAGGACTAGAGCGATTTGAATCACCCTCAATAATGTCCTTGTGATGAAGCATTGGCATTGTAGTAGTAATATGATGGTAAAAATTTAAACTATCCTCAGAATCTTTACTAGTTTTCTCAGGTAAGTAGGTTTCAGTGGATGATTTAGATGGCAGGTCCACTTGTTGGTTGACAAGACCAAAATCCCTATTGTAATGCTGAACCACTGAGGTATCTCCAGAAGCACCTGTTGTGACTTTGTTGGTAGATGCATTCTGTTGAAAATCGAGACTCTCGTGAACAACAGAAGCTTTATTCACTTTGTTCAAAAGCATATTCCCAAAAAGCCCACTATTACTTGTTTCATTATCAATGTGTGAAGTAGTTTCTCTTTTTGTTATTAAAACATCATCATGAATTTTACCTGGCTCAGATATAGGTAGCATCATTTCATCTTCAGCAACATCATCATCAAATGGGTCTTCAGAAGTTTCTGTAGACTGTGTGTTAGCACCAACTTCAATTTCAGCTTTAACATCCAGTACATTTTTATTTTGTGTAGCACTCATGTAATCTTTTCCCACTTGCACAGTCTGCAGTTGGTCAAGAGAGTCACCCTGTGAATCTGAAATAAAACTGTCACTGCTTGAACTGTGTTTCCACTGTCTACTATTTAACTCCCTGTTGAGCCTGTTCCGATCATCTCTCAAACTTTGTAATCGTTCACGTAGTTGTTCCATGTGCTCTGCTGTAGTAGTAGCATCCTCATATGCAGAAACAGCAGTTGGTGTCATGAAGCCAAGATTTCTACGTGGATAAGATGAAGTAAAAGCATCAGAGGATGAGAAGTTGTGGGTTTGACTCTTATAAGGGTAAAAACCAAATGAACTGCCTGATGATACTCCATAATCACTCACCTTAGATGGAATATTTGAATCAAGACCAGCAGTAGTACTGTGTCGCCTCTGTCGGGATTGACTGCTTGCTTCCTGCTTCATTCTGATTCTTTCATTTCTCAGATGTTCCAATCTCTCTTGAAGCTGCTTCAAACGTTCTCCTGTAGCAGCATCTCCCTCATAAGAACTGGTGGCACTTGGTGTCATGAAACCAAGATTCTTTCGTGAGTATGATGGCATGTTTCCATACAGATTGTCTTGTGATCCACTTTGAGCTGGAGACAATCCTATCGCTCTGTTTCCTTGATCTGTAGCAAAAGAAAATGAGCTTGCTCGACTTCTTGGTCTTCTTAATGACCATTCATCAGTTTCTTCTAAGTGAGATTGGAAGCTCAGATTATCATCCAAGTCATGCACTGAACAGAAACTTTCAGTGGGAGAAATATTGAATGCACTGTGATAGCCTTGGTGAATTTCACTATCTTTTGAGTAATGTCCATAGTGAGAATTTATATCAGCAAGAACATTTCTCAGACTATCATCTGAACTCCTGCTGCTGAGAGCAGAGCTACTAAGCAGATTCTCTTGCAGTTGAGGTTGAGAACCAGTAAATATACTGGCTCTCAAATCAGTAATTTCCCTTGAGTGATGGCTGGCTTTATGAGAATTGGCAAGCTGTTCCGTAATCCGTTGTTTCTCCAGATTTCTGAATTCATCAATATCATGCAGAAACCGATTTTCATAATCATCAAACTGTTCAGCACCTCTTTTCTTCAAAATTTTGATATCCCTAAACCGCCTCTCTCTTATCCTCTCCAACTTCTTTAGGCGTTCAAGACTATTTTTGTTTTCTTTAAATGGATCTGAGTTACAATCATCTGATACATTTTCTTCATTTATTGTTGAACAAGACAAGTTTTTCCTGTAAAGATCCCCATGGGACAGTGAAATATGGCGTCTATTTGACCAATAACTCATTTTTATGCATAAAGTTAGAGAAATCAACAATCTTTTAACAGATTACCTGGCTGTTGGTTCTTTTTGAAGTGAAAAAATCTGCTGAAACTCCACAAATGATTTTCTTTTTTGATGATTCGTACCACAAAAATTCAACATAGATGCTGAAAAACATGATTGATAACTGACTCACACAAACCTGACAGAAACAAATCCAACATAATCATTTTACACTTCAGTGCTTTTTCAAAATACTGCATATGGGCATTAAAAAATTAAACAAATAATAATATATATTTTGTACTGTAAAAATGTTATGCAAAAAAATAAGTAATTAAACTTTCATACCTGGGGAGGTCTACACTGAATTTCATACTTAATATTTCCAAGCAGATTAGAGTTCATTATTTAACTCCTGTACCAGGAGGTTCTTCGTAATAAAGTTAATCCAGAAATAGACTAACATCTTCTCTCCCTCCCATGGTGGCACATACGTAAACAATCATAGGCAGGTAAATCATAAATTGAGAACAGGACAATAGATCCAGTTGTCCCACAAAAATTTTTAAAAAAATTCTCTTTAGCCTAAAACCAGTCTGGTTAGTCTCTCTCTTTCTTTCTCTCTGGCTGAGCTAAAAAAAGGCAATAAGTAGTCTTGGCAGGTGGTTCATTTTAGTTCTCTCACAGCAGCCAGTGAGGAGAAATAACATATCCAGTAAAGCGTTAAAAAAATGAGATAGAATTGGAACCCAGATAGCATATTTGTGGCAATTTTTAAGTAAAACATTATTTCAAGTCTTCTCAACATGGCCTCCTTATTGTTCTCTTTCTATTTTTATCTTCCAATACCTGATGAAATAGAATTCAAATAACTTGGAAAGCTCCGTGTGCTGTTTATTAACAATATAAGCCCACTTGCTGATATAGTCAATCCCATGTGTCCACCCAGAAACCTCTTCCGTTCAGATAGATGGTATGTTTTGATATTCATCAATAAAGGCAATGGAAAGATTGTTAATAATAAACAGAAAGCATTTGCCATTATGAAGAAACACACCGGCAGGCCCCATTATTGTGAAGCGCACTGATGCAGGTGTGAACAGCCTACAGATGAACTGATTCTGTCAAATTGCCTGCTATGCCTCTTTATCATGAATAAATAATTTTTAGGAGAAAACAAAGAAAAAGGGCATTTATACAGCAGAAAACTAATTATCATCTGTAATCGATGTCTAAAAATCTACAAAGATCACAGCTTCTGCTATCCTAACTAAAAAAATTAGACTGAACCACAGAGTGGATACATGTAGTACTTGAATAATTTACTTTCACACTCATGTGGAAAGAATGATAACAGGAGAAACAACTATAGTGGTAAAATTATAAAAGCAGTAAGATCATTAAATATGTCATCTTTTCAATTCTTTTTCTTTTTCTCAATTTCAAAAGCTGTAACTGGTACCCAACCCATGCATGCAATTCCTAGTGACTCAGCATTAATGCTGGTCAGGTAGGTCAAGTCACACACATGTGGCTGTACTTATTTTTTTTAAATATTACATTAACAAAAATAAAAAAAAACACTTGGCGTTTTTATTAGCTTACCCGAGTTAAACAGAGCAGATAGAGAGAAAGTAGGTATAGAGAGAAAAAGGAGAAGAGGTATAAAAAGTTGCTAGCTCAGATCAAACCAAACTAAGATATATATCACAAAGTTAGTTATTTTTGTTTCTTTCACTATATAAATAAACTTTTGTTTACAGTAACCACATCTTTGCCAAGAGCCCACCTGATAAAATTAAATTAATAGATTTACACACAGACAGACAGACTAGAAAAATATGACTGGGATATAGGTTATTTGATCAGTTTTTTATCATTCAACCATGAATTTTCCTCTGAAAAATCAACATCAACAGATTAGGTCTTTGCAACATCCATTACTCTATCAGATAAGCTTATTTCTGACCCTAGCAGAGCTTTAAATAATTATTTAGATCTGATGAAAGTTTGAATTAGTGGCAGCATATGAGTTAGCTTCTCTGAGCGTTGTATCATGAATTAGAGAGAGAGAGAGAGAAATTTTAAAAGATATCTTATGACTTTTCAAGGAGCTAAAATTGGTTTTATAACTCAACATCTTAAAACCAGGTTTATGAAAGTCAACTCATTTTGAAAAAAGAAAAAAACAAATAATAATTTACATTATATATTAAAATCATTATATATATATATAACCTCCTCTGACAAACTGACAACAAAGTTAAATATCTTTGATAAACTACAGAATCTTTCTTTTGCAAGAAAAAGCCAACTTTCTTTTACTTCAATAAAATATCTACCTACCTCTACCTGAATTAAAAATTGTAACAACGTTTTACTGCATTTACTATACAGCAAGTACATTTCACCAGAGATGCATCTTTAAAATTGAGTGGCAGCAGAAAATATCAACAAGTTCAGATTACCTCCCTTTACTCATACAGAGGTTTGCAGACTTAAAGATGTGTATAGTGACATCAGAATAAAACTACTTTAAAAACATATATATATATTAAACCTACAAACTGCCTTCAGAAAAAAAAAAGAGACTAAATAAATGTCTGGCAAAAATTGTAAATGCTACAACATTTTTTGTTAAAGAAAGAAAATAAAACTCCATCAGACCAAGATGAAGTGCTACAGAAAACTCTGAAGTGTGATTTTACAGTAACGGTACTGTGTAGATCTTTAGCTCAACAAAAACTACTTCTTGTCATTCATAGTATTAATTAACGTAACTAAAGTTCAATCATTAGTATTACCATGCAATTTACAGTATTACTATTGCTAACATTCATGGTATTAATTAATAAAACTAAACTTTAACCATTACTACTTGTGTCCTGTCATATTATTGATTTGGCTTCTTCCATAAATGAATATATCTATCTGATCAAATTATTTTAGATGTAATTATATATATGGATGCTTAGGATAGCAGATAATAAGTATGCATTATCACTGTGTCAAAAAACACAGATCCTCTGATATTTCTTTATTTACATAACCCGTGTTAAAGGCCATTCAGAATCTGATCAGAGTCAGTGAGAGATTTTGACATTTCACAAGAATTTGTGGCCAATGCTATCATGAAATGCCACTGATGCATCAAAGTGACCTGAAAGACTTAACCTACCACAACAAGAGCATGCCATTATTTGCCATCACCACACTCATCCTTATAATTCTCATGCTGACAATAGCCATGCAACAGAAACAGCCTAACAGATTGTTTAACATCCTTTCTACTGACTTAGCTACAGATGATGTATAATGTAAAAAAAAAAAAAAATCTCTTCTGTTCAATAGGAATAAAATGCTTCAAAAGTTGATATGTCAAGGTTTCAGTGAATAATGTCAGGTGGTCACATTTGGATTTTAAGACTTAATGCAGCCTTCAGCCCACAGTCAAGTATGAAGACAGAAGTATATAATATGGAGCTGCAATCCAACATGGTGAAAACACAGAATTAGTGTTTTGTCAAAGATATCCCAGTTGTGCTGGATACACTGTCATTCTATAGACATCATTATTTACCAAGGCATACTGAGATTTGATACAAATATTCTTTAGGATGATGGTGTTACATGCCATACTATTTGTGTGACAATAGTTTAGAAGTGGAATCAAGGTATTAAGATTCTCTGAGTTCTCCAAAGCCTTGATATTAATTTGATTGAGCACCTATGGGAGCATTTGGGTCATCATTCAAGAACAACCTGTCCACATCCCACCAATATCATGGAACCCTCACAGTGATATGAAGCAATCAGGACCAGACCATGACAGAAAATCTCATTGATTTGGTGATAAACAGTAAAGATTCTTTATGCTACAAAAGGAGAGGATCCGTAATTAAGTGTAAACAAAGAATTTCACTCTTTTTATCTTTATTTGCAGTTTATCACAATAAACTAACATAATGTAATAACTGGTGGACAAATTAGTATGGCAGAGCACCAACAAAAGAATCAAAATATTAAAAATTTTTTTAACAAACTGTTGTGGATACTATATTTGGCAATTTTGTACCTTCACAGAATCCATGTAATGCCAGTGGTGTATCTAGAAGAAACTTAGTAGGAAAATAGAAAAAACTTGAGTATCTGAAATAAACCTAGAACAAGCTTGAACTGTGTCACTTACTAGATGCCAAATGGATCCTACGTCCAAAAGAGCTAAACTATATGAACAGCCATGATCTGGCTCTCATACTTATTTTGTACATATACACACACACACACATAAACATTAAATGTATATAATCAGATTAACTGATCCAGAAAATTAATACTAAAGCTCTTTTTCTTTAGTAGAATTCCAATGGCAGACACAAAATTGCATACATGACATCTATGGTGGTGAGATTACTCTTCATTTTTATGTCATCCTACAATAAATCCACATATACACAACAGGAGTTCATGTTCTGGATGGCAATAAAAGCAAGCAATCGTTTTCAAGCAAATATGCCAGATGAAAGAAACAAGGGACTAGAATCCCTGAGTAATGCTTGTGCATAGGTCATGTAGTGCAATTATTTATGGTTTAATTCCAGTGAGCTCCATCTGCTGTCTTTACAACAGGCCCATCCTCATGCACCTGCAGCAGCTATGTGAAAATATTAGGACCCTGCAGACCCTTCTCAGAGACTATCAGTCAGTGAAATCTCTGGAGTAAACTTTATATTATGGAACAGGTTTTGAAAAAAAGTAAAACCCCAAAATTTTAAAAGACAGCACCAGCTTGGTTCAAGAGAAAATTGAAATGAACCTCAGCCCTAGACCAACCATGCTGCCATTCTTCTCAAAACCACTCATATACAAAGATTCCTGCAGCAGCACACCATTCCGGACCATTCAGAGTCTGGAACTTTAAACCCACCATAAAATACAAGGGTGACTCAATAATCAGTAACATTATCCAGTGAGTTATCATGCAAATATGAAACCCTATTCTGCAAGTTTTTTTTTTTTTCTAGAAATGACAGCATCCATGATCCAACTTTCATCATCACTAACAGAAATGGTGGACCTTGTGCTGGCAATCAGTTGCCCCGTTCAGCTGTCTCTCCAGTTTACAAAACATCACCACAAAAGCTATGCCTTAGCACTGACCACATATTAACAAAAGAAAAGTTTTTTTATTTAATGATTCTTAATACAAATTCATTAAATTAATGTTATTTAGTATAAACTTTTGTTAAAAGAAAAATAAATTTTTTTTGTTGTTGTTTTGAATTCTCATTTATGATGAGTCATTCAGGAGGTTCATTAAGTGGTTTAGCACCTTTCCAGCAACATGATTTTTCTTTTACCTTTTTTCACCCACATGTATCTGTAGGTTCTTCTCCAGGTACTAATGTCCTTTTGCCTCCACTCCTACCCTAATCATAAAGATTATCTATCAAAGGAAAGGGTATCTCATGCACTTGTTCCTAATTCCTTGTACTATAAGTGCTTCAGGACAAAAAGAAATATGGCTGATCACCAGGATAAAAGATCACAAAAGATAATGAACAGTTGAGATGCACAATCTTATGTTAAAATTTCAGCTCTAAAAAAACTTAATCTTAAAGTCTGTTATGAGAAAACATATTCACTTTAGTAACAATGACAACCTATACCTACACTTAATGGCAGGTGGTATAAATTACTACCCAACTATGTACAAAATATATACAATAAGAAAAGAACATACTAGAACTATGGAAGAAGTACCTGAATATAAATTATACAGAACAGGATGGTAAAAGACAGTGAAAATTGGCTAAATACCAAACACAGGCCTCACTGGGTACAGAACCAGGACCATATTGTTATATTAACCCTCTGCCTACATGTAGCATTGACTGATCCATTTATTATATCAGATATCCTCTTCTAGTAGATTCTCATTTAGCATTCATTCTTCATACAAAATGTCACAAATTGGTTAGGGAGAATGTCCACACTAAAGACAAAAGAAATTAGTCATAAACTTTATTTTCAAAAATTTCACTCAAGCGTTACCAAGAGTGGTAATGTTATGGTAGATTAGAAAACCACAAATGACTTGAGATACAAATACATAACTTTGGCTTATTATAAATAAGGATAGGCAATTTATTTTTGTGCATCAGATATAGTATTTCATGAAAATCTAGAAGAATCTAAAAACAGATGATACCTGTTGACTTATTTTATTTTTTTTAACTGTTGGGGAATAGAGGAAAAGTTGAATTACGTGGTATTTCTACAAAGGCTGACACCAACTTAAACCGGCTAGAAAAATACCACCATGAAAGGGTGATTTCACTGCACCTTCAAGTTAAGTAAACAACTTAATGAAATAGAAAAGGTGTGCATGTTTGCTACTGTTATTTATTTTGTGCATTCCAGAAACTATTTTAAATTAATTTGAAGGCTTTAGAATGGTGAAAAATCATTCCATGCTGATTTGAAGTTGATAAAGAAAACTCACATTTCTTCCATAATATAATGTAAATAACCAATAAACTCCATTATAACAATTGATCAAGAATTTTTCTTTTATGTATCCAGATTTAGAGTAAAGTGAATTAAAATAACTTGCCCTTTGTAACTACATGATCATGAAATGCTAGCATAATGTCTCCTGCCATATTAATTTGTCTGCATGATAAATAAATAAATAAATCTAGCCAAAGTTTACATATTCCAGGTGATTCTGTGCATATTGGATGCTGGGATATGCAGACAATCAGTGTGCACTATCGTCATACCAAAACAAGCAAATCACATGGAAAAAAATCAATTTATCTGAGGTCATCTCACAGATCAATCAAAGTGTGGTGAGATCCAAAAAAAAAGATCATGAAAAATCTTGCCTTTTCTTGTAGACTGTGGTTGATATTATCATGAAGTTCACCAAAGTGAATGTCACTGATGCAACAAATAAATCTGGAGGGACTTCAATGGCACCATGAGCAAGAACAGGCCATTTACTCACATGTGACTGTGCTCAGCATTAAAATTCTCTTGCTGGCATCACCCAAGAAACAAATGAGCCAAAGAACAGTCCAACTGATAAGTAGAGTGAGACAGTAATTAATTTACAGGCAGATTTTGGCTAAAAAAAACAGCTTAAACATAAAAAGAAACAATTCATTATCAAATGAAGGGAAGGAAAGCAGTTTTAGTGAAGCAACGATTGACCAATCACACACTGGCATGAATAACAGCAGCTGTTTTTACTTCTCCAGCCTAATGTATGTTGTAAAATAAATTTTTTTCAAAATTCTGACCACAGTTATGAAGAAAATATTGCTAATGACTCAGAAATTATGAGTAATGTTTTATCAGACAAAAAATTAGCAAAAATCGAAAAAGAAAGATGAGATTTTAATCACTATTATTTTAATTTGACCATGTGAGTGAGTTGAGTACCAAAGTATGAAATCATTATGAGATTAACTACTCTTCCTTCCACCCTCTCCTATTTCCAATCCTGAAATAAATAATTTGGCTGTGACTTGACCCAGTTAAGTTTCATTGACATGAAACCAAACTGAATCACACACAAGATAGATGATTTGGCAGTTAAACTTCTAGATCTACCTACATCAAAACAGGACAAGCTCTTCCTAGCTGAGGGAAAAATAACATTTTTGTTTGTGTCTCTGGTTATAATCAGACATCCAAGAGATGTAAATATTGTTAATCACTCAGAATATTTGAAGATAACAGGGTAACACAAATTATTCTTTTGATACGGAAATGTTAGACCATTTCTGTTATTTATAAAAGTCTAATTAAAACAAAAACAAAATTGCACAGCCATAAGTAATAACAGATAAACCACAATTCAAGCAAACAACTAATTTTATTCATGCTAGATATAACATATCATAAAAATACCAGAACCACCCCAAAAGAGATCAAATTTTAAAATCAGTCCATCCATAAATCATATTTTTAGGACTTACAACTTTTTCTGTGAGGAACTATATTACAGCTCTTTGTTTAAACACATTTTCCATAGTAGACACTATTTGTAATCCCTATTGTCCTATAAACTGTGTATCAACAATGATATCATTGATGTTGCTAAGTAGAGGAAATATTATATTGTGTCAATAGAATCAATGATTTGTCAAAATATGGTTTTCCCATAATTAATTAGGGTTCATTAATCTTAGTATGGTCCTTGTTTGCATATATCAGCAAATAGATAAGAGATTCTCTTTCCTTTGGATTCTTTTCACATGTTGCCACAAGTAGAGAGAAAATATTTTTCTAGCAACAACAAGCTATGGATCTAGAAAACCAAAAACTAGCCTGCTTGGTTATTTAGGAAATTTAAAGATAAATCCCAACCCATCAAAACAAGTGATGTTGGTGAAGCAAGCTTCATCTTGGTTAAACCACTTGAAAAACCTACTACAACACTACATCTATTTTTCAGATCTATAATGGTGTTTGTTAACCATCATCCTTACTGACCTAGTGGTGCCTGAGAGACACAGGTGCCAAAACAATGTAAAAAGCAGAAATGCTTGGTAAAAATAGATAAACAGCATGGAGAATTAAAATTCTCAAATAATGGCAATGTGCTAGCCATTTTACACATCTGTTCCCTTCACCCACACCCACAACTGGGCAGCATAAATATAAATGTCATCACAGTTTTAACTTTTGTTGCAAAGACAAACAAGCAAGCAGGGAACAGAAATATACAGTAAAATCCCCACCCCAAATGTTTCATATCTAAGGTCTTGACATTTTCACATTTTCTGCCTGTAACATTTATCACTAAATGCAAACATTTTAGTTATCGGTTATAGGGTCCATTTTGGTTTTCAAACCTCTAAGTCAGGGAGAAAGACACACATCCAATGAACTTTATAGTGAGAGAAAATACAAGTCATAAATGACTGAGATATGATAAAAATAATTTGAGTCCATGGCTGAAACATGATAAATCTTCTGCAATGTATTTGTTATAATCTGTGTGCTTACATGCATGTATGGACACATGTTCACTCATACCAGTGTAATAACTAAAATGTTTTCAACCTATATATATATATACTCCACTTTTAGATTTCTTCATCTTTGCTAGAAGCTATATCTTGCTAGCTAAGTCCGCCATAGAGAAATATCCTACAAAAAGAAAAAAAACTCAAAAATAAAGCTGAAAAATTTTGGATAACACCTGAATAAGCAAACATTTACATTTTTCAGATGTCTTGGTATTCAAGCCTCCTGTACAAAAACAACAAAACAAAAAGAAAACAAGGGTGGTGAGCGGCTGTGACCAATAAACTGTGTCAAAGAGACTCCACAATTAATGAGATCAGCCAAGGAGCAGTATAAAGAAAGTACACGAAATATCCAGGATAGCTAAACAAAGTTGGCACTTAGCATTTGTTTGCTCAACAAAAAAGCCTTCTGATTCATCATGCACCTTAAAAGTTGTGTTCAGTGGATATTTTTTTTTTTTGTTTTAATGCACATGCTTCAAATCAACAGCCATTTTGAATTTACAGAATTGACTAACACTAATTTTAATCTTTCAATTTTAACATTATTCTAATGCTGTTGTACAGTGATCTTGTTCTACTTTAGCACAAAAATGATAAAACAAACTATTGTGTAACCTTTAAGATTGTTTAATATATATAAAAGTAACAACAAGCAAACAAAAAAAATATTTTTTTTGACTAGAAAATTAATGCAACTTTGAATAAATTGTATTTAGGATTGGTTGTTTAGAGACAGAACTATTCTGGCTGACCACTTACCTTGTCCCAATCTTTTTTAATACAATACAACATACCTGTAATTTTGAGCAGATCCTTCAGAGATGCTATGCTTTTACAGCTGCAAAATTATGCATTGTATTGGTAACAGAAGGTCAGCAATGCTTAGTACCTGCTCAAGAAGAAGCAAAAATAATCTTTCTGCTTAAATGTGCTTTGTGGCAGCACATCCATACACTTTTATTTATCAAGTCCTTTTGAGGTCTGATATCAGAAAGAGCTGCTCTCAGTTGTCCAGCTAACAGAAACTGGTTTATTAGTTCATCTCAAGTTTGTTTGAGATGTTTAGTGATAGCAAAGTTTTAGCAGCAATGTAGTTCTACACGCTTCTGATACCCAGAAGTTTCATTACCTTTTTGAATTAGAGGTATAAGGTGAAACAGTCTTTTTGGCATGATTTATGTCAAGCATTAAAAAGTGTTATACAGATTAGAAAAAAATATTTCCTCACTAATTGCACCTGTTTTGTATGTGACAAATTTAAATCAAAGTGCACAATATTTTACAACAGATAGAAAATTGAGAAAACTTACAGTAACCCACAAAACATTTTTGAACAGTAATGGCAACAAGTGATTTTTTAAAAATTTTGTTTATATAGAAGCATGTTAAAACTTTAGTTTTGAAAGTTTCCATTGATCTTTTTTATAAAAATTTGGACTTACATACATCATTGCAAGTGATGGAGTTGTAATCTATTGTTTCTGTTTAGTCCAGAGTCGACAGAAATTCGTAATAATTTGGAAACTCATACTCCACTGCTAATGCGTAACAAGGGGTTAACTATACATGCATTCACCAGTAGCCTACGAGACTGTTTGATGTTTTAAAAATTTTTAAAATATTTTTAACCTAATTATACCTTATCATATTCCATACAGTTTTTGGATTTTGCATCAGCCAAGTCCTCTCAAAAGCAGAATTTAACTACATCCAAAAGAATTTTGATCACTGGCCTTTCTTTTTGCTTGTCTAAAATGGCTACAATGAATTTCTGGAATGCAAGTGGTTTTGAACACATGATGCAGTCATCTGATTCCTGGTGTGAAACTGGTGCTGACAACTGAGGGCTGGACAACCCTGACCTGGTAAAACTTGTATGACAGCCACTTTGTTCACAGCAAGCGCTGCACTTTGAGCTGCTAGATTCTTCTCAAAAAATCCAGCAAACATCCAACAACCATCTAGACTGTCAGAGATGTTTTGGACGATGTCAGTCCTTTCGATTCTTTTGCAGGACTGAAAGAAATCACTCTTCATCAATCAAGATTAGACCATCAAAAACCACACGTAATGATGATGCTATATTAATGCTGCAAACCGATGCAGTACTAATATTTACCTTGAATATGTAACTGCACAAGTAGAGGATGGGAAATTGACTTTAAATACAACATAATGACACAGAAATGATTATCAGGCACATGTAAAGGTGAAAGACTGAGCAGGAAGACTCCACTTTATGCCTGACATAAAACCTTGCTGCTCTTTAACAGGTTCTGCTCTGTGCCACTGTCAGTAATGTTCCACTTCATTCTGCTTTCAGTTTTCCTACATTATCAATGGATTTTCACTTTTTTGAGCACATATGCTCTTTCATTTTGAAATTGCTTTTATTATCCACATTTTCCATATCATGGTTCATAAATAAATAAATAGATGCAATACTATAATTTGATACCAGGAAATGATTATTCGGTTAAAATGTGCACACACAACCCTAACCAGCTAAGTCCTTATATGATGTATAGCTCAACATGAAGGTGATGCCTGAAAGTCTAAATGCTAATTTAGTTTCGATGAGACTATGTAATCAAACTAACACTTTGGTTCCAGCTTTCTAATGTACTTTATTTCTGTATAAATAGATTACATATATACTCACTCTACACACATCAGTATTATTTTCAAAATTAAAAAGAAAACAAAAGGTGTCATAAAACATGTGCCATAGTTGCTACTCAAAGAAAAAAAATTAATCTATTGCCAGTATGATTGTTATTAAACTATGGTAACTACAAAGCAAATTATTATATTCTTAACTAAATTTTCATATGAGTAAATGTAACATTTTGATAACAAATCTAACAAAACAAATCCAAATAAGACAAAGAGAAATATTCTTTTAATGTTTACACAGCTTCTGGATTTTAAACTGCACATTTTTTTTCTCTATAAATTAATTCTATGGTTAGTTAGCATTGCTGAGTGTGTCAGTGGCTGTCCCAACATTACTGCTGTGGATGGGTGAGTTTGCGTACCTAGGGTAGTAGGCAGAACTATATATGAAGCAAATAAAAGGTTCTTTGTACAATCACAAGATCTTCACAAAGTATAATCTGTAAGGAGGAGATGAAACATCATAATACTAACTGCCGGGCATGCTATCACTGCAACTAACAACAGTAGGTGTAGTTTAGTGTTAGAGTTTACAAAGTTGCTATCTATTTAAAACTGGCAACAAAAGCAGTCAATTGCAGCTGTGATTTTTTTTAAAAAAATATATATACTGTATTGATAAAAAATTGTTAAAATGAGAAATAAATGTGACCAATCCAAAATATGTCAAAGTTTAATGGCACACAACAAAGGAAAATCAATTCTGGGGTTAAACAAATTGCCAAATTGAATAGATTTTTAAAGAAAATTTGAAAAAAAAAAAAAAAAAAAAGGCCCAATAAATCTGAGAATAATAAAAAAGAAAGGGTAGCTCCATGTGTTTATAAAGTGAGTCAGGGGTACATTTCCAAACACAACCTTGATATGTTTATGCTTCAGTTTCTCCTAGATGTGTTCCCACCTGCCTGGCCCCCTCAGCGATTCAATGGGTCAGATAATAGTGGCTGGTGATGTTTCTGGAATTTATCTTTTGATTTTAAAATGTTGTATGATTTTTCTCAAGTGAACTGTGTTTAAGTTTTACAGATTTTTTTAAAAAAAAGTTTCTTTTTCTTCTTCTCTTTCTTATTTGCTCCATTTAGGCGAAGTTTAAATCTATACATTAAATAATAAAATTCTCCTATTTTCAAAGTTTTTCAAAAGAAAAAAATTTTCCAAACAAAACTGTTGACAGAGAAATCTAAAGTATATAATATAATAAAATATAAAAACTTCACACTGAAATGAACCTTGAACTAGCACTGATGATAAACACAATTAAAACTGTCCTGAGTAATTTTAAAAAATCAAACAAATTGTAAAAATAATTATGCTCTCATCTTGAGAGACATCAGTAAGTTAGAACTATACTCCACATATTAAATGATCTTTCTAAGCCTAGTCCAAGAAACAAAAGAAAATTATATACAGGTGTATAAAGCAGCAGAATAAGGATTCCTGAGCTGAGAGTAAGCCTAAATTCATAAAAGATGCTAAATGAATTTAAAGCACAGTGGCAAACTTGTTTATTATCAGCAGCCTCCAGTTGATGGAGAGATCAGTAAGCTGAACAAATAATCATACACAAAAAACAATACAAGCAGTCTATCTGGGAAATGATAATTAAGAATCAGGGATACTACAAAACCTCTGCTCAGTTGGCTGGAGTTTAAATCAAAGCTGATCACCACCAACATTAATACAATTAATATTTTTTATTGACAACTTGAGAAATCACACAGACTCTTACAAAGTTTGGTTTAAGGAAAAAATCCCATATTTACTTGTGCAAATTATTTTCATTGCTTTGTATTTGCATTGGCAACCTGCCACACCCCCAAATTTGTGATATACTAAATCAGATTGGCAGTATCTACCTGGTAATGACAGCAGCAAGTACTGAGTGGTGAACACCCTTCAGTGTGCCACCAAGACTGAAGTTTGCACTGGATGATCCAATAATATCAATAATTACACAAGTAAATCAAAATAAAAAAAATAAAACTGTACAATTAAAGTCCTCATTCCAACATTAGAAAGCTGGGTCTGTGCTTTAATTTGTGGCCTGAACCAAACATTTCAAATGTACATTCTTACTAGTCTCTCCAAAAAATATCTCCCATAGCTAAAGATTTCAAACTCCAGCAAAACGTGCTTTAGGAAACCAGCTTTTTATTTTCTCAAGTTTGGATAAGAATTAACAACTGAACTACTACTCAAAACTGGTTCCTGAAAATATACTAATTCAAATTTCATGAGTAAATAGATGGCAATTTTTTTTTTCATGTTGATTTTGTGCATTTACATGATTTTCATCCACAATTGTTCGTCACCAGTGCTGTTAGTAGTGCTTGTGACCACATGTTTTTACAGTATTATTATAATGCCACTCCACCATAAAATCTATTGTAAAACAAACAATTCTTCATTAGAAATATAATATAATGACCTGGTGAAATGAGCATATAAAACTTTTATAAAACTTTTTCTGACAAAAAAAAAATTAGAAAATTATTAACTTACTACACCTGCTAGGAGATGCTGCTAAATCTCACCAATATACGGAAGATATCTATCAGGGGAATTTTGAGTGGAATAACTTAATTTGTACACAACCTTACAGGAAACCCCTCTCACATTCAAGAGACCATACGCAGGAGGCAGCCATGTTACTATTACATCACTAAAGGAATGAAGCAGAGAGAAAGAGAAACTGATTACCAAGAAGAGTGTTGATTTCAAGGCCTTAGTGATAGCATAGCAAAATGGCCATGGCCTAAACTTGAGGAGATTGTAATTTAAAAATAGAAAACCAATCTTTTTCTCTTTAATGAGAAGGCTAACCATGCAGTTTTGATAATAGGGTGATGTTGTTACTCTACAATTTTCACCTCTGCAAACCCTTTAATGTTCCTTGACAAAGCTGATGGATCACAGGCCATATGGCAAAACATCTGCTAACACCAGATAAAATCTGAAATGTTTTATTATTATTTACAAATAAATGTATCATAGTGTGGAGAAGTTAGGAACCAGAAAAATAACAAAATTATTGGAAGGAGGGAAATTAAACAGCACTGAAGGTTTACCTTACCTCACCTAAATGTATAACAGATAATTCTGAGATAGCTGAGCATATCCAAGAAGAAACAGGATTTATTTCTTGAAGCCTTAAATTTAAAACAATTAAATGCATATGTTAACATGAATGGGTGATAATTTGAGAATAAACAGCTTTAAGAATATAAAATCATCAAGTTACCAGCTGTCAATTAATAAGATTGTAAACAGTCTAGATATTCTGGTAATTTGTTGAGTTGCTAAAATAAATTAGTTCAATTTTTTGGGAGAGTTTTTTCTTCCTTCAATGAATCTGCCTCTCATAGTATAAAAATACATAATGGGGTTTAGTTGTTGAGATAGAATGAAAAAAATAATACTTGGGATGTTTAATTTAACATTTAAAATTCCCGCTTTGATGAAAGATATATTTTTGTTTGTTTTTTAGGCTGTAAATCTATTTTTTTTCTGCAAAACATTTAATCAAATAATCCTAAAAATGGCAAGAAACAATGAGGGGTAAATTAAATGTAAGCAGATTTTTAATATGCAATATGGTGGCACTTTTTATATATTTACTTAGTACAGAAAAAGAGAGAGTTGAATCCTGAAAATAATATATGAAGAATTTAAACTCATAATTTGATCATTTGTATATATACATATATTTTTTAAAAAACTGACCACAATATTTATTAATCACAAACAACAGCACTATCTACCAAAGTTCTAGAAACATGGCTGCTGAACATGAGCGTACATACATAAAAGCAGACACCATGTCAAGATCCAAAGAAATGTTTTCACTACTACATTAAATTTAAAAACAAGTTTTAGCAAATAGTTTACTTTTGTTAAATCATCCTAGGTCTCTGTGTCACATTTCCTGAGATTAAATAATGATGTAAATTACAGCCCATCTTGAGCATAAACTGTTGAATTTAGGAGTGAAAGGGCTGAGATGTACTATAGATATGTAATTATAATAAACTTTATGTACAACATTCCCTCTTATTTTTGCTAATACATGAGCTAAAATCATTAAAAACAAAAATAATTATTTGATACAATTATTAAAACAACAACAAACAAAACTTTCACAGATCTGCTAATAAAGTGTAAATCTCCAGATATATAGATCATTGTTATATGACTATAGTAATTGAAAGGAAATAACTTCAAGATTTAAAAAATAATAATAATAAAATGAAAATAGATTTTAAAAATGGTGAAATTCACTTAGAAAAATGTATAGCTTACAAGAGTGTCCCAGAAGAACTTGGAAATAAAGCAGAGAATATCAGGTATAGCACCATTGTTCATATACAAAAAGATAACAAAAGCCCCCAGTTCTTGAAGTGTATAAGTCAGTCACATATGCTCACTTGGTAATAATGTCCTTTATTCTCTCCTGTAAAATAATCAGGTAAGAATCATGACATGCAGACATCTTTCAGTAATGGTTTCTTGGGAGTCTTTTAATTTTCTGAAGAACCTTTTGCAGGATCAGTAGATTCATTGTCTTGATTATCCTCAGTGACTGTGATGTTAGGCACGCTGGAATCCTCAGTGACTGTGATGTTAGGCACGCTGGAATCCTCAGTAACAGTGATGCTAGGCACGCTGGAATCCTCAGTAACAGACATGCTGGGTGGCACCCTATTCTCCTTTTCTGTGTTTGTAGTTGTGTTTTCAGCACTTGGCTCAACGTTTTCTCCATCAATCTCAGATACTACTTCCAGTGATGCTTCTCCATTCTCTTCCATCAGATAACCATTCATACCTTGCTCACCCACCTGAGCACTCTGAAGCCTTAAACTTTCCAGCCGGTTACTGACCAAGGCCATACGTTCAGAAGAATCAAGGTGAGGTTGCAGGTACATGCTTGGTGCTCCCTCAAATACACCATATTCATACCCATTATTGTAGTCATCTGCCAATGCAAAGGAAGGCAAAGGAGAGATGGGCCGGTAATCATTTTCTACAGCATCATTAATTGCTGCATGCTCTATTTCCAGCTTGATGGTTTTAAATTCTTCGTAATCATTATCAAGACGTTTTCCATAATCATCCAAACAAGTGTAGTCTCCTTTTGCTCGAGATTTCTGCATAGATTTGTATTCCAGTAAATGTTTCTCCTTCAGTCTTTCAAGTTTTTTCAGTCTGGCCAATCGATCTTTGGAAGATAAAAAGTAACTGTCAGTTACATCCATTGTGAGGAAAACTGGTCACTCAATTTCTATGAAACCTTTCAAACACAGGTATATGTAGTTAGATATGTATACTGTTCCCACACAAAGCCACCTGTCTCAGGAATATGGTGCTGATAAATAAGTTCCTGATGGAAAAAGTTCTAGAAGCTGTTGTAATAGTCAGCAACAGTTGAAGGCAAATTCAAATTTGACAGTGAGTAACAGTACTTAAATACCTGTCCTGTCTGGTTATCAAACACTCCAAAGTCCAATAGAAAACTTGTCTGACAACTTTTCAGCAGCACAACAAGTCTCATTAAGGATGCAGTCTAAATAAAACTTGCCCTTGTCACTGTATTAATGAATGGCACACCTCCAGGGTCTAAAGGTTCAGGATGAAGGAAAACAACAAAGAAATATCTTTCTTGTCAAGTAATCATTAGTGAAGCCACCAAACCCAGTATTTTGAATAGTGTATACCCAATGGAATTTCTAGAAAGCTCTAGCCACACAATGCTCTCAGTTAATTTTAACTGACTGATATTTCAAATATCTTATTAGTCATAAACCAAACAAGCAACTGCCGGATGATACCATTTCCTAACACACCTGACGAATGTTTTAATTTATCACTATAGTTCGTATATATGACAAAAAGATTTCAATGTGCATAAATTATGACTGATTTAAGCCACACCCAGTTTAGTAAATACAAGAGGTAACTTTTATCAATTATTAGAGTCCTCCCCTACATAAAACAATCTTTTGTAATTTTCACTTTCTTTTTTAAAAAAATACATCACTCATCAACTAATAAACCTCCATAAATTTTAATTTAAAACACATTAAAAAAAATTAAATTGGAATATGGTAGGTAATTTAAAATGATCTATCTCCCCTACAAAAATTTCTGTCCAAGTAAAATGAGCTGGCCAGACAACCTAGAAAAAAACCTGTTTACTGGTGTTAGTCATGGCTGTGGGACAGTTTGCTGTCTGTGTTGCAGTGTGTACATAAATGGAAAAGTTAATAATAGTTATCATGCGAGTTGATATTAAAGGGAAGAACGTGGGAGAAAGCCACTTTGGGTGCACGGACTTCATTATGATGCCAATATGGGGCCATGGTATTAAAAAAAACACAACATGAAATAACTGAGCACATCAAATATAATTCTTAATTTAAAAATAGATGCATTGCTGTATTAAATGAAAATAAAAAGAAAGAAGCAAGCTACTATTTAGGCATGAGTAAAATGGCACAACAATCAACAAGGATAAAAAAATTAAAGGTCATGATATACAGTGCTCTGTCAAATTAATTTTGTCACCCCTATAAATAAATGTATCTGAGAAAAATTCACATATTCCAGGTGTAATTATATTGAGTATTTAGATGGGCAGATAAAAAATGTACTTTATCACCATATCAGCAAAAGGCAGATCACATGGCATTACTGTTTACCAAAGGTCATGTTATAAGCTGTTCTCATCAACAAACTGCTAAAGTTTTAGACATTTCTCATGGATCCGTAAAGTGACTTGGAAGTATTCAACAATAACATCATGAAAAGAATGTGACATTACTTTCCATCAAGATCTCTTGCTAGCATTGCTCATGCAGCACTAATAAGCCAAAGAAAGAACAATCCAACATCCCCTCTGCCAACATAACTACAGGTGCGTAGCACATAAGAAATCCCTTAAGTCAAATAGGAATAAAATGTTTTGAACAGTCTGGTCAGAGGACTTTTGAGTACTAGCAGTGTGTACTCTTTACAACAAATCCAGGTTTCAGCAATTTATGTCGGGGGTTGCACATGAATTGTGAGAAGACATAACAAAAACGTTCAACTCCAATGTCTTTAGCCTACAGTCAGATATGGAGGCAATACTAATATGGTATGTGCTGCTATCTGGCATGGTGGAAAAGATGAAATTGGAGTTTGTCAAGGGCATCCAAATTCTGCCATATGTTTTCATTTTAAAGACATCTACCATTATACAAATAAAGTGTACTGAGTTTCAATTCTCATATTCTTCAGGAGAATGGTGCTGCACGCCACACCTCTTGTATGACCATGATCTAGAAGATGAATCAGCATATTATCCAGTCTCTTTGCCAGGTATCCCAATGTCCTGATATAAATCTAATCGAGCACTTGTTGGGGCATTCACATCCCACCAACATGATGGAATTAAAGGAAGCTGTCAAGTGGATATGGGAAAACCTGAGCAAGACCACAATACAATATCACTGATTCATTGCTAGACAGATCTTTTTTGCTGAAAATGGTGGCCTGACCAAGGACTAACACAAAGAATTCCACCAATTGCTTGTTTTTATTTATCATTTAGCACAACAACTTAACTAACATGACCAAATTATTGTGGCAGGGGACTATTTTTCTTTTTTTTTTGTGATGGTATCTGTTTGCAAAAGTGTGTGTGTGGGTGAAACTCCTTTCAGAGAGACTAAAGCCAAGGCTTCAGTGTGGGATAAAAATCCCTGTGTGGCATTATAGCTATGGCGAAATAAGTATGGCCTCCAGCCCAAAGTGAGGGTTATACAAATGATTCTCCCCCAGCCAGGATACCTGTGGGCTAGCCAAACTGGCAATACCAATCAAGTGAAACTGTGAAATTATCACCTCCACCACCATAGTCAATGTTTCCATGTTTTTGGTTAGCTGGTTGTGTGCCACATTCCTTCCAGATGAGTAAGCATGTAAGTCGTATAGAAAGGCTAAATCTTGACTCAAAAGAGAACATGGCTCCAGGCCATATAGTTTCCAAGTGATGTGTTCGTATCACCAGTTCAACCACTCCTATTTATGGTACTGAGTCAAGGGACCATGGGTATTTTTGCATATAGATCACTTTTATGAAGTCTCCTGCATATGATTGAGATTTCTACCAACCTTCTCTGTAGCTGCAGAAAGATCAGAAAGTGACACATCAGCAACCATCTGCTGGTGTCGTGATCCATAATCTTGTGCTAGCCTTTAAACAATATCTCCCTGCACTTGAAATTATCTTCATAGCTAGGGAAACCATACTTGTGTTCTCATTTAGCCATTCTGCCACCTAGGTCTGTAACTGTGCAGCCTCCTCTCCATTTTAGAGAATCTGCCAAAAAAGTAAGGCTACCTATTTGTAAAGTTGCCCTTCTAAACAAACATTAACAGATCCAAAATTGATATGAACACAAGTTTTTTCATGTCTTCATACCAAAGCTAATTTACATGCTTCTACTGGAACTTGTTTATATATTTCTTTGTTAAAAGTTGTGTAACATGAAGAGGAATTTGTGATGAACATCTGGTAAATAAAACAGTCATTTTGGAAATATTTTTTTGTTTATTGCTTAACTTATATAAACCAGTGTATTTCATGATGTTAAACTTAAAATAAAGTTTAATCTGTTTATTAATTGCTGGAAATTTTATTTATTTATGGAATAAAATTGCTATTTGAATTTCTGAGAAATCTGCAATATTCTTTACAGTAGTTATACTACTAAGAGTATTAAGCTGCCTCCAAGAATTCATTTTCACGCCATGTCAAGGCATTCTTAGAAAACTTTTTAAGTAGTGCAATTCTATTTTGTGAAATAAAATAAATAAATAATAAAATTTAACAAATGTTAAAAAAAAAAAAAATCTATGTAGCCCACAAGTGACTGCAAGCACAATTCAGTGTCAAAATTAGCCCAAATTAAACAGACCAATATGGTGGAAAACGTGATCCAATCAGGATATCAGCGCCTGGTTTTAGTAACATCTTCTCCTCCAGATGTTGTCACTGCACAGTTGTTAATGGGGGAGATTCAACATTTTTCAAAGTTCACAATCACCAAATATTGATCTAAATCCAGATTTAATGTCATCTAAAACAACTTACTTACATGTTTACTTATATTGATTTATCTATTTCCATTGATTTGTTCTAAATTTGTTGTTAATGGACTACATAAAGCCTTTTCAAACAGATAAAAAATATATGATCATTTGCAAAGAACCACAACAGTGATCTGGAAAAGAAAATTCACAGAGTAAATTAACAGCTAAGTAGCACAAACCAATAATTGTATAATACCCTGTGCTCCAAACTACCTAAATCTTGAATACTGTGGGTTTTCAAGAGCACTAATGGACCCTGTCAAAATTATAAATAAACAATTGTGCTCCTGTGTTCTATGCATTTAATACATCAAGCCATTTTGTTTTTATCCAATTTATTATTATTAAACTAAATGCTTAATAATGAAAGCTTAACTATAAAAAGGAGTCTAATACATTAACAAGTTTATTAACTGAAAAGTAGTGTTTTAAAAAGAAAATAATAAAGTAAAATACATAAAACAGCAAAACTAAAAGTAAATAAGCAGGACAGATAAATATGAAGAGTCTGGCACGAAAAATGATCATCAGTAGCAGCAACATCACTTTAAAATGAAAACATAAATCTGATAAAATACACCGAAATACTATGCAGTATCAATTTTCATTAGTCAGTAATGGATCTTTAGTCACATCCATTCAAGCTTAAAGTATAGGTCAGTTGGCCTAATAGTGTGTGCACACATACACCCACTCACCTAATTACTGTGAAACATGACAGCACATAAATGACAATAAACACCTTAGCGCAACAGTTATATTTAAGGATTCCTAAATTCGTGGATATCCAATCCAATTTCCAAAAAATTTTGATTTTTCTCAATGAAAGAGACATAAGCAGCTGCTGGAATATGGGAGTTTTTACTTAATTCTTCCCTGGTCTGAAACATCTCAGTGAATTACTTACTGATTCAGTTAGTAAGTCAGTCACCATAGTTGCCTGCTTTAGGTAACTCGGGCATTTCACACCCAAATATTAGGAACAATGTTTGCACATTAGAAAACAAATCTCAAGTGAATTGATTCAGTAACCTAAACAGGAGAAGAAGTGACCATATTTACTTATTTTTCTGATCTTTTTTTTCTTCTTTTCTCAAAGATATTAATTTGAAATTGGCTGATTGGTCTTGTAAAATGTGGATTAAATTTCAGTCAGTAACATTATTCAAGAACAGCCTTTGCCCATTTTTTTTAATATGGGAAATTTTGCAGTAAATAAGGTTCCAATAAAAGATTTGAAATTAAAAGTGTCATCAGATTAAATAAAAATTATCTAACAATGCAACTTCAACAAATAGAGAGGTTTTTACCTTGGTGCCCCTTTAGAGATAGGGCTAAAGTGATGTAACAACTAACATTTTTCTACAAAATCTCAACAATGGAGAGTAAGTATGATGAAATGTTTACCTGTGACACTTTGTTGCAACCTTGCTTCATGGATCATATACGAAATGAAATTTATTGCAATCTATTTATTTTAAGAAAAAATAAAACAACACATAAACCATTTTTAGTAGCCATGTTATCTCCTGAGCAATTGTGAAACACAAAAGAAACTACTGGTAAATTGTTTACTTTCAGAACTGAAAAGCAGCTGGAAGGACTTACTGTACTTACTGTACAGTTTTTGCACAGCAAGAGGCAGTGAGCTAAGCCGAACATTTCTCTGTATCAGGAATGTTTTTCATTCTCAATATGTAATAAAAGCATGAACAAGTAAAAGTGCAGCCTGTAAGTTTAAAACATGTCAAATACTCACCAGTTGTGACCTCAGCACTGTCGTCCAAGTCAATGGTTCTCTTCTCATTTTCTGATGGCATTTCACCAGCAGCAGGAGTTACTTTAGCAAGTGAATCATTACCAGCAGTTTTCTCTAAAGATTCTTCATTTTCCATATGCTCATTCAAACCAATTGTTTCATCAGCAGTAAATATTTCCTCTTTAATTTCACCTTTCTGTTTTTGGTCTGATGTCAGCAAAACAGATACTTCCTCCACACTATGAAAGGCACATTGGATAGTCTGTATTTTTGATTTTTGAAAGTCTGTTTTGTTTGTGTCATCCACATGTGAGTTACCATCTTGAAAACCATTTTGATTCTGAATTTGGCAAGAAATTTGAACTGATTCCTCCTCCAGACCTGGCCAACCATCTATTGCATTTGTGACTTTACTCCATGTCTGTTGCTTATTAACCTTTAAATGGGAAGAGGACTTAGTATCTAATGTTGTCGTAGCAGCAGAATCTGTATTCATCAAACTTGTTTGCCTTGTATGAACAAGCTCATCATTGATATCATGACACTGTCCATCAGGTTGAAGATGCTGCATAGCTTGCTGAAATCAAATACAACAGACTTAGCAAACTTGCTTGCTGACGGATGCATTTTGCACCAATATTACAATATTCCCACCATAATGGAGTCCCTCATCCACATTTAATTTTAAAAATCCATGAATCAATAGCATATAACCTCTTGTAGTAAGTAATTTAGACATCACAGATGCTCTTTTATCATGTGGCAATAGCAATCACACTTACAGAAGTAAAAAGTATAATCTGCTGCATACAAAGAACAGTTTGGGCTCCCCTGATGGCAGTAAGCATGCTTTAAAAATAAATAAAGTGTTTATGACAAGCAGAAGAATAAATTTCATAGTTCTTCTTTATAAGTTTAAAAATATTTATTACAGCATCATTGTCTCCCTTGCAAAAAAAAAAAAAACAACTTGAAATTTAACAGATAGGTAGATAAATGATACCTTGAATGCTTATTACCAGGAAGTCTTTTTCAGATTTTACCTGTGAAAAGCATTTCATAGAACGATTCATAAGAATGGTGAAACGATTTTTTGATACTTCAATCTTTTTTTCAAGCTTCTTGTAACTCTCAGCCCCCTCATCAGTTTCCATTTTTAGCTGTGGCATCAGTGAGTCAATTTCCCCTTGCTCTTTAGTCATCTCATTTTGAAGAATAGAAACTGTATCCAACAGATGCTGAAATAAGCATGGAAGAGCACAGTGAAAAAAAAAAATCTGGAATTAAAGCACATATTCAGGTATCTAAAATCTACCTAGACTGCACCCCTATGCACTTGCAAACACATCAACAGAAAGTTAATTCTGGAGCATCTCTTCAACATCATTCTATCTATCTAGGTACAAGGAGATCCACCTGAGAAAGGAATTAAGGCTCTTGCCTTCGACATCAAAATTATACTTTCAGGTTTTCATGCATAGTATCCATTCTTCTACCATATTTTTTCTCCTTTGTACACAGCATCACATTACAAAACCAGGATGATCGCTAATATAGTTACTAGTAAAGAAAACACCACAGGTGCAATGCTTCTTCAAAGTTGCATACCTGTGGTTGCACAACAGTTCAAATACCAACTAATTAATTATTCCAGCTGCACACATCTTCAGCAAGGATGGCTTGCTTTGATCTTGGTAGGTTCGATCAAAAAACTTTTGTCAGAATATGAAGACTTTATTGTGATAGGAAAGAAAAGAAAAAATAACAATAATTTGAATTTTTCTGCATACATTCTAGTGGTGCTGACATCTCCCTTCAGGCTGGGAAACTGGAACAGAGGAGAACATACAGTGTGGGGCAATTGCAATGCAGATGTTACTCTCTTGATTTTCACCTATTTATTGGCAAAATTAATAGCATTTACACCTGTGTGTGTTTTGCTGGTTAAAGTAATCAACTATATCACTATGTGCTATGTTACAGGAAGCAGTGCTAATTAATTTGGTTTTGAAGTAGAATAACTCTCAGTGCATTTTCACAGCTATTTTATGCAGGATACTCAACTCTAGCCAACCTTATTTGACTGACAGCCATTCAAGACTAGCATTTATTCAGTTAAAGTGGGTTCTAGCATGGTGAAATGTCAAATGATGAGCTAATTAGTAGATTTGAATTCAATTAAGTATTAATGTGTTTCAGCTAGGTAAAATTAGATTTCTTAGTTTAAGGTTATATGAGTGTTGCATTGTGATAGTTAGCTAAATTGTATTCATTTGAAAAATAAGGAGAAGTTATGTGCATCTATGGAATAAACATCCAATGTGGTACTGTTATAATTTGTTCCAAGTTGCTTCCTTCACACAAAAAATATAGCAACATGCAAAAATGGTCTTTACTTTTGAATGCATAGAATAAATGAAAATATGCAGATGGATAATAAAAAATATTTTGTGCATAATTGTATATTAATAATTCATTATTAAGAGGGTATGCACATGTCTGTGTATGTGTGTTTGTGTATGTTCTAGCATGTCCACTCTTGATTGTATTTTTGATTAATTTTCATTGAACTTTCCAAATTGTCCATGGACAATTGTAGTTATACTGTTAAAGCTCATTGATCATAGGGTTGTTGAGTTGAGACTCAAAGGTTAAAATTTGTACATAGTAATTTTCAATAAAAAAAAGAAAAATTGTTTGTTGGCTAAATATTGTCCATGTTGGTAAAGTCTTGCATACAGTAATTAAGTAAAAGGTCAGAGTTTAATGTAGGATTTAAAAAATTATTATTGCTTTAAATTATTTTTCGTGGAGATTCTATTTATCAACAAAATGTATCCTTTTAACAGCCATGTTTAAACAAAAGCAGACAACATCATTCAATAAAGAGGAAAATCTTATGAAATGCTGCCTCACTTTCAAATGTGAACGGCTGCATGAAAATGCAGAAACAGAATCTCAACAATCTTGAGGAAAAATTCATATACAATTGAGGGAAATATTCCAGATTCCAGTACAGTGCTGATGTGGACTTTAACTGAAAAATCTTATTTGATGCAAAAATATCCAGTGACCTCTCTACTGGCAAGAAATTAGAAGATGGATAGGAATTGGACTACATGAAGAGGCATTTATCAAGCAAAGATCATGAATCTGCTGTACATGTTCTTAGAAGCATAAATTCTTGCTGACTGGGATTTGACTTGCAAAGCATTCTATTAAAAACCACGAATGACAGACAGAAGACACTGGAACTGATAAAAATACAAAGTTCAAAACCAGATGAAATGAAAGTTTTCATAGAAAATGTTCCACTTGCAGTACTAATGAATATCTCCATGAATACTGGGCAAGATATACATGATCACATAGCAAAGTATCTGCATGTACCAGTGAACTGGCATAGCAAAACTATGCTTTCCAGCTTTTGGTGTCAATTAATAGTTTTCCATGCTAAACTCATGTCAGAGATTTACCTGTCTTCCTATCATGCATTTATTATTGATGAAAGCACAGATATTTCTATTAAAAAATGCTTAATTTACTTACAGTTTAGAGATACAGAATCTGCAATACATAAGATAGTGTATGGTGAAATTATCAACTTATCTTTTGCAATGCACAAGCTATTACAGCCGCTATCAACAATTTCTAGACTCCAAATAAGCTGGAAATGATAAAAATGGTGATGTTCAGTTTAGGTAGTGCTTCTTTCATGCTAAGGAAAAACAATCCTGTTGCCACATACTCAAGCAGTGTATTCAACATTTAATAGAACACTGTAGATGATTTAGGATTAGTCAAAGTCTGGTACAAAGTACCAATGATGAAAGAATAGAGGAACTTTTGAAGACCATTTAAAGTCTTTTGCAGATCCTCAGTATGAAGAGGACAATTCATGAAAATTGCAAATGTCACAGAAAATGAGACTATCAGTTAAACCTCTAAATGAAGTGAGGTGGCTATCTAGACATTTCGCTGTAAGTGCTTTGATGTGCAATTATGAAACCCATCCTAGGTACTTTGAACATTAAATCTCAGAAATAATGATCCTATAGCAAAGTACTGCTTAAAGAAGCTCTCAACTGGTTATCATATCACTATAACTTCATTAAATGATATTTTGTATGACTTAGCAGAGCTGACTAAATGCTTTCAGAAGAGTTCTTTAACAACAACTGAAGCTATACAGTTAGCAAGAGCCAAGATCCACAAGATGAAAGGACAGCATCTCACAGAAATAGCCTCTTGGAGGAACAGCATTAAAAATCTAATTTCACTAGGCATAAGAGATGAATAATTCAGCAGTGAATCCATTCTTAGTTTCATATCTTTGTGTAATCATCTAAATAGAAGGTTCACAAAAAAGGAACTAAATGAATAGGCAACTTTTGCTTCACTTTCATCACAGCAAATCAGTTATGAATTTTGCATTGAAAATATTAACAAGATAGTTGACAAATACAGAAAAATTCTGAACCTTGGTTAATTCAAGTCATCTTCCCAAAACACCATGGAGGAGTTCTTTGTGAACCAGTACAATTATTATACATAATTTCAGCGAGACATGAAGCAAAGTCGATAGCAAATTTCCAGGAAATAGCAACTTTCAATCTACTTAATGCAGAATGATATTGTGTAGTTTCACAACTGGTAGATATATCTCCAACCTTTCAAGATTTCAGTGATGATTTTGAGCATGGCTTTAGCCTTATGAACAGTATCAAAACTAAATCACCAAACAGATTGAAAGAAAACCAATTAGATATGCTGAAGAGGATTAAATATCACATTTCAAGTGGTGAATAGGACACAGTGGATAAACACTGGAAGAGAGGTAAAGACAGAAGAGAAAAATTCTTGCCCAGATGTGCATCTACCTCATTATCAAGCCCACCAACTACTGACTTGGGCTTGCACGCTAGTGATGCTGATTAGTGGTCTCCTAAATAAAAAAATTAAAATATTTTTTGTGTGTCAAAACAAAAGGGAATTATTTCTTTTCCTGCATACATAGAGACACTGGATAAAATACTTTTTTCATGTGAAAGAGTCAAGAGATATAATCTTTCATTTCATGCATTAAGTGTAAAAAAATATTTTATTTCATGAACCAATATTAATAATAAAATATTTTGTTTCATATGTCAAGAAAAAGGATAATTTTGTTTTATGCCTCAAAGGAATGGATACGCATAAGATTCTAAAAGGCTACTGAAAATTTTGCAGAGTTAATTTTCTTTTTATTTGATCTGATGTTAAACAAACATCTTAAGCAGCACACCTTGTTAATTATCCATTTTTTAAATATTCTTTATACTTCTTACATACCTATAACTTTTTAAAAATATATAATATATATAGCTTTTTTTGTTTCTACTGATGACACACACTTGCAGATCGCTCTGATATTGCTGCACAGAAAAAAAATTCATTCCACACATGGATGGAAAATATTAGAGGGAGTATCACACAGGTGTGAATCAAAGGAATTAAAATTTTCATCTCCTCATTAGTTAGATTTTTTAAAAATGTTTTGTTTTTGTTTTCTTTTACTGTTTAAATCTCCATTAATAAAAAAATTTCCTTTTTATTTTTTTAATTTAAAAACAACAAATAAGCCAGTGTGAAATTTTCAAACAAGACAGGTTAATGACTCTCATAAAGGAATTAGTCATTTTGTATATTTTCAATTTGCAGAAGCACATAATTAGTTTTGTCACCATGCTAATTATTCTATAAAACTAATTAAAATATTTAAAAAATACAATAAAACAAACAAGATTCATTAATCAGCAGACATTAAAAAAAATGTTTTGGTAGAATTAAAAACAATGAGGAAAGAACAAATGTAGATGTTTGTCTGGTCATAGTCAGTGTTTTACATTGGTATTAAAAAATCAAGAGAATATTAAAAATTACGTAGCATTTCTAATAGCTTAACTCATCTGCTAAACGCCTTTATTTTCCCTAGAGTTCAAAATCTTGACCATCTTAAATTTATTTTCAAGAAAGAAGAGGTTGAAAATCAAAAGTGGGAAATTCTAAGTAAACAATCCAAGGAACAATTTTAACAGTGCTCTAACCCCTCTTTCTGACCATTAATACTCAGTTAGTTGCCACAGCTTGTTCCTAAACTATATACTATCACATTTAGTCTGTACAACTTAAATCAATAAAGTAAACATTAATTCCAAAAAATTATTAGAATTTAAAATAATTTCTTTTTAAGTAGGCCTTCCATATCAAAAACCTCAAGTCATATCCTATTGCATTCATTCAGGAAAAAGAAATTGTTTTTAGCTAATATCTGTTTATCTCCCTTGAATCAACACAGTTCTCAGCTATTTCCCGTATCACTGCACACCCATCAAATTATTAATATGTGCAATCATTTTTATATTTTTTCTGCATTACAAGGCAAATTTCCTTTTTAAAACAAAGACAAAAGTGTGCAAAATTCTATAATTTTGACTTCCTCATTTGCAAATAAGAATACATGCTAAAAATAATTTTGAGTATTTAGAGAGTACCTATGCATGTTAATTTTGTCAAATGTAGTCAGAATATGAGAACTAAACTTCTTTATAGCAAACTTCCTGATCAATTTTGTATTTACTGCTTAATGATGAACAATAATCAATGAGACTTTACACTATAATGAATTATTCTCCACTCTCTACTTTTGTGTCTTAGTTCAATATAGCAATTTTTATGAAGGCCTTACTGTTGTCGGTCTAAGCCCATATTCTGCTATAAACTACTCAGTTTCTTTAACATTTTAACAAATTAGGGTGGGGATTATTTAGTATAAGCTCAGCCCCCATTTTAGAGATCTTTATCCAAGCTATGCTTAATAAATAATAATTGCTGTAAACACTGGGATTTTTCTAATGTACACAGTGTTAACATTGCTAAATGGATAATGATAACTGATATTTCTTGTAGAATAATACTTGCTTTATACTTTGAGTTTTTACAGTCACATGCTCATTCTTTCCCCTTTTCTATATTAGTTTCTCATACCACCTAGGCTTATACCTACAATAATCCTTTATCTTAAAGTATCATGGTTCTATAGTTCCTGCACTCACTTTTAAAGGCTAACTAAATAGATGATTAAATGATGTGAGAGTTAACTCCTGAAATCATGACATTAATTAGGCCACAAAATAAACAAAATAAAACTTTATATTAATTCTAATACATATCATCATTAAACTTGTTTAGAAAAAGTCAAAGGTCAGGTTTCTGCAATCAAATTCAAGATGCTCTAAAATTCTAAGAGAAAGCTAAACAAATTTTGCAGTGAACCATCTTTGATTCAACAAAAACTTATCATTCACCTTTAACTGGATGATCTTGGGAAAATAGTCTTTATATTTGTTTCAGCTTAACCATTTTATAAATCCCACAGGCAAAATTTGCCCTCTAGCATCTATGGCTCCTCGATCCCTGTGGGAGTTAATGCTAGTGAAGAACCGTAGGAGAATATCAAGAAAGAAGCTGGTCTTCAGATGCAGAAGACCTAACAAAAGTGTAGAAATAAACAGCACTTAAAACATCATCGAAAACAGAATGAAAATTGATTTCATGCGGAAATCCTATTGCTTCCGCTCTTGGAGCTGCCTTCATTGGATGAGTACCTGAAGGGAGCTAACCGAAACCGAAATCAACACCTACCGGTATATTTACTGCGTTATAATACTATACCTATCGTACTTCTGAGGCAATTAAAGGTGGAACTGGACCTTTAAAAAGGGCTAGTGCATTTAGTAAAAAGCAAACAAATTTCTAGAATAAATATTTGTTCTTGGTTAAAAAAAAAAAAAGTTATCTTTTATATGAAATTATTTTAATGTCTGTGTTGGTGGGGGAGCGATAGACCAAAACCACCAAAGGTAATGAACAGTAATAAACACACTACTTTAACATCAAAAATTTCAAAGTTGGTAAAACTTTGGTTTTATTTAAAAATAAATAAATAAAAATTTTTTTTAAATACATTTGATGTTTTACATTGCTGAATCAATATGGACCTTGCCACAACATATAGTTAGTTACCACTTACCATGACATCCTGACTCTGGATGATTCTTTCAAAATCTTTTTCACTGCACTGCAGCAATTCTTCCAATATTTCTCCAGCCATTATCTGAAGAATACAAACTCTATCAAGCTTCCAGTAAGCAACAGCAGGTAATCTTACACCACTAGTGGTTTTAAATGAACCTATCCGCACAGTTCATAGCTGTTGATTTTAAAAAATGTCACAGCTATTCCACTAGGTCTGACATGTGGAACTGTGCCATATTCAAGATAAAAAAAACACTACTCACCACATTTTTTCTCTGCCTTCCATTTCTAGATACTCAGCAGAGCAAGGGAGGCAACAAGAACAGGCATCAAATTTTATAACAACAGCTCCAACATATATTTAGTTAACATTATAACAGATAATTAATCTTCCCATAATGTACTACAATTATTTTCTTTCTTTTCATAACTAAAAACTGCTGACTAAATTTTCACTAATATTTTTGTAAGTAAGGTTTTTAATTTTCCGTTTAAACAGACAATTTAAATTATTGAACTTCTTAAAAGTTTAAATAGCAGGAGCTGGCTAAAAAGATAGTGAAGCTGAGTGACCTAGTGTGATGTGACTGCAGCAAACCAAGGCAAAGTGTAATAACTTTAAACCTATTTTTTTAAAATTCAAGTCATCCTGAAAAACAGAGATACACCAAAATAACTGTTTTACAAATTTTAAAAATATATCAAATAAAATTAACATCTTTGTTAAAGAAAAGGAAAATAACTTTCCCTAAAAAAATTGGTCATGTTATGAAACTAATATGAAAAATATCCACTGATTTAGATAAGAAATAAACATTATTGATAGTACGATTTACAGAAAGTAGATTAATTTGGACATTTCCAAACATTTACTAGCAATGACTGAATGAATAAAACTACATTTCAGCAATCTGTCTGTCACCATCATCAAGCTTTAGGGTGATAATAATGGCAACAGGAAAAGATTGCTGAAGCATAGATTTAATATTTAGTTCAGTTACTACTAATTAATGATGCATAAATGCCAAAACTAATCCTTAACCTAACATCTATTCATTTATTTCCCTTCACTGACACTTCACAAAAAATAACAGATCTGTAATCTGTATAGACATGTAACTCTCGGATATATTAACTTAAAGATCAGATGAAAAAGAGATGAGAAAAGAGGTAGACAGATACCAGTTAAAGATCAAACACTGAAACAGCATGGAAAATTAAAATGTAAGAATGCTGATTCTAACACTAAGGGACCTCTAGACTGCCAAGTCTTATACCTAAAATGTGCAATGAACAAACTCTAACCCTAAGAAAGAAATGAGAAACCGCAACCATAGTCACTCAGACTTAACACATTCTATAAATAACCAGTGTGATATAATCAGAAATAGGATGTTTTAAAGCTCAGTGGTTCATCCTTAAAGAAACTCTATACCACCAAAATATCATATACCTACTTCTTACTTTTCTTTTTCAAGTGAACAACAACAGAATTTTGGACAACAACATGACATTTATCTTGAATTTTATGCACCATCCTCTGTTTGTAATTTTAAATAGAAATATGTACAATATCATTTCGATATCATTCATAATTTTTTTCATTTGAACTTTTCCATTTAAATTTATAATTCTACTACAAATATAATCATATTTTTCTTTACAACACATCTACAGGATTCAATATATGCTGCCTGGTCACTTTATTAGGACCTATACCTAATAACAATCTAGGCCACCTTTCTTCTGAATAACAGCCATGACACAATGTGGCATAAAATCCACAAGGTACTGGAAAGTTTCCTGAAAGATATCTCCCCATTCAGTATCCAATGAATGGAACAAGGTAGGCAAAGTATTGTGAAGGTAAACGGTTTTTCAAGTTCATCCCACAAATGCTCAAAAAGATTGAGATCCAGGGATTGTGCTGGTCATGAGAAATACCCGAAATCTCCATCATGTTCCTAAAATCAGGAATGCACAATGTGATCATGGTAGATGAGAGCACTGTCATCTTGGAACTATCATCCCCACTGCATGAAGCATCTCTGCAGGCAATTGATTAGAAAAGATGTTGATATAATCTTTGGCATTCACTCTGCCTTCAAAAAGGGACCAAGAAGTTCAGTGTGTGTGTGTGTGTGTCGGCGACGGCTTGGCTTTCTTCAAATCTCTTCTGCCAACTGTACAAAAAATCTTTTTACCAGTTGTCCTTAGTCCAATGTCTGAGGTCCTTACACCACATGAACAATTTTTTCACATTGGTAACTAATGAATGGTTTATATAATAGCATCCTACTTCTATAATACATCTGTTACAATGTTCTTTGCAAAGTATGGCTGGTAATAGGTGTGGATTGCTCTGTATTGAATGTCTCTGTCAGTTGGTCTATTGTTTGATGAATGGTTGAACTTCGCTAACTTTTCTACCTGCTATGCTCCTATTTTTGTCTCCACATTTGTGGCCACAATTCCTCCTCACAACAGACATTTTTTGCCACTGCTGATAAACTTCAGTAACCAATGTCTTGGAGCAGCCTAACAATAAAAATCTCTTGGCCACTGTAGCACCTGCTACCCATGCACCAACTATCATGTCTTTTAAAAATGTTTTAATATTTTTGCCTTCCCTTATATCTGTTAGATGGATTGGACAAGCACATTTACAGTCAAAGTCATAAGTGGTGCAGTGATCAACTGTTGTATCATGTGATTAACTTAATTTGCATCTGCAACTCAGATCAAATTCATATTTCAAAAAATACACAGGTCCCAAAAAGTGGCCAGCCAGTGTATATACCACTTTTATTTAAATTTGAATCCACACTATCTAGTATTTATTTTTGCTGTACCCATTGATTTTCCAGTTTTATAATTCTTTCAATTAGCACACATCAAAAGAAAAGGACATTTTTGTTTTCAAAAACACATTTTAAGGAACCAGTAAGATGAAATTAAAACTTTTCAATGATGAAAAATCCTAAATTATATTAGGTTTAGGATAGCATATCAAACAAATGCACTTCAGTGTGGGAAAACTAGGAGTTTTAAGTAGCCTCAAACGCCAAACACACTTCTAGAAATCCATGAATAACTAATGCATATCCACTCTTGCCTGAATGATTCACTAAAGTGAAAATCACTTCCAGACTAACATTCAAAAATCCATTAATATTATAAACTTTGCAATTGGATTTCCTATTCTTTTTCTATATTGCAAATCAATTTCTTTATTCAATAAACTTTTATATAACAGATTCCCTTCTCTTTTTATACATAACCTGTTCACAAATTCCACATGTCTATTAACTATGGCTTTTCACACACCGAAAACGCATAACTTTTCAATATCTAAAATTAATGAGACCTATGCTATTAGATCGAAAATGCTTCCTGTAGGTAATTTAGGGATCATTAAATACGTAACATTTGTCCTTTTCTTAATTTCACGTTGCCTCGAAGCATCCGGGGAAGTTTAGAACTAGTCTGCTCTCGAAGCAGGGTGGAGGGAGTCAGTTTGAAGCACCACTTGATCGATGTGGTTAATCGTTCCACGGGTTGAGAAATAGCTGCGGATTCAAGGGAAAATCGATATCTGGTCAATTTTAAAGCAATATCTACAGCAAGTACAGTGGAAGAGGGGGGTGGGCACGAATTCTTAATGACTGATATCCTTATGAAAAGTCCGTGTACTCGGTGTGGCGATTGTTTTCGGTACAGAGTTTGATCGAATTTTCATAATTTAATTAATTTTTGAAAAGCTGTCCAGAATTAAGGCTGAGACCAGCGAGAAGACGGTGACAGTGCGCGTGACCACCCCGACCTATCTCGAACAGAGAACACACGCCCCCCTTCTCCAACTATCTCCACCAGCATTAACAACAGGGTCACAGTCTTTCACCGAACAGACGCAGACCGCCGCCACCACACTAATAAAGAGAGAAAGCCCTTTCTCCCAGCCCCAACCCTCGAAACAGGTAAACTGCTACTTTCTTTCAGCCTTTAGAAGCAGAAACATTCGCCGACCGCCCGAGAAGACGGAAGGGAAGAAGTCGACCACCTGCTGCCACTTGACTCCCTCTCGCACCACTAAATCTCCTCCGAGTAAACAAATAAGCAGATGCACCAACCCGGCCTTTTAATTAAGACGGAAAGTCGGCACCACTTGCCTTATGACAGCACGCACATGCTGCTCTCTCCCTCGACCCACGCGAGATTTAACGAGATCAAAATAAAACAGAACATTTAAACAACAACAACAACAATAATAATTTTAAAATAAAAACTATGCGAGAAAACCCTTTTGATGGATCGGAATTTGTTAAATATTTTGTTTAAAAGTTATCTCACTAAAATATTTTCAATTAATAAGTTTAAAAATTAAAAAAAGGTGGGAGCGGTGAGGAGCGAGATTAAAGTGAACAAGAATTAATTTTAAAAAATAAGCACTTGGAAAATTTAAAAAGAAAATATTATTGCTATTTAATTTTTTTAATTAGTCTTTTTAAATACTATTGTGATTTTATCCAAAAATTCCTGTGAAAATTCGAAACTGCGACAAACTGACCTTGACGGAGGGCAAATGTCATATGACGTCATGGATTCAAGCCGCCGCCATTTTTTGTGTTAGATGGTGCGAGGAGGATTTTCCAAGGTGACAGTCATGGAAAATCAGGAGGCGATCCTTGATGCTTTGACTGGTGAGCTGCTCGGGAAGACTTCCGATTACCCGTTCGATCGCTCGGCCGATCTTCCTTGGGGGGGTCAATCGCTGTTCCGGCTTATTTATTCCGTTTGTTTTTCTCCTTCCCCACGATGTTTGCTGTTTGTTTTCAGATTTCGAGAAGAAGCCGAACAAGGAGTCGATTCCTCCGCTTCTCGATTCCTACCTGCTCGAGGTGGCCAAAACAGGAGAAACACTGTAAGTTGGGCCACCCCCTCCTCCTCCTCCCCCCCCTCTTTCATCCTTTATTATATTTAGGGCACATTTTCTTTTCATATTATTATTATTATTATTGCTGTCATAATTTATTATTCTAATACACGAAAGAAAGCTGGCAGGGAGGGAGGGATACCTGAAGAATGGCACTGGGCGGTGCTGACCAGGAGTCGGGGTGGATAATGGCCAGTTTTGTGGGAATGCACACTGAACGTGGACTGTACCATAAACCAAATCTGAGAGAGTTTAAATGGTAAACATCTAACGTAGACGGGAGCGAGCTTGTGTTTGTAAACAAGTCGTCTGTTGCTTTCATAAACATGAAAGATATCGGTGGACGAAATTCGCAAAGATATTATTATTATCATCATTGATGCATTTATGACCACGTAAACTCCACCAAATGCGAATCAAACTTGTCGCAGGACAAAACAGTGAACTAACTATTATAGAAAAACGAAGCCTGAAGGTTTTTTTTTTTAAATGAGAGCCTTTCTGAATGTAGTGTTTTCCAGGTGAAATGCCATGATTTTGCACATTTATTACTTACAACCTTTTAATGACAAGCAAAACTATCTAAAGTTGTTTAATGTGTTCATAACAACCATTCTGATTAAACATTAGAATGTATCCGTTTGCACATGTGGTTGATAACTTTTCCCCAGGTGTCTTGGCTAATATGGCATGAATAATCCTGGATAATTGACAGTCCTGTGTCTAGATGTCATTGTGTAGACTTGCACTTTAATACTCCCATAGGAAAAAGTTGCTTGGGTTAAGGTCCAATTTATTGTCAAATGTGGAACAATCAGCCTTTGCCAACTTTTAAAAATCTCTCACCAAAGTTGTAATGCTTTTCTTTACCCTCAGCTGTTAGTCTCTGCATAACATAGATTTGTATGGAAACGTGTTTAAGTCCCTCCTAAGAATTCTTCAGGTTGTTTTTGACACTCACGTTTATTAACTGACAAAAAATTAATTTTTTCAGAGATTGTCGTTTTCTTTGTGGCATATATTCTACATGGTTTCATCGGTGTGCATATTCAGCTGGTGACATTGGGTAATGAACACTGTGTTGTCAGGACTGACTGACCATCTAAATGAACCACTTAACAAGTTTGGTTTTCTTTTTGTGCAGTCAGCTTGCAGCCTGCCATGTTTTCTATCTGAACACACCACATGCAGACAGCAAATGGAACACGAAACACAACACTTTGGATTTTCCTTCATGGATTAGTACTAATTTTATGTTTGTATCATTAATTGTTTGTTAATAATACATGTGTAAAATCAGTATTTTTTAAATCTGGAATACCTTATAGTATTTTAAAATTGCAGGAAAGAGTTATGCTGAAAAAATGACAGATAAGTCAGCCAAAATTAGTTTGCAGCTTTTGATAAACCAAAAAAATAGTAGCCAGTCCATATATGGAAAACGATAGTTTGACATTAGTATGTCTCCCATAAACCATGGCACTGATTCCATTGGTTAAAGCTCACATCCTTTGTCATTCGAAATGGTTTATTTTCATTTAAAAAGGGGCTTTTATAGTTTGGGTTGTAAACCAGTAAAGGGTTAGCTTTACAAGGGTTACTAAAAATAAAAGATGGTGTTTAATTGGTTGGCAGCACTTGTAAAAAAAATAATAATAAAATTCTTTTTTTACAATCTCTGTTTATCCATACTAAATTATTTTCCATTTATATGTAATAATTTTTTACTATCTTGTGTATATATATGTACATATGACTTAACACTAACTTAAACTATGCATATACTTACTGTTACACAATGGATTGGTTTTTATCTCATTAGTATAGCACAATGCTCCATTGTTATTCTCAATTATACAAAGATGAGTTAGAAGGTTAACATTTTTCCATTTATGTATGCTTGCTAATCTTAATTGTTACACTAGAAAACAAATCAAAAGGCTAAAAACTACTATTGGCTGACATACAAAGTGTTTTTTTAATGTAACAACCCTTTTCTGATTGCACACTGAAGGCGAGAGAAATGAAAGTACTTAGTGGCTGGTTAAAGTATTAAAAATGGTAAATATTATTTATGAAGACCTATATTGAAAATCTTTTTTAGAATCTTAAGGATTTCTCCCTAAATCTCTAAAGTATGTAGACATTTTAGATATGTACTTAATCCTAAGCTGACAAAACTCTCTCAATAAGCAAGAAATTAATAGCTAAAAGCAAACACACATACTATATAATTGGTGCATATGAATTATGTAGCTTGGTATGTAAATAGATGATATTGTCAGTGACTTTTTCTTAGCTAAATATTATCCAAATACTATGCCTGTCATATTTTTCATGTGTACATACAAAAAAAAATGCTGTGTAATGTCCCCTTTTTCCTTCAATTGCTTGAACTTAACGTAGGTGCTTACATTGTGTGCCTTACCCCATTCTGTACATCATGGCTACTGAGATATATAATTGTTTGGTATGATTTTCATCCTTTTCTAATCTGTACTTAATATCTTGTTTGTTTTTGTAAGCAATTTTCTTAAAACAACAAATTTATATTCTTAATAGTAGCCAATGTGTGTACATATGATTTGTTTGCATGTCATTTGTTTATAAACTCCACTTTGTGTTAGTTGTTCACAAGTTATAACTTTACCATTGGTTTATACATCCTCTGAATTGTCATTTTCTATTGTTTCTTACCAAACATGCCATTCTTCTCTCTCTTACTATGACATTGTGAAACCAGTTACTACTATTATGGTTTCCTTTGCTTTCTGTTGACATACGAGGTCTGTCCAAAGAGAAACCCAAAAACAAATTTATTGTTGCTTTACTTACAATTTAATCAGACTTGTCTCCTTCAAAATAGTTCCCTCCAGTGTTGATACACAGCTCTCAATGTTTTTTCCAGTTATGGAGTGCATCCTGGAACTTGTTTTCAGGGATAGTGCATAGTTCTCATAGCAAATTTTCTTCGATCTCTTCTATTGTCTGAAATCGGTGATCTTTCAGGGTGGATTTAAACTTTGAGAACAAAAAAAAGTCCGCAGAGGCCAAGTCTGGAGAGTAGGGTGGCTGGGGGACGAGAGTCGTTTCATGCTTTGCCAAAAAGTCATGGATAAGGAGTGACGCGTGAGCAGGTGCATTGTCGTGGTGCAGCATCCATGTTTTGTTTTTCCATGCCTCAGGCCTCCTTCACACTGCCTCTCTCAGCCGCCTCAGAACATAAAAGTAAAACTCTTTATTGATCGTCTGACCACATGGTACAAACTCATGATGAACAACACCCTTCCAATCAAAAAATACGATCAACATCACCTTCACATTTGAGCAACTCTGACGTGCTCCTTTTGGTCACGGCGACAATGATCCAACCTACTGCGATGACTGCCTTTTTGTTTCGACATCATAGCCATACACCCATGTTTCGTCACCTGTAATGATACTTCAGAAAGCTTTCATCAGCATTTGAACGATCAAAGATCTCCTGACTGACTGACTCGGTTCTCTTTTTGTTCATCTCTCAGCAACGTGACACAAATTTTGCTGCTACATGATGCATGTTCAATTTTTCTTTTAAAGTCATGAGGCACAAACTTTCACAGATGCTGCTACTTCGGAAACTTCACGGACAGTCAGGTGACGATTTCCATGGATCACAGCACGCACTCTCTCAATGTGATTGTTATCCGTTGTCATTGATGTTCTTCCTGATTTGAAATGCTGCTACCACTCGTGACATTGCGTACGGCTCAAACATTCCTCCCCATAGGCTTGTTGCAACATTAGAAAAGTCTCTGTAAATGTTTTTCCCAATTTGAAACAAAATTTCACACATACACGTTGCTCTTCAAGATCCTTCATTGTTCGACTTGCAATGAATCGCCAAGTGCATTAAACATACGTTCACTCTAGCACATGTAGATCGATGACTAGCTGATGTGCCGTGATGCGGCTATTATTAGACTGAAGGTCAAAGTCACCAATACACTGACTGGTTGGCACACTGTTTTAAAAGTTCAGTTTCTTTTTGGACAGACCTCGTATGTATTTGTTAATTACATGGTCACTTACAATTTATTTCCTTTGTGCATGTTGAATAAAAGAAAAAGAAGAAAACACCTTATTTTCAAAAGTAGTTCCTTGTTTAATTGGTTCTTATTTCATTTATTGTACAGACTTTAAATCTCTACTTTAGTGCCCAGGGTAAATTGCTAAAGCCTTCTGTGAGCTAAATATCTGAAAACTTGAAGCTTCCTTTTAGAACAAGTAAGCAACCATAAATGTCAGACAATGTGATCAATGATATGATTTACAGCAAAGCATAATGCCATTGAACTGTTATTTTCTATGTATGAACCAACTACTGTTCTTTAGTTTTACTAGCCATAAATGTCAATGTTGACCAGGCAAGGATGCATTCCTTAGTGTTGGTTATTTATATTAAATTCATACTAATGCTGATCTTATTTGACAGTACAAAATAACAAAGCTGGTTTTCCTGTCTTGCTGGGTTTTATGATTGGTTTGGTGTTTACTGACTGATACATAATAAAATAATTGCAAAATTCCTGATGCTGAAAAATTCGCAAAATTATATTTAAAAAAAAAAAAAGATTTTGTTGAGGATTGATGATTTTGAAAATGTCAGTGTTGTCAGTTTTGTGATGGAGATAACCAGCATTTTGCAGTCATTTGTGTTGAGAAATGTGATCTGGTAAAAACAACTTTCCTTGCTACAACCACCTGTTAAGTAGTACCCCTGATGTAGGTAGTTAAGGCTGAGAGATTGAAACTGCACAGCTTTTAAAAATATCAGTCTTGAAAAGTTGTGAAATAAATTGGCCTTGCTGTTTCTTCAAAACCAAATGAAATAGACTTTGTTTGCATTTCATAAGTAATCTTTTTAAAGATATTTGGCAGATGTCTGAAACTTTACTTGATTCATATTCTTTTTGTATGCCAAAAAAAAAAAAAAATTCTTCACCAAATGTTGTCATCTTGTAGGTTTCCTTGGGCACGATTAAAGTCTTTGTTTATGAAGAAACTTGACTGTGTAATGCGCCGTTTTAATGATGAGTATCCAGCAGATCATCTACCAACTTGTCCTAATGTAGAGAATGTGAAATTTGAAGAAATACGGCGCAGGATTTTAGCTGCAGTAGAGAAGTTTCATGGGTATGTGTTTTGTGGAGCTTAAACATTTTTTATCAGTTCTTGTTAGCTGTTTCTGATTTCTGATGGTGGGCTGCTGAATTCATTGCTTACTGTTCAAGTTAACAGTTGTTGCAATTTAAATACATGAAACTTGTGAAAATGAATTATTTTATGTGTAGAATTTTCCATAGAAAAGCTTTTTTTTATTTACTTTATTCATAATTTAAACAAATTGGGTTTTTTTGTTTATTTTAAAATTTTCATGAGATTTTTATTGCTGTCTGGTGGTTCTTATTCAGAAAAGTTTCTGCACTTGTATCATTTAAAATTAATAATTATTAAATTTTTCTACAATTCTACTTTGAAAAAAAATCTTTTAATAAACAGTATCCTAAAAATGTCTTACATATAGTTTAGTTTAGTTTGTGTATATGCCATGAAATATTCCTTTAACAATATCCACAGCCTACTGAATTGGTAGGCCTTGTTTGCCAAATTATTGGGACCCCGTCAGACCTAGCCCTGAACTGCAGATACAAATTAGTTTAGCACATGATTTATGAGGCAGGTGATCCCTGCATCACTATATATGACTGGGACAAGAACATTTACAATCAGTCTAACAGATATGATGAAAGGCTAAAATGTATAATTTGGAAGAGGCATGATAGAGCAGGTACCTGTCTAACAGATACTACATTGACCAAGACAATTTCATTGGTAGGCTGATCCAAGACATTTGTCATTTGTGTTTATCATAAGAAGATGTCTTTTGCAAGGAGGAATTGTGGCTGCAAATACGTAGTGACATAAAAGAGAAGGCAGATAGAATAACAAAATCCAACTGTCATCAAGCAACAAACCAACTTCCAGAAACATTCAGTGCTGGGTAATCCATCCGTTTTCAGCCATACCTTGCAAAGAGAACTACAATAAATGGACTATGGCAGTAAGAGACTTGTCAGTAGCATGAAAGACACTGTGTAGTGTAAGGAGTGCAAGCATTGATTAAAGAGGACTGGCAAAAATTATGTCTGACAACTCATGCTTCACTCTCTTTTTTGCACAGATGGGAGAAGAGACATTTGGACAAAAAATCAGTCAGCTACCTCCAACTGTCCAGGCATATGCAGGTTTTACTGGTGCATCCTGTCCTCTTGGTCCCTTTAGAAGGTGGAATAAATGCCAAAACTTACCTTAGCATCATTTTTCAATCATGTGGATCCATTGATATTTCTTGTCTACCTTGAAGAGGATGGTTTCTTCCATGACATCAGTGCTCCTATTCATCATGCCCACACTGTGTTCATGGTTTTAGGAACAGGAAGGAGATTTCAAGCATTACCATGGCCTGCACAATCCCTGGATCTCAATCTGTTTGAGCATCTGTTGGATGCACTTGAAAGACTCACTTGCTATCACAATCCTCTACTTTTCTTGCTCAGTACATTGCATACCATATTAATGATTTACTAGGGGTTTATTCCACAGGACACCTTTTGGAATCTTGTTGATTCTTTGTCACATCATGTCATGGCTGTTATTTAGTCAGAAAGTGGCCTAACTTGTTATTAGGTATAGAGCCTAAGAAAGTGGTCGGTCGTATATAGAAATACATAAATGAACATTCGTGTCATGGACTTAACGATCACTTTTTTCTCTTTCACATGAATTATAGCTTATAAATTATCTTTATTTTTCAGACTTGAAGTCCTTCCTTTTATTTATTTATTTTTTTTAAACTAAAATGAAAGTTTGTATTCATATCATAGCAATAGTCTGAGCATTTATTCGAATACATATTTGTTAATATGCCATAATAGAAGTTGATAAAACTGAGTGAGTTATTATCCTTGTGCTTTTTTCCAGTCCACAACTGAAGCTGTGTAAGTGATCAGTTGATTTTGTGCACACTGCATACTGAGTATCTGAGTATATTTGAAAGAGTTTCATGTTTTAATTTTTCTTACAATATTACAAGATATCCCTCTCTCTCTTTCAACTTTGAAAATTTCAACAAATCAAAATTGTATTACAATCAAATATCATAAGACTATGATGCCATCTTTGTGAGAACAGTAATTACTTATAAATGAACAGTTAAGTGTCAGGAGATGTTTTTTTTCTCTAATGAAGAACTGCTGACCAGTCAGGTTTAGGGTGTGGCCAATCCCACCCACTGGGTCTGGTCAGGCAGGGGACTGAGGTGGCTGAGGGTTTCCTGCATGCTTGCAAAGTCCCCTGCTCATAAGGGCGGGGGGGCCGGGGATCCTTTTTGCCCTGGGCCCTACCATCTGGCTGGAAAGGTTAGGTGCTGTTCAGGCTGTATTACAGACTAAGCACTGAAGCTTCCTACCTAAAGGTTTTGGCTGGGAAAGTGATCACCTGAGACACTGTCTCACTTTACAGGATGTCAGGGCATTTCAGTCATGAGTGAAGCCTTCTCTTGCAGTCGGCTTCATAAATCATGGGTTTTTACCTGACCACCAGAACTTGCTCCAAACAAGGCTTCGGACTCGCCCCACTCCCTTCTCTTCGGAGATATACACACACACCCAAACTTTCCACTGCACTGCACTTGCACACACCACAAAAAAAAAAGAAGATAAATATGCATACCTTTAGTATTGTTGACTTTTGACCAGATGTATAGCCTGAACAGTTATTTGAGTCACACTTTTAATGAATCAGTGTTTCTGAGAATTTACAGTAGATAACCTAAAATTACTCAAGAAAGTATTAATAATGGTTGCTTCAGGTTACAATAATTGTGCTAAATTGTTCGTCAGGTGACTGTTGCTCACTTGCTGAAAAGTCATTACATAATGTTTTCTTGTCTGTTCTTCAGGGCTCCATTTACAATACAAAGACTTTGTGAACTGATCACAGATCCAATGAGGCATTACAAGAGAAGTGACAAATTTCTGAGAGGAATAGAAAAGGTTAGTCATGGGTGATGGATGATGGATGCCTTCCAGCCTCAGTTGCTATGTTTATGAAAGGTTTTTGGTTTCTCCTCACTAAATTTTAAAAAAAAAAACTCATCTTTTTAATTACAACTAGGGAGAGAACTCAAAATCTAAAACATTGACCTTGATTTGTAATTAATATTTGTAGGTAAACCCTAGCAGCATATCAAATATACTTAAAAGGTTTACAGTATTTTTTTTTCTGGCTCTTGAATTAAAACTCTGTGAGAAATTATTTGTCATAACGTTTTTATCTTAGCACTTTTTATATTGTTTTTGAAGATATGGGTGGTTTGCCTTTTTATGTTCTGGAATATATAGATTTAGAAACAAATATCATTTTTTATAAGGAGGAAGATTCAGTAAAATTTTAGGAACCTCTGTAATTAAATAAAAAAAATTTTTTTGTGGGGGTGGCTCAATTTTATTTTGTTTTAATTTGTTCATAATGTTTACTTCAAGGGTAATTAAAGGTAATTTTACAGTATCACACATGGCTCTCTCTACGTTAAAGAACCTCTAGTCTAATACATTCTTCATTGTTTTAATTTGTTTTTTAAACACTATATTTTCTCATGTCAAGCTTTTTACTGATAGTATCATGAAAGCATCTTTGGAATCGACATTTAAACATCTCTCTGGGTGAATGTACCATTTTGATCCATAGATAGTTCAATGATACTTGTACATTTTTGTCTTTTTGTTATAGACTTCTTTTTTGTAGAGATATTTGCACATCACATAAGCTTTGTGTCTGGTAACTATTATTGTCTTTATTATTTTTTAAAAAATAGCTAAGAATGCTGGAATGTATTGGTTGCTTTTGTTAATTGTAACTAAGAATGTCATTAATAGTGGGATAATCATTTGGTGTTCCTTGTCACATCTGTTCAATCCAAAGGTTTCTAAGTGAGCACCACAGGCACAAGTTTCTGCTTTCACTTGCATTTCTAATCTACCATAATAGATATATTTTACAAGAATACTGAAATTGTACTCAGTCTTTGTTAGCAGATAGTGGTATCATTATGCTGCCCTATTATTACATATTCTTTGCTTCCACTTTTGGTGAAATCATATTAAACTATACTCATGCCTACAAAACTGTATACATGCTAATTCTTTTAGTCAAAGCAATATGAAAAAAAAATATATATAATATTGCTCCTGTGTTTTTAATTTTATTTAATGTTTCTTTTATGGATAACTACTGTTAGCAAGATTTATTGAAGTCGTTACTGATGACTTAGTATACTGAGTGATGTGAAAGTAAGCTGGAGTTTTTCAAATTTCTGTTGTCAATACTGAATAATAATGAGCTATTAAAAATATCCATTGAAGTCTTAAGTCCAAAATCTTCATAGTCCAGAAACATTTGTCAATTTTCATGTAATATTTTTCCAATGTACATACTAAGTTTGATTTTAAATTTCAGAATGTCTTGGTTGTTAGCACAGTTGATCCTTTTGGAAGGTAAGTTTGTGTACGTGTACAAATTTTATAAAATTATGTTTTGTGTTATCAGTTGGCTGTCAAAGCCCAGCAGATCAGACAGTCCATGAATATGAAAGATTCATGTGTCTATCCTATTTCTTCCCTTTATGTGAACTTATCCATCTTGTAAAAGAATGTCCTCCAAAAATTAATATAGTGAGTGAAAAGTGGTGATGTTATGACCTTTAGATTTCTAGAAGAAATCCTTGTTGCAGGATTTAAAATCCTAGTTTCTGCTTTTAACTCTCACAAAGCAACTTTCAGCCACTAAATTCTTATAGTTACTCCCTTGAACAAACTTATGTGCCACATATCATTGTCAGAGATGACGCTTAGGGTACCTGAACAAAGTTTGAAGATGTTAGTTAATGTTTTTAGCCAGAGACTATAATAAAAATATTTTAAATATGTTATAAATTTTAATAATATTTTGAAGGTTTTGCAACAATAATTTTTCTACAGAGGCTTGGTGCAGACCTTTGCCTTAACCTAGCTGATTATCTGTAAACCATAATCCTTTATGTGAAATGCTGTACAAAGTTGGCTAAGGCTTTGTGATGGTTGTTTTCAAAAACTTGGTTTTCATAGATGTATTTTTTTCATTGGACTTATTTTACTGCTATTACTGTTATCTCTCTTTTTTTTTATTATTTTAATTAGAAAAGTGGTATCAGAATCCAGAAATATTGTAAATGGATTGGATGTCAATGGGCACAGTGGATCAATCCGAACTCCTCCCCATACTCCACCACCTCCCATTCCCTCACCACCACTTTGGTCTGCTGATGCTACTGTTTGGCCATCAAAGCCTAATGAACCTGACAGTCCACCACCACATGAATATGAGAACAGGGATTCATGTATCCCAAGTCCCCCTCCAGATGAAACTGACCTTTCACCGCTAACAGATGTTTTATCTTCAGACTCTGAAAACCTAGCTGAGAGCTGTCGAGAAACCAATGAGAATGGTGTTTGTTTTGCTGAGGGCATTCCAGAGAAGAAAACTGAGAGTGATCCTCTGACAGCTAGCTCTGATTCCTCTACAAACACTGAGCAGCTTGTGTTGGCTTCTGGTGACTTTGAAAACAGAGGGGAGTCTGTTGTAAGCCCCACATACAACAGTGGTGATGAAGAAGAGTCAGAAAACGAGTGTAGGGATGATGCAAAGCAACAACCAGAGATACTATCAACAAAAATAGAGAATGAATCATCTCAGCTGGGATCTTCAGAAGACAGCAGCTCAGATTCCAGTAGTAGTTTTGAAGGTAAGAGATTTTTACTCAAGGACCAAGACAGGAAAAATCTATTTTAATAGCATCTCCCCATAAATTCTAACAAATCTTGAAAGTATTTTATATCAGGTTTTTTTTTGTTTGTTTGTTAATGAAATAAGAGCCTAGTATTTCAAACTGATTTCGAAAAATAATTTCAGAGCATTTAGCGGTAGAACCATTGTTCAAGAGCTTAACCTTGTCATTACCATTGAACTAAACAAAAAAAGCTACAACAGTACATACAAGATGGTTGTCACTCAGGGACTACATTTTCAACCATTTTTTCTTACAACAGATGTGGAAAATAATATTTCATTGAGAAAATGATGCCATTTTTTGTAAACCACAGGTTACTTGTTATTAGCCAGTTGATGCGTGGTAGGGTAAATATGAATCTGAGGGTCTTTTAACTCTTTCCCTACCAAAGTCCGAGATCTCTGATCAATGATCATCCCACTGATGCCAAAGTTGAGGATAGCCAATCTAATGTAGTTTTTGTGACACTTGATAGATGGCTGGTCCGTAGCACCGGATATTATTAGTTTAAGCATTGAAAAATGCCCTTGGGAGGAATTCTGAATCATTTGTCAATGGAGGAGTAAATCTGGTGATCAAAATGATGTCAAAAACCTTGTCAGGGAAAGAGTTAAAATATAATATTGATTGTGTACTCTTTTTTGGTTCAATCCCATAGTGAGAAAGCAGGTGTAGATTTGACTTTTTAGGGTAATCTAATAATGTAAAAGAAGTAATTGGAATGTTTTAACCATGCTTCTAGCATCAACTTGGACAATGTTGGTGGAATTTATTTAAGTTCCTGTTACAGTATTTTTATTTTATTTGTCAAAATGCAAACACAAACTTGGCAACAAACATTACTTTGTCTTAAAGGGGAATATCTCTAAAACTAAGTGAAAATATTTTGTATATTCATTTTTATTTTTATTGTCTGCATGGAATTTTCTTCCTTAAGTATTGTTTTGGTTTATTTTTTACATTTTTTGCCAGTTGTGCATGAGTTTTTAGAAATAACTGATAGTCATAGCTAATCAAACTAAAATTATTGGAAGTTATGAAACTAGAAAAGAAAATAGGTATTTGTTTTCTGCTTAAAGATACTTCGAAATCAACTTTAGATTTACATATGTTAAACAACTGCATTGAAGCTTTTTGTGGAAATTGTTATTTTAGTGAATCTCTTTGTATAAACACTTGTTTTGAGTCTGTGATACAAACAGTGAGAGCATGTGGTGCTTTTGATTCAACAATAGCTGTGTCAGATAATTCTTTCTTTTATTTTCTCCACTAAGGACAGCTTTAATCTATAAAATTCATTACTCCAGAAGCAAAAATGAAAGCCGACACAGGATGTCTTATCTTCTTGTTAGCTAAAACAGAATTTGGGATTTCACTTAACATAAAAAAATGTTGGTTTACAGTTATTGATGCACTGGCGCAGATCTTCATAAGGACACCAATAAAGATAATCCGTTAGATGTCCATATTTCAGCATTGTTGCAAGTTTTTGTCCAATATTTATGTTTGAGCATATATACATCTTCAAGTGGGTGTCTTAGATAAATTCTGAATTTGAAAACCATAACTTGTACTGGGTCACTGATAATTATGTTAAAAAAAGGTGATTGACTTATTATAAGTGTACACATGTATAAATAGTGTTTGCAACCTTTTTTTAATCCATTATTTTTTAAATTAAAGTAATACTATTTCAAGTTTCAGGTATAGCAGCTGAAGAAGAAATACCAGAATTTTTAGACAGCTCTGATACTATTAGCCAAATAGAAAAAGAAGAAACAGAGGAAAATGACAATTCTCTGGATAATACTCATACTCTTGAAAAGAATGTAATAGGTTTATCAGAAAAGGATTTAAATGACTGCTTTCACCACAAACAAAATATTTCAATAGATAATAATTTCAATACACTTTCTGAAACTGAAGCAGCCTCTTTAATTGAAACTGCTGAGCCTAATTTAGCATGTGAAGACATTGCTGCTATTACCACTACTGCTGCTGCTGTTGGGGTACCTCTAGAAAGTCCAGATTCTCACATAGACACACAGCCACTTGTTCTGAGTGAATCTCTCCACTTGCAGGAGCAGACTGCATCAGACTCAGTATCAGAAGAACCCATGGAGCATGAGTAATGTCATTTTTTTGTTTTTTCTTGTTAAAAAAAAAACCAATGATTGTATCATGTTTTGTGATGTGTCAAGCTCATGATAGTACAGGAACTGTTAACATTAAATAATACAGTTTAAATGAGGTCCATCTTTAGTTAGTGAAGGCATACAGATCTACATTTGTAAGCACTACGTAGTATTTATGTATGTACAGTCTTGATACTGTTGAGTCTTTATTTTACCAGTCCAGAACGTAAGACCTTCCTCCTTGAATGTTGTCACTTGGAAATCTATTTTCATAAATATTTTTGAAAAACAGTTTCTTTCTCGTATTCCTATAGAAAACATTGCTCTCTTAGCAGCTACTGCAGCACAGCAGGGGCAGCAAAGTTTGCTTATTGATACTGAAATTATAGGGATATGATCTTAATGATTATTTTCAACTTTTAAAAAATTTTATTTTTTAACTTAAGCATCTAAAATACACAAATAAAACTAAAATTATCTGTTTTGTTACTGATTATGAAGATAAAATCTTTTGTTTTTTTTTTAAAAAAAACAAACAAATACTGTAGACACACAGGGGACTGATTCATTTAATTTTTTTATGTGTACTAATTTGTCAAAATCCTTTATCTTTCATCTGCTAAATGTACACTGCATGTCTGCCCAACAGAGAGAGAGAGAGAGAGAGATTTTGTAAATTTTGATACTTTAGTTTTTTTTTCATTCAAGTTATACATTTTAAATTAAAACCAAAAATCCTTTGGGTTTTTTTTATATTTTACCATTATTTTTAATCATGTTTGCTAAACATACTGGGTGGATTTAAAAAACAAAATAATGAATGAATGACAATTAAATATTAGCACTGCATTCCACATTCTTATTTCAGGTGCTAATTATTCCTTTACAGCCTATAGGTGGGGGGTCACAATTTTAAAAATTCTGATTAGTTTCCAAATTACTGCACCAATGAAATCTATGCAGATTTTCTGCTCAGTCAAATCTCCATCTTTTACCAGTTAAACTATCAGTGTGCAAAAAAAAGAGAAAGAAATGTATAAAGTCAGAAAGTATGGCAGATATCAAATCAGAAAAATTCTGAATTAGCTTGAAATTTCTGTTTCAATGACACATTTTTGTAGAATAGAGGAGAAAAGCTCACTGTGTAACTACATTTAATAAAAGAACATCACAAAATGAATAGTAGTAAATTTGGAACTTATGTTTTTTAATTCTGTTTCAAGTATGAACACAATTTATTAATTGGACCAGCTAAGAATATTATGTACATGTTGTCTTACTGCTGGAAGTTCTCATGTCTGTGGACTTTCCACACACTGCCCTGCCAGGTGTGTAACAAATTACACTTCTCTTTCCCTCATTGTAAATTACCTATAAAATATAACAAGCTGGGATTTTAAAACCATACTTGTTTTAGCTAGGTAGGCTATCAGGGGACATGATTGTGTGTAAAGTTTGCAATGGAGTATGGTGTTTCTGGTAGATTACCATAGCAAATGGTCCTATATTGGCACAGCAGCAGACAGATTCAAAAGTGGAGGAACATTTGGGTACCCATGCAACAGTGGTAAACCTGTCTCAATGCCTTGGCCATTGTTTGTCACCATCAGTACCCTTTGTTGCATTTATTTGGATGCTAAAAAAATAAAATTAGGTTATTTGTTGATAGGTTCTTTTGTTTTTCACTTTGAATTTTGTCAATCAAATGAGTCACTTGGAATGATGAATCAGAAAATAAAAGCATAGTGTGATCACATGAGTATAGTTGCTTTCTCCCCCATCATCAAGGAATTGTAGATTGGCTTACTACATGTGTGTGAGCTTTTCAAATTGTCAAGTTACTTGAATCTACTTTGGAGATATGGGTAGAAGTTCTTAAATTTTAGGCAAGGATAGACTTTTATTCATTTTAATCCTTTACCTGATACAAACCAACTGTGGAAAGTCCCCTAAATCCTGCCACTAGATAGGAGAGAATAAATATAAAATTGTTGATGAGTTAAAAATAAAAGATGGAATTCAACAGGCATTGTTATCTGAATGCTTAATAGCACAAGGTGAGTTGATTAGTTTACAATTTTCCTGACCTGAAAGCAAGAGGTGCATTACTTTGTAAGTGCTACAAATGCATTTGTTTAAAGCATCTTAAATTTTTTTCATTGTGTGTGTTTTTAGTTAACCTAAAGTCTACCACACTAATTTGCAAGACTGATTTTGCAGAATTTTTTCTTGGAAAAATCTAAGCTTCATTTTAAAAATTTGGGGTCAAAATTAGAACAAGTGAAACTGATATCTGAAATGTAGTATTTAAATGTTTGAAATGCATGAATATTTACCATTAATTTGGTGCCGATGGGTTTGCTCATTACAATGTCACATTAACATATAAACTGAGTAATTTACAGAACTTTACTTAAGTTTCAAGCAATGCTTCGATTTCAGTCAACACTCATCTATTTTTTTTTGAAAATTCCACCAACATAAATACAGTAAATCTAGTAATAATGTTTAGTGTTTTAAACACTAATCTAAATTTGAGAAAAATGTAATTCAAAGATGTAATGCATGTTAAAATTCTTTATTTATTATTATCTGATAAGACTATTTTCTTGGTGGTGTAATGGAGTAACTGTTCATGGTTGTTTTTCTGTCTTAAGATAACTCTTTCCTCCAGAAATGTTACAGAACTAGTAGTTCACTACAGCTAACAACTTTGCTCAAGGCTGGCCGATCATGCTTTCTTGAAATCCTCCATTGCTTTGTGAGCTATACTGATTGGGTACTACTGTGAGTCTAATCAGGTAGACATGGAAATACAGATACTTTTATCCTAGAAAATCTCCATTTATGTTTTCTAAATTTTTTAAAAGTCAAAATATTTCATGTGGAAATGAGAAATTAAAAAAAAAAAGAATAAGCTAATGTTTGTTTTCTGGTGCTTGTTCCATTAAGTGTCTGATATTTGAGGAATGAGGACCTCTGCCAGACAGGTGACAGAAAATTATCTGAGATAAACATCAGTACAATTTCAAGACTCATTGCTGGAAGATGTTGCTACCATTGAAAATCAAGACTCATCAGTATTTGATTCATTCATTGGCCAATTATTAGGCTTTGTAACATTGAATGGAAAACTCCTTTTTAAGGTAGAAAGAATGAATATTTCTGTTTTCCATATTACACTTGAGTTTATCAACAAGTCGATTTATCCAGTCTAACAGAACCAGGGTTATCAACCTGACTTTAGTTTAAGGGGTGTTCGTTCAGTCACCCCTGCCCCTACACTGACAGCTTATACATTTGAACCCACACTTGGTGGGAGAGTAATTGCCTCTTCAGTCCCCTACTCCCAGACCCAGGATTGATGCTTCTGCACATAATTAGGTGAAGGCCAAAACAAAAAGTAAAAGTAACACTAGTTTAAAAATACAATTCAAAATTCAACATATTTTATCCAAAAAAAAAAAAAAATTCCATGGTTGAAACTGAAATCTGTGAAAAGTTGATGACAACTAATCAATACAGAAATGTACTAATTGGGATTAGTACATGAGTAGGTTTATTTAAAAGCAGTAGTGTTCTACAAACAGATTCAAAATTCAACGATTTCTAAAGACTCAAATATCTAATGAAAATTTTCTGCTTGAAATCAAAGACTAAGATTTTTGTTAAACTAATCCAGATTATACTATGTGAAAACCAATGTTGAAAGTAATACTGGTCTATAAACATTTTAAATTCTGGATTGAGTGGTTTCTTGTTGGCTCATATGTCCATAGATACCACAAAGCCATTTAGTCTATGAAAGATAGAGGTCTATGGAAAGTATTTTTCTGCCATAACAAAGAATCTTGGTAATATGGACAAGCTAAGATATTACCAAATATCCTTCTCTAATTCCTTTTTCTGTTTTAGTTTTTGAAAATCTTCAGTTTTCTTCCCTGTAGAAGAACTGGCAGCTTGGTCTGTTTTTTTTTCTGTTGCTATTTTTGCATAGCAATCCCAAAGTGTGGAAACTCTTGATTCAGTAGCTGAAGTTTCTGCATTATGAAGATTTGTTTCAGAATCTATCATTATTCTGGGTCTTTGCCTAATCTTTTCTTAATCCATTTTTTCAGTTTCTATCAATCAATTCCTTATTCCATCCAATTCATGTTTTAGTTTGGAATTTCATTTTGAAACCAGGGTCTAAGAATGTGGAAATACAGGGTTTTTTCTTATTTGCTAAAAACATGTAAACACCTTTGCACAGTTACTTTTAGCTGATGCACAGTGATCAAGATTTTTTTGGAAAAAGTGTTAGCTTTGTCTAAGAGTTCTAATGCTAAAGTTGTCAGAATTATAACAGAGTTGGTGGATTCTTCCAACTAGCAAATTTCATGATCTCTTCAATGGGCTTTAAAAGGCAAACAAGTTTTTCATCTTTCCTCCATTGATGTGGACTTAGATTTGAAATATTATGGTCTATTTCATATGCTACATTTGGACATCTTAGCTTTGTATTACATTTTAGCATGTGATATGAAGTGTTCTGATCAGTGAATACATTCTGTAGAATCCTTTGTTTGGGGCCTTCAGAAACTGAAGGTCACTTAACTTTTGAGAGGCTGCACAATAATGAAAGAAATAACCATCTCAATTAATACAAAAGAGATCCTTTACTGCTTATTAGCCAAGAAGTCTCATTACAATGTCCCAAGGACCAAATAGTTTATCCAGTGGTGTTTCAACTTTAAACTAGCCAAAATTTGTTCAATTTTGTAGTCAGCTGAATGTTATTCTGGAAATGGAACCACATTTAAGATGGCTCCATATTTTTCAAAATATTAGCCAATGACTGGTCATACTAAAAAATGGTGTTCCAGCAGTACCAATCGTCCAGATGTCTATTGGCAATGCTGTATTTGTAATTTCATCTTGTAGTATCTTTTGGAATGGTATCACTTTTTGACTAAAATAGTTATGTGGTGCATTATATTGTAGCTAGCTACTCAATCAGTTGTCTCCTTTCTGAATTCAATACTTTTTACATTTTTACAATTGAGTAAAGTTTAAGTCAGTAGCAATCCATTCTTTGGTGATGGATGTAGCTTAAAGATCTGATGTCATCTAACTTCTTCATTTCAAGGGATTCCAACATAATCATTTGTTCACTATAGCCTGGCCTGAGTTCTTCAAGTTTCCTTTTTCATAGCAGCAGCAGCAGCAGGAGTCTTTTTCTGCTGAAGAATCAATGCATTGTATTTGGCAGCATTTCCATCTTTAAATGGTTTATTGCATTGGTATTTGTAAATGTCTTTACATTTTTTCCATCTCAAAAGATTTCTTCATTGGAAGGCTTGCATTTAACATATTTCTGAATTAGAAAATAATTCCATGCAAAGTCTTTTGATTTTTTATTTCATCAAAACTATATATTGTTGAATTGCAGTACATCAGAAGTTCTCAAAGTTTACTTGAACTGAACTATTATTCAAGGAGTTTTTACTCTTTAATATTATTAGCAAATAAATTTTTATTGTTAAGATTTTGAGCAACTGATTAAAATTTGGACAAAGTTTCATGTACACATCTTCCCAGTGGGAAAGAGAGCAAGTCCTTTAGACCTATTTATTTTCCTGCTTATGAAGATGCTGTCCAGAAATTTTCTGGTTTCCCAGTAGGTGCCAAAAATTCTGTTGTGAATTTTGCTAATCAGATGAATAATCGGTAATCAACTAATTACATAATAAGACTAATTTGGTAGCTTTCTGGCTAAACTCATAAAAACTAATTCCACTTATATGTTGGGTTTCATAAATAATTTTCTTCCAATATGTACATTTTTAATACATACATGTTTCATTTTAGTAAGATGTGCTGCACTTTCAAAAGAGCTCATTTATATATTAGATTTCATTTTTATTTTTTTAAACTTGTACCCAGAACATTTCTTTCTTTCTACTGTTTGTTTATTACCTAGCTAATGAACCTTAATCATACTATAATGTTGGAACTAACTTTATATACATATATATATTTTGTCTTTAGTTATGAAGTATTTTTCAGATAATATGGACTAAAATAAACTTCATGTTTTCAACCAGGTAAAGAAAAAAAAATAAAATACTAGGGATTATTACTTTGAAACTGTTTTTTTATTATATCAAGCCTATTTAAAGTTGAAAGAATTCAACAACTGTGTACAAATATCTAACATGATAAAATTGTATTTGTAATATTATCTGTCAAAACACTGTGCTTTTGAATGTTAAAAAAATTATAGTTGAATAACAAAATTACATAAAACTTTGGTCTTGCTGCTTTTTTTTTTTTTTTTTAGTAGGCATAAAATTTAGTTTTTGGTACATCTTTTTCTGAACATTCTCTCTTTTTATCATAGTAGTAGAAATTACCATCTTTTCGCTGCAGTTTTTTCACATATCCATTGTGGGGCCATCTCTCAATCTACAAGAAAAAATGTGTTTAAGCAATTAGTTATAACACTAAAACCAGCAAAGTTACTTAGCCATTCATCTTGATGAGATAGTGTGTAGTAATTAATTATGCTAGGGAAATGCCCTTTCAAATCCTGTGAATTTGATAATACATGGAAATTTATTTTCTGGATTAGATAATTTGTATATCAACGAAACATTTAGTTTAATGCAATGTTTGCCAAATTTTTTAACTATTTAGAACAGATTTATACATAACTCAAATAATCAGCATTTTTTTCATGGAAATGCATGAACCATGAATCTAGCAAAATGAGATTGCATAGAAAACATGGCAGCAGTGTGAAAGCAAGTGTCAACTCAATCCCCTGTTAAACTTTAAGATTATCTTTCTTAGCAATTATTGCTGGGAAAATTGTACAGTGGAGATTAATTCCTGAAAAAGATTTCATCCGTAACATGTCTGCAAAGAATGAAAAAAAAAAGTGCAATAAGTAAATAGTGTTATAGGCCTTGAAGAAGAAGAAAATTTTTTTCAGGATAATAATGCTCTGTACTTATGAAAACCAACACAAACAAGACACTTTTAGGTAGAGCCTGTTCAGGTTTATCTGGGTTAGATCACATTCAGGCGCACAGTTTGACACTAATGTTTTTCATTAAAAAGACCAGGACTCATAATTAATTAATCTGTTACTGCTATTTTAGGTAATGAAATTTGATTGTAAAAGCAGTCAAGCAAATGAAACAGCATCTATTATATATAATCGTTAACTTTTGATGATGTAAAGACATCTGCTGTAAATTTATTTACTCAATGTCTTATAAAGTAGAGCATATAGAATCTTAACAGTCAGGTGCAATTAAATAAGGACTCTATCCCTTATGTTTTGAATGTACCCTATGTCCCCAATTATGAAAATGAAGTATGCTAAATTTAAACTTACCACCCAAAAGAACATCAGTATCTCTTGTGATCTCAAAGAAAATATCTATGCTTGCTTACTTTGCAGACAGACAAACTATTTGTCTGTCCCAAGGGAGGGAAATACCCATAGTATCACTCATTTCTGTTCTTCCATTTGAAGAAAAACAAACATTTCCAAGTTAACAGTACTCACATGGCTGGTTTTTTTGACAAATTTGTATTCCGTTTCATCTCTATAACCTGCTGTCTGAAATCTGTATGCCTCCTCTACCTTATCATTCCATTCTTTAGCCCGAGACACTGATATGGGTTCAGGAGCACTCATTCTTTTGAAATGTCTTTTAACAAAAACATATTATTATTATAGAACAAAGTTGTTAGTGTTAATTTTAATTCACAGAAATTGAAATAAAAATCCAAAATTATAACAAACAAAAATCAATCCAGATCCCCAGGGAAAAAATTCAATAAAACAACAGAAACTATTGTAGATTGCAGGGAAAAAATAATGAAAATTAGGAAGAACTGAAGCCATGTAAAAGTGATAATGAATATATTTTACTGGAGACCATTCAACAATCAGTAACTATTCTAGTCGATTCATGCTCATAAATTTGAGAGTTTAACCCAAAAGTATGTTTAGGTTTTTGATATTTTATTTGTGTGAAAATAGTAAACTAGAAAAATTACTGAAACAAATTTACCCGCTGCCCTGATGAAATTTTCTGAGCATTAACTAAGAAATAAAAGAAATTTACAAAAGGACAAAAAGTATACAAACCAAAAGGCTAGAAATTTCTCAAACATTCTTTTCATGTATTCAATGAATTTGACTGTACAAGCCTTTGTAAAATCAATCAAATATCACTAAACATTGACTGACAGACTTCCAAGACCTGCATGATTCAGCCATTCATTTAAAACTCTAAATTTAAATGCACAGGTCCTTGAGATATTTTCAGCTTCTCTGTGACTTGTCAACCCCTTTTCTAGTTGCTTCTGTCAAATTTCCTGGCTGCCTACCAACCAGTGCACCTAGCATCTTTCAGGTTGTGCTAAACTCAATATTTTAGGCAACAAAAAAAATCTTTAAATCAAAGTGAGACAGTTTGTGTAAAATATTGAAGGAAAATAGTTTTTAGAATGTTTTTGGCTTGTAAATTATATGTAAGTCGAGGGTGAGTGGGGTAATTGTATCTACCTAAGCAGCCATATTTCACCACCTAATGAAACTACCCAACCAACCTCTTGTCTCCCTAACTGTTATCACCCTGATAAATGTCTAAAAAAACTAGCAGCAGAGATGTAGTTTCGTACGCACAAATAGCCACCAAACCCTTGGATATCTTCTGAGATTATTAAACCGTTTGAACAACTTGGGTATAAATAAAGTGGTGGTGAGTTGGGGGGGAACAAACAGAGCGTTTAGTTAGTCCCGACACCCACATCGTCCAGAAAGATATCGGATTCGTCGTCATCTCCAGATTTCTCTCGTCACCAACATGGGATAATAATAATAATAATAATAATAATAATAATAATAATATAATATAATAATAATAATAATAATAATAAATAATAATGGTTTTGTAGCCTGTGTGGAAACCCGTGCGTCGTACTGGTAAGAAATCCGGGGTCACAGGTGATCAACTTAAAATCGGGTGGACGGTCGCTATACAACAGTAATAATCACACCAACCTTTTCGAATAAAGCAGAAATGCGAAGATATTTCTTCTTCTTCTTCTTCTTTTTCCCCCCCTTATTTTCCTTTTCAAATAGTCCGTTAAATGCAGTTTTGAAGCCTGCTGTCATGACGACGCACGTGACCGAGTCGGTTTTCGTACTGAATTTGTCATGCAGTTCTGATGAAAAAGTTCAACTGCACGGTCTACTTTCTTCGTCTGAAGTCCAGCCCCTCCTCGACTCCCTCTTGGTTTTGTTGCAGAGTCTATCGCTGTTATTAACGGTAACCGATTGTGTACGACGAACCATTCCTACTTCAGTTAGCAGCTGGTTGGACGCTGGGGTCATCATCATTAGGTACAATACGTCCGCAGTTAATAAATTGTTTAACAAATAAAAAATTTAATAAAAATGCCTTTTCCCCCACCAAATCATTATTCAATGCGTTACTTTATTTTGCTGCATTTTTTAAAAAACATTTATTAACATAATTTACTGTATTTTGAAATGATTTTTATCTTGGTCAACCTGCTGCCGTGGTTGAGGGCCTTGGTTCGGTTAGCCTTATCCAGCCAACTTTACTCATTATCCTGTTGTATTGTTCCAGCTGGGATATTCTTATTTTAAAAATATTTTTTGATTTAACAGAAATAATGGCGACAGATTTTAAAAAGCAATAAAATTTCAAGGCTAATCTATGTAAAATCCAAATTTAATTTGACATTACTAATAGCAATTTAATTTGGTATGAATATTTGCAGAATTATTTCCCTTTTAAATGAATTCTAATTAAACGAGAACAAATAATGGCGACCTATTAAATTGATGACATTTGAAATCTGTAGGCACGTAGCTGCGGCTGCTGTTCAGATACATAGCCTCTATAGCTAAAAGGTTGAAAATATATTTCTTCGATAATAACGTCGATCACTTTTATTCTAAAATTCGGTTTACAGAACAAAGACTTCGGTTGAACATCTAGTTGTGAACCTGTTAATTTGCTCAAGTTTCAGAAGGCACGCGCTAGAAATTTTTTGCGATCTGTTTCTTCTTGGCCGATGTTGATCAGTTTGGCAACAATAGACATCACCCCACTCATCATGTCTACAAACCTTTCGCACTGAGCTTCCTGGTGTATAATGAGGTGTGGTTAACTCTATTTTTTTTTTTTTTAGCAAACCTATTAATTCAGTTTTTGGAGCAGGTCATCGTTTTTTAATGTCATCTGTCACTATGCATTAACACTTTCGAAATCCGCCATCTGTTCTTATAGAAAATGTAAGCATTTTATGAGTATCCACTTTTCGTTCTACTTCAAGCAATTTTACGCACTGAGAAATAAATTCTCACCAATGGTTGGAATGAAAATTATCAGTCTGTGCTTTCGTTCAGCGTTACTGAAAACTAATTGCAGTCTTTAACAACTGTCTTCGATTTTACATGTGTCACACACTCTCCCGCTACAGTTTGGTAAGACAAAGACAAACTTTTAAAGGTTTTCTGCCGTTCTTTTCATTCCCAGATCCACGGGACTTCTTGACTGCACACGGTTTTTATTATTATTATTATTATTTACTACTTGGTTATCTCTAGAAGGCTTTTTAGACAGCTCGAGGAAGACTTCATCAGATAAGGTCAGGCCATTGTTACGTACTGCTGTAGATTTTGTGACTGTTGTCCCCTAAAGTTTGTTTTTCAAGGCAAAGAATTAATTAAAAATTCACGCGAGCCGCCAGTTGGACCACGTCACACTAAGAAAATACTGTTCTATTTACACAGTGTCATGGTTAAATAAGGACATTCCGAAATTGGAGAACCACAAAAGGGTAAAGTCACGCATATATCAGAAATTGGGGAAAATGATAAACTGATGTGAAAACTCATAGAAGCTGCCTTTCTTTTATTGATCAACGACCGTCTTATTTCCCGCCCCGCGAAACGTGCAGTTCACGTTGACAACTAGGAAGTAGGCAAACCCATATTTACTTGATACGGCTGCGGGAATTCCCCACATTAGCATTGATTACGAAAGCTGCATCGTTTCTCGTTAGCCATTCATTTTTGTTCTCCTCCATAGATCAGTGGCATTTAATTTTCTGGAGGCGAAGATAGAGCAGAAAGTTTCAGTGCAAAGCCTATTTTGATTATAAACACTATCAAAATAAATATTAAAAAAATTGAAGCTATTTGCTGCATATCTGCCACCACGTGTCTCTAGACATCGTTAAAGGTCCCACCTTTTCTTTTTTTCTAGCATAAGCGTAAACAAATTAAAATTTATATTTAATACTGTTTGTTATGCTAACTACTTTTTACACTTTTTATTTAACGGCAACGATGTTACTTGTTCACTGCTGACGTCCAAACTTGCAGTGTTTATCTTTAAAATTCTTTTTTTACGAATGTTACTCTGGGTTTTATATGCATCTCGGTTTTATCCTTTTTCCTAATCTTAGGCTTCTTTTCAGAATGACCTCTTTAAAACAATAACAATAATGAAGACCACGACAATAAAAGTATTCCAATCTCTGTTAGTGTCACTGTCAGCATTGACTGAATACAAACTAATTACATTTTTTTTACTTATTGGCTTCATCAAAACCCCTTAATGTATGTGAGTTGTCCGAGTTGTGATTATTAATATTACGAACCATGTTTTTGGTCATATAATCCCTATTTTGTAAGGGTCTGATAATGCTAGATTTAGTAAAAAATTAAGAACCAAGAGAAATGCAATTGTCCTCTGGTTGGTGAAGCCACTGACAGCACCAATAAACTGATGGTTCGACGATTAAATCACTACCCATTTGTTTGTTGCAGTGGGTCCTAACATGACGTTAACACCCAAATATTCTAGTAAAAAGGCGACTGGACGTTCCGATTTCGGCGAGATATTTACGCTTTTTAACACAATGTCCCGCTTTACAAATTTCAACTTTGAAAAGTTTGATTAAATTTTAGACAAATCGAATTTTTAAAAATTAACCTTGGCGGTGCATGGGCGCATTTTAAGGAATCTTGCTTCGCCACTTTCTATGACCTCCAGCCATTCCTGATAGAAAATACGTGACTATTTCGGGCATTTCCCTACAAACTTTTTAGTAAAACTAATATCCAGCTGAAGACGGAAGTTCCAAGCCCTATGTGGTAATGGAAGAGTGGCGGTTTTTAGCGGTAACCATAGCTACATATCCTCTGTAATGATGAAGATTTCCAAAAAAGAAGTAGCAAGTAAATCATTATAAAAAAAACACAACACTTTCGGCATCGAAAATCTTATTAATTAAAAACGTCAGAACCTGTCCATATATAAAAAAGACAAAAAAAAAATAAAGAAATAATGTGAAAGAAATTTGTGTGGATAAATCTTTTAAAACAACAACAAAAAGTATTAATGAATGGTTGTTTGCTAATAGAGAGCGGAAAATGCTCTTCCGTCGGATGCCTTACCAAAATAGCTGGGGTATAAAAACCATTTGATAGATTCGTCTTTACTCGGCTTTTCGTGCGTTGTGAGTTTTTCCTTTTTTGTATTTAAAGATAAAAGAAAAAACCTTTAAAACGAAGACTTTTTTTAAGTTTAGCAACTCCAAACCTATCAAACAGCCAGGTAAAGGAAAACGACAGCTAAGCCAATCAAAGATAGAACAAATTAAAAATCGCAACATTAAATATGTAATATATCACATTATGCAGTTTTACTTTGAACTAACTAGATGAACTAAAAGTGAACGATTGTAACTCGCTCGCTTTTCCTGCTGGAGTTTCTGAAAACAACTTTTTATATCTCAGAAACCTTTGTCCGTATTTTCATTATACATAACAAAACCTTTGCAAAGTTTTCCAATATTTAAATATTTTCCATGACGCGTTTTAGAGACAAAGTTTGCTTTTTAATTAAAAAAATAGATAAAAACATCTAGACACTACGTGGTAACCAAACTCAAAAGATTAGTACCACTGTTTACCTAGGCTAATAAGAAATACAGTACTTTTGATCAACATGAAGGAATCATAATTAATTTTTAAAACAGAATGTTAGGCGCGCTCTCTAGCGGTTATCTGCAGCGTCAAGAGCAGTGCATGATGCCACTATCATTTATACGATAACTAATGTTTAACTACACTCAAAAGAAACTCCATAAGAGCGATGTTCTTGCTTGTGGCTTTCCCCTTTACTACTGGTCATTTAATTTAGGTTTGATTTAATATTAACATCTTGCAATGGTTGCTACAAACTCACTCCACATTCATTCTGCTATTAAAGGTTTAAAAAAATGTTATTTTAACTTTTTACATTTCTCATAATTCCAGGTACTAAATCAGTTGTGGCCAAGTATATTCTCAGCAGCAGTAGCCCGACGCGAAAGCGACTTCCCGGGTCCTTGAGGCCCCCGGTGTCGGGTGGACCGGGCCGCTTGTCGGCTCGACGAACGTCTCTCAATCACGAGGACTCGACAGAGAACAGGCCACTTGTCTTTACGGGATGCAATGCCACTGAAAGAGCCTCGTTCTGAAGTCCAACTCGCTCAACAACAACAACAACAACAATCAGCAGCAGTATTCGTTACGTCATAGCATGCGATTAGCAACATGAACACATGTCAGGGTTACAGTTCTAATAACTTAACGAAGATTGATTCTTTCTTCTCTTGTGATATTTTGTTAACGATGTTGTGCAAATAGTATAAGTAGTTGGACAAAAATATATAGAAATTGGAACACACATAAATCAGTTACAATTGTTCCTAAATAAAGAATGCGTTTTGTTTTGTTGGAGCAACTGCTTTTCATCAGATACAAAGTGATGAGCTACATTTGCAACATCGAAAAATTTTAATCGGTTATCAAACCCATATTTCCACTCACTTGATTGCTTTCTTTCTCTCTTCGTCTGTCTGTCTGTCTGTCTGTCTGCCTATCTTCTCTTTCTTTTTTTTTTTTTTTTTTTTTTTTTTTTTTTTTACGGAAGTTAACTTTTAGTTGAGTTTTGACATTGAAAGAAAACGATGAAATATCTGGAATGAAGTACAAGATCAAATAAACGTATATTGTTTTATTATTTTATTATTATTATTATTCTTATTATTATTATTATTATTATTATATTATTATTATTATTTTATTATTATTATTATTATTATATATTATTATTATTTATTATTATTATTAAAACTTTCGTCGCATGTTTCTAGTGGTGTATCAGATGTAAAGAATTTGTTATAGCATTCAGAAAGTAGACCAGACAACAAAGGGTTATTTTGATCAAGATAGCTTCTATAACCGGTAATTCAGGTTACATTTTAGGGACGATTTAAAAAAAATATATAATAGTGATAGAGACGGGTAACCCGAGAGAGGCGCCGTGGGATTGGCTGTCACGCACCATTAAAGCTGCTCACGACCGGTTCTACAATCTCAAAACTAATCAGACAGTGGAAAACGAAGTATGGCTGCTTTTTGTAATAGCCAGCAAGCAACGGATTGTAACAGAAAGAAAACACAGGTAGAGTTGAGCATCTCCTGCAGGTAAGGAGCTTACTGTAATCGTAATACCCTCGGAAAACAGAACAAATAATTGGGGATAACTGCATACGTGATAGATGGATGACCTTCTCTACGAACATTTCTACGCAGTTGTATGACATACATGGTCTCTAACCCCGTAAAATGTTTAAGCTGTAGGAGGTAAAAACTGAAAGAGGATCAAAGGACTTGTAAGGTTTGTTGGCTTTGTTGGCTCTCAAGACGTGAATTCACGTTTGCAGTTAGAATCTATACCGACGATTGTGTACGAGTCAGTCCTAATGACATTTTGCCTTACTTGATATCCGGCGTGGTGGTAATAAGTCTAAGCCCAAGTGTGAAGTGTGAATCCCGCTCAAGATCAGCATGTTTGGATGTACCTCCATGGCAGAGTTTCCTGCTCTGATGAACTACGTTGTTTGCTATGTAAACGGCAAATAAAAATTGAGAAACAAGATGATCAGGCAGCCACCCTTAGAAAGACGTTGTAATCATGATGCAACTATTATAGTTTTAGTCTAAGACAGGGTCTATCTAGCCTTAGTTAGTTTTGCATGCAAGACCTGTCTGGATGTTTGGCCATTATGCCTTAAGCCCTTTGATACCGAGCAGATACGCGAGTGATTCTGAAATGGCTTGTAGGTAGCAACGTATTATCAGCTACCGTTATTCGTTCAACTTACCTGCCACTGAACATTTTGATCGTTGTGCGCCTCTTTTTGAGGCAGTAAGAGGTAATCTAAAACAACTACCAAAGACTAGCCAGACATCACGCGTTAGCAATTCGAGATGATAATAAACGAACTGGCAATTTTAACACATTTTCAAAACTGGAGTTAACTACGGAAAGGAAAGTAAGTGATCATAATTTTAGGATGGACAGTCCTCGAAGAGTTAAATAACAGTTTGTCATTGTACATAATGTGCTCACCAGTGTTTCGTGTTTTTGCATCTTGGTATCTAGGAATAGCGCCATTTTCACAGATGAAATGATCATAGTGAAAATTTGCATCATTCATACTTATCAATGAACGTCGAGATTGTCAATGTGAACTTGTCTACAATTTGTTGTGAAAGTCCTGTGAACTGCGAAGTTAATTGTCAGTATATTAAAGAATGAGAGATCAAATATCACCAGCAATAACTCGAACGTGTAGTCAGAGCAGCATTTTCAAGGAGGCGAATTATAGGAAAACGTTAATTAACAGTTTCAGCCATCTGTGTAGTTTATGAACTTTCTAAATATAGTAAATGGAGTTTTGTTCGTATTTCTTTAGATCTGTTCGGTTGTTTTCAATAGTTAACTGTCGAATCACATTATATAAAAGAGTCAGCACTTTCATTAATATTCACTTTCACTTGTGTATGCAATGTAATATGTATTGTCAATCAGCTATTTCTGTATTTATTTAAATTATACGTATAGACAACATGTCAAATCATTATTCTAAATTTCTGATTGTTCATTAATATCAAGTGAAATAATTTTAGGTAAGTTATTTTTATATATATTATCCGTATTTTTCATACATATTTCATTACTTATAAACTTTGTTTCTGTGTGAACAATACAAAAATATTAACTTTCCTCCCACCTCTATCTGTTGATCAATCGAATGAACAAGGACTTTATCACGAGTGAGGGGGTGTAGGTGAAAACAACCAACATGTGTATAATATTAGAACAGGGGGTCCCTTCCTATACATACTGTGTTTCAGACATTTGAAGGCCCTAATATTGCTCTGTACGTAGTCGCATGGGAAGCAAACCACAAAACAGAACACGGATGTTCTCACGTAACAAGACCATTGTTTCACAAGCCGACACTTCATAGCCAGCAGCTCTATTAAGCTGGGTTTGTGTGTGTGAGTGTGTGTGTTTAAGCTTCAATATTTATCATCTACGTGAACAGTCATGTCAAGTAATGTGATGGTATTTTTAAATTAGTGTTAACAGACTGCAATCGCCAACATACAGTTGTTTTTTTGGTTACTTCCTTCTGTGTATCACCATCAAGGAAGCATTTGTGGACGGTTTTAGCCGTCCTTCAAGAGATTTTCTCGATCGGATCATTCCAATGAATAAATCGGTTCATCATAGACAGGGAAAGGAGGCGTTTTGGGTTGGAATTGCCAATCCCATAGCTGTTTTAGGCGAGCGATTGTTGAAGTGTTTATCAGCATTTTCAGAACTTTCGTCACGCTGTCATGGGTAGAATGATTCCAACCATAGATGAAATTCTGCATAGTCATGACATTTAATTCAAATAATATTTATGAAATTTAACATATGCAGTAGTAGACATCTGTATGTACACCAATAGAAATTAAATAAATATTTTTTCCTGTTTATTTTTAGAAAGTATTTTTTAAAAAGACGTGAAACATTGTTTTTAAGAATAGAAAATTTATAAGGATGTATCACTAGACTACGCACATGAATGATATTTAACGTTTAATATAACCACTGTCAGCTAGGCTTTAATTCTTGATATCATATTCTTGTAAGCCTTGTGAATGAACCCATGTATTTAATTTCAAATCTCCTGTAGTGCGGACATTAGTTCTCGTTTAACGCATTCCATTCATTTATTTACGTAATTCTGTGATGTTTACAATTCATATAGGAGAATTAAAAGAACCATCCCAGTTATGTAAATGCTCCGTTGTCTTGTTTACAACAAAAAGTAGGAAAACTTAGCAGTCTATTTATGTCGGTTTCTTTTTGTTTTTGTAAAAAAAAAATATATATATATATATATATTTCCTAAGCTTGTTCGAGATAAAACAGTTTACTCATACAAATTTTTTGGTAATCTTTGCCAGTCAGTTTATTGTGATCCTGAAAAAATTTTCTGCCGTTTCAGCTCGGTAAACCAAAACCCCATACAGATTCACCTTCATTCTTGACTGTTAATGTTAGGCACTGATCAGGATATTCTTTCTTGAACTCTCTTGCATGCAAACTGCTTCCAAAAAGTTAGAATTTGACTCTTATTGACAAAAGTTTCTATATTCATTAGATATAGAGGTTTTAAAATTCTGCGCCTATTTTCTTTTCGCTTAAAAATAAATTTGTCCATAAAAAGGGTCACGAGCCGCAACTTCTCCTTTAAGAGTACATCGACTTAGTTCCAGTCGAAGCAGCCCTAACATCATTTCTTTGTTTTCTTGAAGTTTATTTGCTAAGTCTTCCAAACTTTCCTGTTTGCTGAGAATGCAGTGTTTAACGACTGTTTATTATCTTCGGTAAATTTTATCTTCTCTCCTCACCTCTTTGTATTGTCGATATTATTTCCTTTCTTTCACCTCTTTATAGTTTTGAATACTCCGCTTGGAGAAATTTTTAGTTCTGAGTTAGTATATTTTGGGAGCCATTGTTTTTATGACAGTGGTATATACTGGGCGTAGCCATATTTTCTACTACTGCATGGCAGGCACATAGCTAGTGACGACTCACTGCTTCCACATTTTGTTTGTAGACAATAAAAAAGCACGTGAAAAGTATGGAGTAACCACGAGCAATTAAAGATGCTCATATCAAATGTTGAATATCATTCCTATGTGTTGCCCAAAGATACATCCTTATCTTATTTTTATTTATAATACAAGTTTATTCTTGTTATACCAACTTATTTATTAACTAACTTTTGTACGCTTTGCATGATATTCTATGTTGACGTCTCCAAGCTCATTACCTGCTGTCAACCTCACATGACACCTTGGAATTGTAAATGGGTTGGTGATTAGATTGTCTAACTTCTGAGTGCTCCGTCAGGTTGTAAAAAATACCCTAGACACACCTCTCGAGGTTCCCCAATGAACTATGGGTTATGGGACAAGTGAAGTGAACTTCTGACTATTGAAAACTTTCAGATTAATTGTTTTGTTTATTTCTTTTTTTTTACATACATAATTGAATTTTTAAAAACCAACTTTGATTTAACTATTTTGTCTTTATATTTATAATATATTTGTATGTATACATGTATTCTTCTGTGTATGTATGTGTTTGTGAAAGTGCGTTTTTTCTAAATTATAATCTTTTTATGTTTATTACAGAAACTTGAATAATCTGTTAAAACCAGATAGTCAGTGTGTTTTGAGAATAAGCAATACACCAGGGAGTTATGAAGAGGTTTGTACGATCGTTTATTTGTAGAGAAAAAAAACCTTTTAAAATAAAGAAAAATTGGTTGCATTTACATTCTGTAAAGTGTCTAAGAGCCAAGTTTCTAGAAGATGATGATGCTTGAAAATTATGTGCAGTATCTTTCTTAGGTAACACAGAAATCAAATGTCCCGTTCATAAAAAGGTAACTAAAACCTTAATTCGAAAATAAGAAGAGAATCTATGTATTAGAGTTTATATTAACTTCTAAAAAGCAACAAACGCCGTTTCAAGCCTGTGGATCTTATAATACAGGTTTCATATCATAGTGAAACAAGAGCTGAATATTGATCTAAATTCTGTTAAAAAACGATGTCAGTGGAAGCTTAAAAATTTTGGATGAAAAAACAAATGACTGTTTGAAAAGACCGTGCAGAATGGCAATGACGCCAGTCGAAAAATGATCACAGACAAATTGACACTGGCAGAAAAGGTGCGACCACAACTGACCTTAAAAAGTTTGTAGGCGTTTTGGTACTGACCAAATCAGACGGTGGGCGGCGTCCGGTGACCGAGCAAGCCACACTGTGCGGGTGATGCTGCGAGCCTGGAGTGCAGCACCGACAATACGCTCATGGTACAGAGGGGCGTCTTCATCCATCGAGATGAAGTTGGGGCTTCGATTTTAGGCCAAAGGAGTAATTCTGGTTCCTCGTGGCCTCCCGTTCTAATGATGACGATCAATTCGTTGATCAACTTCAATGCCAGTCCATACTATCAGACTGCACCCCCATCAAATAGATAATGCTAGGTAATGGCGCAGCTAACGAATCGTTTCTCCGTTTGTCTTCAGACTTTAGCCTGTTTATTGTTGGTGTTAACTCGTTAGTGAAGAGAACTAGACGCCAACGATTCTGCTTTCAATTTCGATATATTCATTGTATGTGCTGATACTGATGCCATCGTGTTAAAACATTATGTAACAATGGTATTGTAGATCGCTTAACACCAGCAGGAATCTGGTTGCGAACTATCTGTGTCGAAATTATATGGTTGGTTGCTCTTTGGAGTTTATTTTAAAGAAACGGTGCTGTTGAAAAGCGGTTTACTTTGACAGGAATAACAACATAATGATTCTCTTTTGGTTTGTGACCCTTTGGTGACCTGGGGAAAGCTCCATGAGATGAGCAGTAACGGTACCGTGTTAGTGCCTTAGAAATGACACTGCAATGAAGATTGTACTGAGAAACAACGGCAGTCTGCGTTATCTCATCTTGAACCATCCCGGCGGCCTGAGCCTGCTCGTTTGGTGTTAAGTGATTCCTAGGCATTTTCAAATTGAATTACACCGCATGTATAACCACTTTATAGAGGAAATAATGATGGCCGTGTTCAAAGATGTATGCAGATTAGGTAGCTAGTGATTTTTACGTAAATTTTTAAGGTCGCTCAGTTATAGAGAAGATGACTGTAACATTATATGTTTTACTTGCAATGTTATGTTTGAGTCTCTTTTTTCAATATGTTAATTAATTCTTTTCAACCAGAATATACACATGTTTGAACAAATTACCATACAAACAATTTAGGTAAGCTTTGAATGTTTGTTGCTTATTTTTGTGAGGAGTATATATATGAAATGGTACGTATTTTGCTGCTTTATTGAAAATAAGTTCAGAAAGATAAAGAAACAAGGTAATTTCAATTTAAAAAAAAACTGGCGATATATACCTGTAGTTTGTTTACTAAAGGAAAAGTAGACTGCTATTTTTCTTTGGCAAAACAAGTGTTTCTGATAACTTTCTTTGCATAAATGTGAATTTTTCACGAAAAGTAAGATGGGTTATATTATTTGTTCGAAACCTAAATTTTTTTTTTTAAATTCAATAAATTAATACAGTGAAAAAGGTAAATTTTGAAAGTTAGCAGAAAATAAATTGAGAAGATGAATAATATTTTATTTTACCTTGTACCAACAAAAGAAAAAAATACTTTAAAGCGCAATTTAATATTTTAATTGCCTTTTATTTTCTTCTATTTCAAAAATATTTTTAGTATGACAGAACTGAAGTATGCGAAAATACAGAAAATCCGGAATATATGCACAAGTTTATTGTGGACTACTATTTCGAACAGTCTCAGCAGCTGCAGTTTGAAATGTAAGGTCCAAAATTTATCCGTATCTTTTATTTATTTATTTTATTGCTTTTAAATCAAATTCTCTCTCTCTCTCTGTGTGTGTAAAATATTAATCTAGTCAGGATCGCATAACTGTTCAATCACCATCTTTTTGCAGTTACAACACAAATGATGATGGACAGCCACTGGAGTTCAAGGTACTCCTCCATATTTTATTTTATCTTTTTTCCCCCCCATCTTTTAATTTTGATCACTGTTTCTGCTTTGCAGACTTTCTCGAAAAGATGCATCGAAATAAAAACATCTATATAAAAACAACAACATTATTTAGTTTTAGAAATCTGATGCAAGTTTTCGTGTAGGTGACGACGATACTAAGGTAACCACTGACTTCCTCCGATTGGGTGGCAGGTTCGTGTGGTCTTTGATGACATTAGCGTTTTACTTTCTGCTAAAACAAAATAACAAAAATCATATAATCTACATTAATGAGTACTTTATTTACTCATATAGCTATCTAGAAAAGAAAAATATTCAGGATTAATACTGAATTTGCAATGAAGGTCTCATCTAATCTACGCCATAATGGGGCTGTACAGACATCCGCTAAAAGAATCTTAACTAGGTGGATCTCAAGGGAATTTGATCCATCGGGTATCGAACCGCGACAACGACGACCAAGCTATGTTTTATATTTATTGACGTTACCATTTTTTAAAAAGTAGTAACTCGAAGATTCAGTTCCTAACCAGAAATTCATTTTTATTTTGTCTGTTACTTGAGAATCATATCAGAGTTTATAATTTTTTTCAAGTTAAAGGTGGACAGTTGAATTGCAACTCTTGATTTTAATTTTATGTACCTTACTGCTTGACAAAAATATTTAGTCAACGAAAAAATATATAGATATAATTTTTTAGTCACGGATTCTTTGTCAGACGAGTTAACTTTATGCAGTTCTAACAATTTTGCTTTTTTCCAAAATAAAGTGTTTCAGATTAAATAAATACATAATAAGTTTGTTTTCTTTAACACATTTTTCAGCAAGCAGGATGCAAAATTTGATGAAATACACTTTTTCAAATTCTGTTCCGTCGTATTTCAGGTGGAGACGGTAAATACGAGTTTCTATGAAGTTATAATCTTTGCATTTTAAAATAAGAAATTTACTTTAAATAGCCCTAACCTCTCTCTCGCTCTCTCTCTCTCTCTCTCTCTCTCTTTCTCTCTCTCTCTCTCTCTCTCTCCATCTCTTCTCTCTCTCTCTCTCTCTCTCTCTCTCTCTCTCTCTCTCTCTCTCTCTCTCTCTCTCTCTCTCTCTCTTCTCTCTCATTCCAATTTACAAGTGATTAACTAACTATTAATAAAATTAATATCTGGTAAAGTTAACATCAGTATTTTTAAAGGGTTTACGTTTTAGCAACAGTGTGGATTGTACATCGTCAGTAATAGGGCCATTTATAGTCAGCCAGTTTTACTAATTCATACAAAAAACCTGACCTTAAAAGGTGATGAACAACTTCATGTATATTTTTATAGCTGTGTATAATAATGGATGATAAGAAACTATTTTCAGAAACACATCTTTACTCTGTTATTAAACGTTATGTAAACTCCATGTTTATCAGCAAAAGCAATGTTAAATCTATTTGTATTGGTAACTGCCAATAAATATCATGTAAATCTCATGTTTATCAGCTAATGTCATATAAATTCCATGTTTCATTAAAAGCCATTTGCTGTAATGTAACAATGAAAGTTACGTATCATCTTTTTTGAATGGGAAAATCATGTAGGTTTCTTTTTCCGGCAAAATGCAAAAGAAGTTAATAACATTTGTCTTTGGACGTAGTTCATATTAAAAAAAAACACAAATAATGTGTCTTCACTTATGCAGTTAAACTAACTTTGATTTGTTATAATAAACTAATTCTCAGGTTAAGCAACTAACTAAAAGAAATATTTTCAAAACAGTTAGGTTTATTTGCCAAACTTTCACACAAACTCTTGTTCATGTAACAAATTTTTTCAAAGAAATATGTAAATCAGTAGAAGCTCATTAGCTTTGGTATGAAGACGTGAAAAAGTCAACACCAGTTTTAGCTCTGTTAGTGTCTTTGCTTTAAATGGAGACGCTACGAAGGAGTAGCTGTTCTTGTTTGTCAAATTATTTAAGGTAGAGGGCGGATGTGTATAATCTCAGCTGGTGGAATGGCTTCGGCGAAGCATAACTTCAACATCAACTCAAGATATAATATATAACCCTTACTCTTTTCTTCTCAAATACTTTCTCAGAGTCATTTATTAATGGTTTCAATAGATCTCATCCCATATGAAGACCATTCTCTGACTTTGTGGTCAGTATGTATTTTAGCTGCTGTCAAGGTCTGTGTAAGCGTGTGCAGTACATGTGGCTTGGATTTACAGTTTTCAAACCGAAAATAACTAAACCGTTATGCATGAAACATCTCAAGCCTTTTCTTAATTACTATGGGTCTTTTGTTTCTTTAATTATGAAATCTTTTAAAGAATATTTTTCTTTTACGCGTGCACAACAGATTCTGATAATTTCTCTTCTTTTTTTTTCATTTGGAGGTATGTCTGACTGAGAACAAACATTTTCAGGCATTTGCTTTTATTTTTTTTCTTGACAGTTGTTTTGTTTAAACTTTAACTACGTACTGTATCTGTCTCTGTAAATATTTAAGAGTATGTATGTATGAAATGATATTATCTCCATAATTTTAGACCCCAATTGGAACTCTAACTTCTTCTTTTGGAAAAATACTCAGTTGTAATGGAGGACGAAAAGAAGCCAAATTAGAGTAAGTTTCTAAGATTTTCTGAAATATATCAGTTCTTTGTCTAAAAATATCAAAACTTTTCATGAATTTAAGCATATTTATAATAATTACTTGTAGAATTGCTATTTATATAAAATTGTTAAAAATAAAATTTTGTTACTTTTTGACATGTATACAAGTATTATAATTTCTAATAACGATATAAAATTTTTTTGTTTTCCTAAATCAGTGAACGTGCTTTATAAATTTCGTTTTTAAACAGAAAAACAGCTTGACCAGTCAGTGAAAATGTTTTATTATTGTTTTCAAGACTTCAGCTTTACCAATGACATGCCTATCTGTTGTTAAAACAGATCAGTGTCTTTCGTGTTTGATATCTTCTTGATGTTTTAAAATTGCATAAAGTATTTCTTTCAAAGTATTTTTACTATTTACTTGCAGTAGTAGTTCTGGTTTCCAAGATATTACAATAATCAGTAAGTACTCTTTCTTTATTAATTAATATATGCTATTTTCCAAAAATCTTTGTACATAAATATTTAACTAAACATAAAATATACAGAATTTTTATCATGTTATGTTGGTTTTGAAGTATTTTGTTGCACTTCGCAGTGATCATCCTTTTCACCAACTTCCAGGACTGGTTGTGTTTCTACTGAAAGTTATTTGGGTAAGATAGCCTAATATTAAAGAGGTCTGTTAATGATATAAAATTGCATAGCAGGACTAATTAATAGTGACAACCTAATGGAGATTTAAACTGTTACTGATCAGTTTTAATATAACAATTAAAAACAACAAAACATTATTATTATTATTGGCTTTATAGATAAAACCTACAATTATTTTTCAAACTATAAAAGCCACTGAAGTCAGAAAACTTAATTTATTTTAATAATTTACGAATAAAATTAATTCCAAAGGACATATTTTTCAAGGATTTATGACTGACGCCCCATTTCTGACAAAAAGATTTTTAAAAGAACAAAGTCTGTGTCTACTGATGCAGTGAGAACAGATGGACGCGTGCCCCTTTCACTTCTTAACTGTAAGAGAATGGTCTTGACATCGATGAAATGTGTTCTGTTCTAATCTTAATTTGGAGACTTACCGTCGTTCATTTTAACTTTCACACACAGTTTATTTACTATGGGAACCAAAAGTTAAATTTTTCTTCATTTTTAATGAGTACCTGGAATGGAAGTGGGTTTTAAGAACAAGGTGCACGCTTGGAAAAAGGAAGAAAGACACACACACACACACACACACACCACACACACACACCACACACATATATCAGTAACTTTCAGTGTTATTAAAACATTTTAATAGATTAGATATGAATGTACATTAAAATAAATATGCATAGTTTTTTATAATTTTATTGATAATAATAATAGCATACAGTTTACAACTTTACATATATGGTGTATACATACGATGATCATGCAATATATAAATAAATATAAGTACATTCTACAATTTCTACTTATTCATTAACGAACAAATGCAGCAGTCGAGTGTGTTAGACTCAGTACAGAATGCCCCATAAGAATATATAATCATTTTTTCTGTCACCTCTTTCTTTCTGCACGCCTTCTGCCACTAAAAGCCGTGTCTTCACATATTCTTCAGGGTTGAATTTTGACAGAGGAGAGGTCCAACTAACTTGATAAAGAGGAGTTGAAAGATGATCAATTTCAAGTCGTGCACGCTGTGGTGACATACATACATAAATTCATTCCATTGAAGCTTCTTTCACATTCTGCCGTTGACAGCGGAATCGTACTTACAGCCGTTAGCAGCCGCTCAAGATGTGCAGAAACTACCTTTCCTTTAGAGTCCTTAAATTCTCTGTAGGCTCTGATACATAGCCTACCATTTAAACCAAACTATTCTGACATTTCTTCGATATCATTATTCCCAAAGGTAAAAATTGAAGCTTCTGGAATATTGTTAATATCTAAATATTTCCCAATGAAATGTGTCTATCTAAGGACCAACCTACCTCTATATTACTGGCCATATCCTCTCTGTTGCTGAAAACTAAATCTAGTATATCCTCCCCACGTGTAGCTTGGTGAAATTAAATGCAGAAAAACATTTAAATTTAATTTGGTCGTCAAGGGATCATTAAGCAGAAAGTCATATATAATATGTATTATTTATAATTACTAGCTGTTGTATTATCATATATTCTAATATCTACCAATAGAAATTCCTAGTGCCTTCCTCTGGCACACTTCCTCACGTATAAACGATATTGCGACTCACTCCCGACACGTTAAAACTAAGGACTGCAATCTCCGGTATTTCTTAATTTATTGTGATAACGTAGTTTATATGTATTGTCATGTCCGACAGACGTTAATAAACCTATCTTTGAACCAACCCTTCTCTGTGTGAGTTTCTTACCATCAACGGTTATGAAACAACAGAACACTAGCTAAAAAAAACAGGGTGTTACAAGTTCATTGAAGCAAATATTATCATTTTACGAAAAAACGCTATAAGAGGATGTAATTAAGGTCTCTGTGGAAAGGTCGTTAGGAGACCGTTAGATCATAACCTATTTTGATATAAATGATATAGGCCTTATACCGCTAATTATGAATGGTTTTATAGTTAGAAGTTTAAACCTGATCCCGTTATGATCACTTCTCCCTAAGGACACACCTACCTCTATATTACCGACATAACCTCTCTGCTGCTTAAAACTAAAACTCCAGAAATTGAACATAAAAAACTGGAAATCGAGAAGTAGGTAAACGTCGAGTACCCGCGCACCCCCCATTTCTATCACTGATGAGTACATCATTTACTTGACATTAACCAATGTGACACGAAAATTGCACGTGCATATGATTTTTGGTTTCTTGTCAATTTATTTGTTTCAAAAAGATTCCAGAAGAATTATATATATTCAAGGATTCCAATCTCTTCGAAACTAAAACCACAGAGAAAGAAGTCAAACGTAATTAAAAACAATGAACGATTTATGCTATTTTTTTACTACTGCATTTATTATCATAATCATCATCATCATCTTATTATTATTATTATTATTATTATTATTATTATTTATTATTATTATTATTATTATTATTATTATAACAACCGATAGTTAACTATTTGACTTTCATAGTTAAAGCCCAAATTCAAATCTTAGTCATCGACTCGGCCTGACTCACCTCCTTGCGTATTTCTTTCCATCCTTCTTCACCAGCCGACCACGTGGGTTCCCTCGCACTCCAGTTAACTTTTATATTTGAAAACAAAGAGTTCTGGAGGGCATGATATTCTAGCTACTTATGAAATGCGGTTAGTAAGTTGTGTGATCGTCTCAGATATTTCTTGACACCAATTTTCGCTGTTTTCTACTTAAAATTCTGGTTGCTGTGCGGCTCTCACATTATAAACAAATTCACTGAATCAGACGTTTGCGTGCAATTTGTAACCGACCATTTTCAGAATAGTGTCACTTATTACCAGGGTATCCTTTTTCTTACTTGAACAAGGTAATGTGTCTACTTTGTTTACGAAAAACAGTCTAACAGTTTACATTAAGAAACTTGACACATGAATGGACACTCAGACTTTAAAGAACACCTATTTATTCTGAAACCACATTCAGCAATGGCTAAATAAAATTTGGGCTAATACTGCGTGTCACATACAGCCAATTCATGATATGTAATTTGTATTAGAGACTCCCGAGAAGTGGGTTTACAGAGACACTTTCTCAGGAACCGTTCGTGGATAGCCCACACATGCTCATTGGAATTTTTTGATGTGATGGCCAAGCCATAGCAGAGTTATACTGTCCTGATTTTATTTCCACCTTTCCTTTTTACGAACAATGTGAGCAGGGGCACCATCTTCCATAAAAATACTACGTTCTTTGGACAGATTACCATTAGTTTAAACAGTCAAAAGTTATTCTTGGACAACGTTAATGTATCGAGAAGAATTCAGAACACCAGCTGGTCTGGCCATCCAGTGTCTCAAGTCGCACACCATACTATGACAAACAGAGAGCGTATCTTGTTATGGTTTGCAGATGGTTCATGGCGCTGCATTTACACTCGGTCCAAGAAGACCTGAACTCATCAGAAAAAAAATGACAGTGTTTCAAAAGGGAAGTGGCTGTGGTGGCATTTGTGTTGCGCTCCATTCGACGACTGACACTGTGTTCAATAAGGACTGATTTTCGTCTCGCTGCATATTGTAACATTTGATGATTTTTGATGACATCTATAGATGCTCTGTCAAATTTTCAGCCGATTGTTGAGGTTTGGTTATGTTGGCTTTGAGCTTCTAGGACGCACACGAAGCGTCGCCTTATGGACTCTCTTAAACCGAACAATTATGAGAGAGGCCGCTAAAATGTGATATATAGATATTTTTATTTAATAGGCATCTCCTTTTATGGATAGTACAAGTGGCTAAATTTCACCATTGGAGAACCTGTCCAATTAGATGGTACTTTTTTAGATATTTAAGCTTTCTCTCATTCGAGGTACACAGATTCTAATAACCTCTGAGTTTATTTAGTGGAGTGATTTTCAGCGTGAAATGGATCGCCTTTCTTCACTTTCTTTTTAGTCATGGTAACCTCATGATGCGCTAACCATGATTTTTTAAACTGAGCAAATCTAGGTTATCTTTTGCGCTCTGTACATCAAAAACTGCTGTTGTCAGAATACGCTCTTATAATAGCAACAATAAAAAATCGTTATAAAAAACAGTTTCAGTACTCCAATTAATTATACTAACAAAGTGGCGGAAAATTCCTGAACTAACTGTTCAATCTTTGTACATAACACATCTCCAGTAACGTTTCGTTCTCATTTTAACTACTTTTCTTTTGTATTTTACACCACTAAATAATGATTAAAATTTTTTTTTAGTTTTTGTAACATTGTGGTGTCTGGTATTTATAATTATAATACATAAATAAAGAGAAGAAACACTAGCAGAAACAAATGGACTTGGCAGAGGAAAAGGCAGACGCGGATTTTAAAATAATCTCTTTAATTATTTTGGAATCAAGATATATAACTTTAATGCTTTGAATTCTAGAGTAAGAAATTATTCTGGTCATCTTTGTTGCTACTCAACGTAAAAAAATTCTAATGTCTTTCCTTCATCAGATAGAAAATTTTGAAGATGGTAAAAGGATGCCAAATTCTCGTCGTCGTTAAGATCTGTCCAAGATCCTTGTATTTACCTTTTGTCCAGAAAATGATTTCCGCTCTTCTGGGTCAGCGGGATCTTAGGTGAGAGTAACTATTAGTGAAATAATATTTAATAAACAAACAAAATGCACATACACACACTCTCTCTCTCTCTCCTCTCTCTCTCTCTCTCTCTCTCTTCTCCTCTCTCTCTCTCTCTCTCTCTCTCTCATTATTTAAATGCGTATTTATTCAGAACTATAGGTAAGTAATAAGATGTGAAACAATAAGATAAACAGGAACCATTTATCTTTATTTTTCAGTTCAAGCAGAAGAGGTAAAAACAGATGAGGTAAGTATTATCTGCATACAATCTTAATTTCTTTAATTCTCATTTAAAAAATAAGTGTCTTCCAAAAACTGAAAAGAAAGCAAATTCATTAAAGTTGTTCGGATATATATATGTTAAAAAAACAAATATACAAATAAAATTAGGTATGTCTGTTATTGTTAGAAATTTTTCTATTGCAACCAAGTCACTTGCATTGTGCGATGATTTGATTAAAAGAAATGACTAATTAATGAAGAAATCTTTAAAATCTAAACAAAATTTTTCAGTATCCTTTTATAGTTCAGTTAGTCCTCGCCAGTCGTGCCTATTCTGACGATTCTGAATACCAAGTAATTACTCATTATATCAGACTACATCCATTTTGTTTTTACCCTCTTGGCTTTATGTAGAGCTATCCACAAGAATATCTACCATGTCAGTTTTCCTCTAGGATATCAGCGATAATCCTAACCCCAATCAGATCTGTAATGGGCAACATATTCTGGTAACATTTTAAAATATATAAGCATTTAAAATAAAGAGAAAAGTAACAGCTTCACTCAAGATATTTGAAAAGTATAGTATAAACAGATTATACACAATGTTCAATGACTTATTTTTATTTTAAGAAAGTATTACAAACCGATTATTCATGCAACTTATTTGAGTCACCAAAAGTACTAAGCAATCTGTTTATGACGGCTTTTTCTGATCATTGTATGGAGCATAAAGAAAAATTTTAGTACAATTAAATAATTAAACAATATTATGTTGTTAAATTATTTTAATGCAAACATTTTTTTTTTACAAATTATGTTTGATTAAAGATCTGACAGCACTGTACAGTGCCTACATTTTTCCCATCATCTTTTTCGTTTTCCCTTTCTCAATCTCTCTCTCTCTCTCTCTCTCTCTCTCTCTCTTCTCTCTCTCTCTCTCTCTCTCTCTCTCTCTCGATTCTCCATACTATTTCATTATTCACTATTCCCCTTTCTATTCTATTCTCTCTCCACAGTTTTCTGCACTTTTATATTTCTTTATCCATCTAACCTTCTTCTGGGCGGATGAAGCATTAAAAGGCTATGAGAGGGATTACAAAAAAAAGTATTAATGGGTAGAAGACCCGTCCGTGCGATGGAAGACAATTTCTTTAAGATTTGTCTAACTTTATATTATTTATTTATTCTATTTATAACCGAACCATTTAGCCGGCTGCTGACCTCCCTAACAAATACAATTTTTTAGAATGAACACCTTTAGCCTGGTTTTGCACTTGGATTATTTAACAGATCACACTTTCTACCTTCGCTCTAATGAGGGTGACCAGATTTACGGAAACGGACTCTAATTTGATGCATGATTATAGGATTTTAGAAGCGGGTGACATACCTACAATGACAAAGGTGTGATCGGAACACACGGTTTAATGTAAGAAACACGTACAGTAAATATGAGTACTGAATCTGGTTTAATGAATTGTATAAAACGACACCTGGGGTAACAAAAAATGTAACCGAAATGGGATGAATTCTCTTTCAACAAACAAAACAGATCTAATGTAGTAAACGTTTTATTTCATTACTAATTATAAGTATTAAAATTCTTTGCTCACATTGACGTTTCCAGGTATGTGTGCTACAGTTCTCAGCCGAAAATCTGAACAAAAAGGATTTAATGGGAAAACCTAACCCTTACCTAGTGTTTTACAAACAAAACAAAGAAGACAGGTGAGGATGATTCGAGGTAACCTGCAGTCTATAGATGTTCACTGAAGATAAATCTTTGATTAGCAGTGAATATAAATACATCCAATATTTTCAGATGTTTCACGTGTTAGATCTGTCTCAAGCTCTAATGTTTTTCTTATTTTAGGCATTAGTAGGCATTTAGATTATTAAAATATAATTCAATTTTCTTTTTATTCTAAAAGTAAAGCCAAAATCGCTGGACATGATATTATAGAATTTAGCGAAACATAAAGTCGAATGCTATTGAAATAGTCATGAAATTCAAGATGATTAGATTTCATCTTTCATTGAGCATCAAAAATCTTTTTATTATTTAATTTGTAGCTACACACGAGTTCATCAAACAGAGGCAGTTAAAAACTCATTGAATCCACAGTGGGAACCCTTTGAAATAAAAATTCAATCGCTTTGTAGTGGTGATTACGACAGGTAAGTGGTCAGGAAGAAACCGATAATTATGAAATCTGAACGTGATTTTAACATGTGGTACCAAGAACATCCAAATTGCTGCTAATACAGGTTTTGAGCTGTTTCAGTTTAGAAAACGTTCAGCAGAAAATATTACAGTATAACTACTTTAGAGGTAGCTGCGTTGTAGGTGAGGCGAGCAAACATGGAACTAGAATAGCAATAAGTAAGTTATTTGTTTGCTTTAGGCTCTGCATGTTTTTCGATGTGTAGCTCAGAATCCCGATTTTCTTTTAAACGCTTTTTAATAAATTTAAAAAAATAGACTTAAGAAAGTGAAGTTTTAAGAGAGTTAATGACATCTCGAAAACATAGCTTTCTCAACACCCTTTTCATTATTTTTAAAAAGTAAAATTCATATAATTCACAAACAATTCAGAAGTATTAACAATTCCAGCTAATTTCATGAACAACTTCTAGAAGATTGCAAACACTTGTGGTTATTCCAAAGGTTTAAATGACAGGTTATAAAGTGAAATAACCATTAATTTGTGGAGTAAGGAAGAGCAAGGCTGGCTGTTAAAGAGGTAAATTGTGATGACGTCGATTATAGCCGTCATCTAAATGTTTAATAGATAAAACAACTCACTTTTGTAACAACCAGTATCGGTCTTCTCTATTTTTGATGCAGTTACTGCATAAGCAGGATTTCCCTAAATCACGTTTACCAAAATGGCTGACAACAGTATCGCCGACCAACGTAAACAGCACATCACCATTATAGTTTGTCATTAAATTTTAACAGTCATGAAATCACAAAAAACGTTTTCCTGGTTCCAGTTTTATTGCGTTTCTTTCAAAATAAAGAGCTAACACCTGTTAAAAAAGACTTTGTGGAGTGAACGAAAGGAGTGATTCAAAACTGCTAAACAGGTTTCAGCCTCCTCCTCGTTAGTATTTAATTAATTATCCGCACAAACCCGTGGAATTGTACGTGGAGAACTTTAATAAAATCTCCAGTATTTCTCCCCCAAATCAGATTGATTTTCTTTTATATCCAAACTTTTTTTTTGCAAAATTTTACTGATACTCAATTTTTTACGTTGTAAGCCACCACAATTATAACGTACCGTTATTTTTCAATAGGTGTGTTGACTGTATTTTTATCGTTAAAGAAAATGATGGTTAGCTTTGATTCACGACGGATCTGCATTTAAAATCTTCCCCTATTCTTTTAGATTATTACGCGTTTAAGAGACACTAATTTAGCTACTAGACACACGTACTTATTGGAAGTGTGCATTAATTTTTGTAAGTAAGTAATCTCTACCCTTTGATTCTTTGATGTGTTAAATCAGTTCCTATACATGGAATTTAAGGTTTAAAAGTTTAATTTCTTTATCATTAAGTACATAGCAGAAATGTAAAATTTAATCTATAAAAGAGGCATATATTGGAAAGAATACCATTGCACATTAGTTAGTCAGCGTGTAAATAAGATCTGTTTGTATATCTGCGGATTAATATTTTTCTTTTAATTTTCAGAACCATTAAAGTTGAATGTTATGACTCTAAAAATAAAAAGTAAGTGTCTTTAATCTGTTTTTACTATAGATTTCTCTCACACACTGCATGAATCGAGCCGTATTTAGAAAAGTAAAGCTGTCGTGACCATAGGAGACAAATCCTCTTTAAGCTTCTGTTTTTGTTTTCATAACAAGTTGAATCGTTTATCTATACTTTTAATAGAATAATTTAAATATAAGTTGTCATTCTTAGGTTGGATTCTACATATGAGATCGAATTACAAGTTGGTGTTAAACATAAACTCGGAGCACTCAGTAGATCCCACAATTCAGGGGAGACACATCTAGCTCATGCCACAAAGCTTTAAAAACTTTTAAGTGCTCAACAAATGACATAAAGATGATCTGTCTAGCAGTATAAAATTAAACTTGTTGACACCAAGTGATATGATTAGGATATATGCAATATCTGTAACGAAGTTAATATACGTATCAGTCTAAGGGTACCTAATTAATGCCCTATAAAAGACTGCGTTGATCATTTTACTGAGAAGCAAAGGCAGTTTGTGCTATCCCATCTTGAACCGTCTCCATAGCGTTAGCAATTGGTGTGTGTGTGTGTGTGTGTGCTAAAAGGCGTTTAGGCATTCTTAACCTCAATTTACAAAGGAAATCTTTATGGGTCTGGTGCGAAGATGTACCTAGATTAAGTAAGTGAAGTGATTTTCAACTGAGTTTCCAATCTCACTCACCCCACAGAGATGATGATCGCAAAATAACGTTGAATGTGCAATGATGTTTAGCTCCTGTCTTCAGTATGCAGGTCTTGAGCCAGAATATGGACACATCTGAAGAAACAACGCGCCACACAAGCGCTGTAGGCTTGAAAACACTTGTTGCTTATATTTTTTGAGAAGTTAACTTGTCACACATTAGATGTAATTAGTAATAGCGTTTTTTCTCCTTCCCCGACGCCTTTGTATCAGCCGTGATGGTTTTCTCAGTTTTTTCATTAGTAAAGATATTGTGTAAAAAAACTTGTGAGTTTCTCAGAAAACATAACTTCACTAATTAGACCGCTCAAAGACAAAAGACCAGAAAACTTTAAATAAAACTTAACAGAAAACCAAGAAAATAAAAAGATTCTTTTGTTTTTTCCAGTTCAGATTTCTACACAAAATTTTAACTTATAAAATCTTCCAGTGAACAAAAACAACAAAAATTATAAAGAGTTTTACAGTTCGCCATTGAATTAGATCATTATTGCAACGTAATTAAACAGGCCTAACATTGTATCTAAAAAACGTATTCGATCGAGTGGAAAGGTGGTAACTAATTTTTGGGAACGTCGCGGGTTTGAGAAACACGAAGTCTAATTCAGCGTTTACCAACTGCGAGAAAAATTTGGTAATGACGTATTTTTCTCTTTTCTGTTTCTACGGTTCTTAGTATTTTAATTTGAGAAAATTTATGAAAGAAAATAAGGACTTTTTGTATTTCATGAGAAAGCAAGACTGTAAATTTTGTGACACCGTCCATCAAGATTTGAATAGCAGGCGTAGTAGAAACACTTGAGTAGTTCATCCGCCACCGACAGGTGGAGCTCGATGTTGCTGTTACAGACAGCGTGGACGTGCAGTCTACCATAATATCGTAACTCATTAACTTAAAAGAAAATGTATCAGTGCATTGTCGGCATCTTGTGATTCTGTTTTTGTGTGCTGTTTAGAATTATGTATTATTGTTTCTCATATTTAAGTATAATGGCGCAAACGCACTTGAAGCTTCTCACCGAGTGAATTATAAAGTTTCAATATCTGGAGAAGCTCACATCATTGCAGAAAATTTGATTTCTCAATGTGCAAAAGGCGTTGTTCATTGTGTGCTTGGCGAAAAGGCGAAGAAAAAACTAATCTGATATCATTATCCAATAACACAGTATCGTGACGAATACAGGATATGTCTGACAGGGTTGGATCGACCGTTTTAAACAGATTTTTAAAAGGCTCTGTTACGTGCTTTGCGGTTAGACAAGTCCATGTACGTTTATAATCTAGCTATTTTACTTGTGTTTGTACGATATTTGGACGATTGTATAGAAGAGGTAAATATGCTGTTCTGTCGTCCTAAACAAGAACGTAAAACTGGGGAGGATATTTTTAACCTTATTAACTCTTATTTAAAAAAAAACACACACAAGTTAATTGGTCTTTCTGATGTGGCGTTTGTACAGACAGCGCAAATTAATGACTGGGAAATATGCGAAACCTGTTACCCGTATGAAAATGTGTCTGCGAATGCCTGATGGACTAATTTCAGCATCCACAGACAAAGTCTTGCATCGAAGCGCATGTCACAGTAATTAAAAGAAGTGCTTGATGATGCTGTCGAGATAGTCAACCTCATCAAAGCAAGACCTACCAATTCAAGATTATTTCGGTCATTATGTGAAGAAATGTAAAGTCTGCATGTTACCCTGCTAACACAGTGAAGTTAGATATCATTTAGCAAATAAATGGCTAAATTTGTCTCTTTAAGGCGTCAATATGACAATTTTCAGTGCGTGTGATCGAGTGGAGTCAACGGTAAAAAATCTACAGTTTTGGACCCACGCGCCTTGAGAAAAACCCGGCTGAGTGTCTTTGTCCTCTTTACGATTTTACACCAGAGAACAAACCACAGCGTGAAAGAAAATATCAAAGAGTTTCCCATATGCACTTCCTATGACATTTAAGGAATATTTCCCGCAAAATCGCCAATAACTAGATTCGCAATACATCTGAATAGTCTTGCATTTTTTCAGCTAATCACCTAATTTTTGGCTGATAACCTCGCCAAACTCAAGGTCCCTGATGAGCTTTTGGTTGGACTTGAAGCAAAAATGTCTTTTGTGTGTGTGAAAAATAATATCATAGCAGAAAATCTTAAGTGCTTAAAAAGATATTTTCTTTCTGTAACTAATGAATGTGGATTTTAATGACTATTTTAATTTTAAAAAAATTTTTGTTTTGTTTTTCAGAAACAATTTGATTGGTGAATTTAACACTAGCCTCAGATGTATCTCAAAGGGACCTGGTGCTTCAAATGTCTATTCAGTAAAAACCATTTCGTATAATTTGTCTTAAACTTTAAAAAATCTACAGTATATCATAGTATTGGAAATAATTATGAAACAAACACACAAGATATGAGCAAATAATTAGTAATTACAATTCATATAATTTATACACATACATTATTACAGAAAATATACAAAAGCTAAAAGAATAAACTGTACAGTGCAGTACTATTTGGTATGTGAATCCTTTACTTTGTATAGAACATGACGATTTTTTAAATGCTTCCATACAGGCGATCGATGTTTGATCGTGAAATGTTGCTTTAAATATCCTGTGGCACTTTTCGTAATTCGGTGGATGTTGTTCGGTGCAGCCCCAGGCGTCGTGCGAGTCTTCCAGTAGTATCTTTATTTTTGAGTCGTTCTCATATCAGAAAATGCATCCCCGCCCAATGGGGTGTTTCCTTTAGAGAATGGCCTACTAGATGAGAACTTGTATGTATCTGTCGGCATTCAATTTAAATTCGATTTATGCAAATATCCGACACCTTTGGTTGATATGCAATCTCATGCTTTACTGTAGCCGTTGTACACTGACTATTACACCGCTCCCGGTTCCGCTTTCGAGCGAACTGCTGCTGATTATTTCCAAATAGTTCAAACTTGGACTCATTTGTAAAGAGCATCTTCTTCCAGATTTGGTCATCTCACTGTTTCATTTTTGCTTCTTATTTTAGCCTCACCGGTTTCCCCTTCTCATCACGAATTTTCGTGCAGCTATACATCTATTGAAGCTACTTTAGGTTAATGTGTATCTTACTGTTCCACCATCTCAACTGGCCCGTTATCCATCACAAAGAGAATACATCCTGACGTACTTAACATCACTTTTGGAGAGTTTGGTTTTCTTTCTCGATCGCATCTATTGTCAACAGTACCAGTTTTGCATATCCACCTCAGAGTCTCTCATACAGCGTTTCTCTGAAACATGAAATCGGGCTTCGATCTGCCGCCTTTACTAACTAGGACTTTGATATTTCCTTCCCATGAACCATGATAATTACCACACCAGAATGATATCACTGCCTATACCTTTATAGTCACCAGCAGATGTGGAAGTTTCTGATTGCTTGCAATGACAGCCAATCAGTGTGTGGTGTATAACCACAGCTGTACTATGAAACATTTCATTTCTATACATGACAATGGCAATGAAGTACAGACTTGATTTGTTTCCTTCTGATCCTTTTAACCATCCACAAAATCGAAATGTCTTACCAACGAACTTGGATCTCTGGGTAACAAAAACAGTTCCAGATTTTATAGAGGAATGCAAGATAACTTCTGTAGCTGTTTCATTTAGGGTAGTAATATAGCTCTGCCTGAAATATTAAGAAGGTTTTTTTAGGGGTTGGAGTTTTTAGGGTAGGAAAGAAACTAACCAAACTCGTGATTTTGTGACCCCTAATATGTGTTTATTTTTTCACAAAAGTTAAAAAATAATAATAACAAAACCATAGTTTACTGTCATTGGGTTTCTCGTCTTCTATTTGGGTGTTGAGAATTCCTGAGTAAATAAAAGAAACTGTTTTAATCACATTCCATTCACCTACAATATCCCTTGGAGAATATCTGCCCACACTTTTCTGGTTAATAAACCTTTCCCAGTAGGATGGGATATTAATAAAAGCTGCCTTTAAAGCTAGTAGGATATTTTTAAAATCTGTCATTGTCTTTTTAAAGACGATCAAGATAGATTTTAAAAGAGAAATGCTAGGTAAAGTTACTTCCTGTAGTCAGTTGCTTATAACGCCCAAACTGTAGCACATATGTTAATGAAAGTACGTGTGTATGCACACGGGGGATAACGGAGAACGCGTTACCAGATTTTGCGGATCTTTTCTCTTCGCTTGGAGCGCCACATGCGGCCTGTACATGAGTCCACAGAACTATTAGACGTGACCATTTGTCTGCCAAGAAGCCTGCAAAGTTCCTTTCCAACATTGCAAAGCAATGAAATTTTTCTAAAGCAATGAATGTAATAAAGCAGCGACTTTACATGCTTTCTCACATGACAGAGGTGTTCGTAGAGGCCCATGTACCTTGCGTAAACCCATCCATAAATTTAGGAGGAGAAGATCTGAGACCGATGCACCACGATCAGAACACCCCCGTACACCTGTGGAAGCTATTGCAGAAATTTAACAAAGGTTTTATTAGAAATGGGAAAATACAATGCCCATGGAGAATGCAGCAGCCATCAGCTGCCAGTCTACTGGCCTACTTACCTCAGCAACCCGCCAAAGATGTTGCGTATGCGAAAGACGCTAAAGCTGATTCCATGCAAGATGCGAAGACTTTTGGCGCGATAGTGTAGTGACGCTATCAGTTATAAGCCGCCAACTGCGGGAGCCATTTTTATCGTCAGTTTAATGTAAACATTCATTCGGTTTTGTAATTGCTCAACACATTTCATGATCTTTTCTGTTTCCATGAAAGAAAATGTATATATTGAAATCTTTGTAAGAAGCCATTATTCACGCGCATAAATTCTTAAAGGAAGTTATTGCTTGTGGGAATCTTGCTAAGGATAGTTGAACTACAAATATCCATCTATGGCCCGTAAATCAAAATCTGACCCGCCATTAATTAAAAAATGGTCAATCTGCGACTTAGCAAATACTGTATGAAATAGTAAACCTGAAGCATAACAGAAATTCTGAAAGAAACCACCGCGAAGTAGAATGTGGGGTACAATAAAATATCAGCCGTTATTTTAAATGGGTTAGATAAGAATAATTTGGTTATACATAGGTTGATGTTGACTACATTTTATTTAGTGAATTGCTTTGTTTCCTGATTTAATAAGCAACCCATTCTTCAGAAAACTGAACGAATTAATAGTCAGAAAATATTTACTAACTTCCCTTATGTTGACTTTTCATGACTACACAACATTTACCTTATATGTTTGTTTATACAGCTAACAAATGCAAAGAAGCATTCAAAAAAGAAAGACAGAAATTCTAAAACAGTAAGTAATTTGCTTTTACATGATCAGCAATGTATATACATTATTTCTAATGCTTAGTCTAGTGCACTGTTTTGTAACCTTGTGTGAGACTTTACTTTTATTGCTAAAATACGTTTTTACGTTGTAAAAAAACATTTATCTTTTTTTCCGAACGTTTTTTTTATTTTTTTGGTACCAGGAAGAATTTTATGATAGCGATGCTAGAAATAGCTACGTAGTGTGGAGCTATCGTATTCACTTCTGTGATGCAGTGAGAATATGTCCTCCAGAAATGATATCATCATACCTGATGGTCTCGAATGAATGCATCTACTTTACTGTAAAAGATATGATTCAATAGGAGTATCATCAAGTAGACTTATCGGAAAAACCGTTTGTACTGACAGGATTTGTATTTTATTCCATCGTCATCTGACATTTAAAAATTCAAATACACAGACTTTCTGTCAGTTGTCATTTTTTGCCACCCTTACAAAGGAATATATCTTACCGAAGTTTACGTATCTCTGACTAGGGGAGCAGGTAACCGGTGTGCACTGTAAACAACATACAAAAATACAGGTGAGTCAGGGGATATTTCTGTTTTCCCGAAATTGTGCTTCGTCAGGGACCGTTCAGTGTGGCTAAATAAACGACAGGTTCGACGTTTTTCGTGGATCTGTGGCCAGAATTCTTGTGAAGTCTACTGTTGCAGCAGGGTGCCCGTGCTCAGCGCCCAGATCCTCTTGCTGACATGTGACATCATCGCCCATGCGGAACAGCTTAACGCCATGTTTACTGACTTAGTTTTGAACACATAAGAAACAACTGTTCAATGAGAGTAAAACGTTTCAAAAGGTCTAGTCAAGAGTAAAGTCTGGCATGACCAGTGATGGGTAAGTTAAACAATGAGAGGAGACGTGTAAAGATGTGTGGATAAGGCCTAAAGAGCCGCCACCTTGGTTCGGGAAACCATCATGACGAAAAACCGTTAACCCTTTCCGCGGCGGTGTTCCGTTTCAGAAACATCTATATTTTTTAATGTTGCGAGCAGATCGGGAACACCATGCATCATACGTCTGGCAGAGATGTATAGAAATATTGAGAGCATGAACCTTCTCTATCTTTATATTGTTGTACATAATATTAGAATACATTTTGCTGCGGCCGTGAAAACAACAACGTGAGTTTATTTCCATATATTTGTTTTACTATTTAAGTTAAATAATTTAAATTTAGTGTTTTGCTTTCTTTTATAATGCTATTTGAATAGATAACAAAAAAATCTAAAATATTAACGTTTTATTATAGTTACGTCTATTTATATGGTGTTCCCAAGATGTAACACTATCATAATAGCGTTGCCATTTACATGAATTTTGGGAGGGTAGGCTTTTCATTCATGATATGTTTTATTATACTTTATTTACTTATAAATTTATTTAAAAGGTATACTGAAGGAACTGTTTCCGAGTTTAGCATAGTATTAGATAAACTTGTAAGCCTATAGGCTATAACCTTATATTTTATACTATAATTTTGTTCAGTTAATTCAATCATCGCATAATTTAAGTTTAATTATAATGTATGATTATGTTTAATTGTCTTATGATGTTTTATTCATCTAGTGTTCCCTAATATGGAAACAATATTACCCCTATTTTTATGTCTGATGGTAACAAATTGTTCAGGAGAAAGGTCATTTTCACAGCTAAAGAGGATAAAAAATGAACTGAGAACAACCATGTCTCAAGAAAAACTGTCTGCACTTAGCATCATGTGCATAGAAAGCGATAAGCTGTGTAGCAAACCATCTGAAGACACAATTCATGAATTTGCTTTTGGGAAATCAAGAAAGAAAATGTTTTAAGTTGTATCTGATTTTGCAAACAAGTTCATTATTACTTATATTAATAAAAGTGATCCTGACTACTTATTTTGTTAGCATTTTGTATATATATATTAATGCATGTTAAAATTATTTTAACAATTACATTTAAGTACAGTTTCCAGGGTATACTATATTATAATCTATGATGGAGATCAAGCCAACCAAATGATAAATATGTAATCAGTAAATGCATTCATTTGAAAATAATTTGTATTTTTCACTTTAAATGCCTTGCTATTAAGTAATTAAAAGGCATATATGTTTTCAATTTTTGTGAAACCTTCTGGTGTAATTTTTTAATGAGGGCCTCCAAGCTTTATGTAGCTTAAGGTCTCACCAAGTCTAAATCCGGCACTGGGCATGAGCTTCAGGTATTGATGTCATAAATACATCTCCGATAAGTTCTGGTTTCAGCAATTCATGTCTTTATATTGTACTTAACTTTGGAAAATATCTTCAACACAAGCTCCTGATTCTACGGTCAAGTGTGAAGGTGAGAAAGTGTCAGGGTATAGACTACAATGTGGCATGGTGGAAAGACAATAGATATTCATGAAAGGACATCTAAATTCTGTCGGATACATTGGCATTTACAATTGTACCAACAAAGAATACCGAGATTCGATGCCCATATTCTTCAAGACGATACATATTATACCTTTTGTGTAAACACAGAGTGAAAGAGAAATCAAGTCATTTAACTTCATCCCTAGGTACCCATAATCCATGATATGAATCCAATCTAGCATCTGAATCGTCAGCTCAGAGCAATATGATGAAATTAAACTATGCTATCACACTGGTATGGGAAAACCTAGACCAGTCCGTGATTCATAACCCTATGGTTTATCGCCAAGCAGGGTTACAAGCTCTTCGTACTGCAAAATATGACTTGGCCAATTACAAAAAGATAGAATTTAACTCCATTGCTTGTTGCAGAGATAAAAAAAAACTAGAGGGCTCTGTTAGGAAGTGCAAACAGTCCACAATTTTCCTCCAATGTCCTTTATCTTAATAAACGGTATCTTGGAAACTGCCATATAGTAGTGTTTATACAGTTTTTGTTGTTGTTTCTTTAGGTATCCCTCAGACAGTACCAAATGAAGCAGAAATATTCCTTTTTGGATTATATAAAAAGTGGGTAAGTATAGGTCACTCTTCCTATTATGCAGCAGGTGCAGCCCTTCAAATGTTTGACATTTCAGTGGAAGTTGCACGATGTATGATGAAACCAACTAGAAACACTCTCTCTCTCTCTCTCTCTGCCACAGCTGAAAGGTGACTACAGAACCATGGGGAAAAGTGAGAATTGACTATAATAATGTGATATTAAATGTGAATCAAGATTACCTGAAATCACTTTCAGGCAATTTTTGTATCGATTCAGTCACCTAAAATAAAATCTTCAAGATACACTACAGTTCATAAGTTAGAGATAACCTATATTATGGTGTTAAGTCATGACAGACAATAGAATTTATATTAAATGGGATTTTTTCCAAAAGTATTACTGTATAAGTAATAAAAACAATGTATTTGGTGTTTTATAGTAGTCTATGACCTCCCCTTAACTATACTAATTATAGACATAGATATGGTATGGAATCATAAGCCAAAAGACAGGAAAGTCCAAAAATCAAAAAAAAAAAAAAGAGAGAAAGATTTGGAAAATTAAAAATTACATAAAATGTTACATATTTTCATAAATTAAAAGACTGTTTACTGATGTTGTCTAGATAATTAGCTTTTCATGGTTACTAGCAAAAAAATATAATTGTCAATTTTTTGTTCCATTTAGAACAGATATGGAATTTGTAGTGGCTATAGATTTCACTGCATCCAATGAAAACCCACAGGATCCATCATCACTGCATTACTTGGGCAACAACAATATCAACTATTATGCTGCTGCTATCCAAGCTGTGGGAGAAATCATCCATGATTATGACAGGTAATGCAAATAAATTAGAGTTGAACATGGTTTGTGATCAATCTTAGAATGTCAGCATACAAAAAAAAGACAAGTGTTGCTTGGATATAAGTAGTTGTGATACTTTTTTAACTGTAGTAGTACTAGATGAAAAACTGGGTTCTGTATGAGCAAAACTAATGAGATGTCATGTGAAATGTCTTGTTTTGATGTTAAACCACTTCAAAAACACTCTTAATAAAACAATGACTGTCTGAAACAAAAAGAAAAAATATATTGAGGGTAATTTAGAAAGTATGTGTACTGTGAATACTTACTGGCATCAAGAAACTGTCAATACAAAACTGTTTTGTTACTGACCACTCAAAAACTGATAAATCATGAATGTTTTTTATATAGTTTCCATAGCATATATATCTATGCTGATACAGAGCAAAGGCAGTTAAAGGCTCAGATTGAAAATTCAACATCTAGCAGTACCATGTTTTATTTTAAGTGAAAGATAAAGCTAGGCATATTTGCAATGCTACATAGCAACAACAGCAGGTCCCACAATGCTGATTGGCCGGATGACTTGTTTGTTAGTGAACAAATGATTGCAATATGTTGACAGCTTTTAACATACTGTTATGTTTTGTTGTTGAGATGTTATCTGTTATTATAGAGCTATCCAACAACTCATGACCAACAACAGCCACACCCATGACCTTGGGCACATTGATGTTCTCCTTTTTGTTGTTTTAGAACTTATCTAAGCTAACAGAACAGACTTTGCAGGATGATGATGTAACATTCCAAATCACTCATAAAGTAAAATATCTCCCACAAGCACAATTGTTAGCAATTCATAATAGGTGCTCATCATTCCACACTACTTACCTAGTGCTCTTTCTAACTGATGATGTGTGGCCCAAACCAATGTACAGATGGGAACATGAGATATGACTACATCTTCACAGCATCAACTATGTCAAACCCAAGACAATATTCCATAAAATTCTAACATGATTTTTCATCAGTCACCTGTCATGAAAAATTCAGCTTCACAAAGATGTCACTGAGATATGCCAGCAGATTTATCTGATCACTGTTACCCATGAAATAAACAAACTCATGGTCTGTTACACTCAGCTACATAGGCACATCTTTCATTTCTGATTTTGAAAAATTGTATAAGAACATTTCCTCTAAAGATTCCTTGCACTAGTGTGGAACAGCAGAACATTGTGTTTGGATCCAACTTCATGCCACAAGGAAATAAAGAGGTGAGTGCAAAGTGGTTTGAGCCTTCCTGAAATTAAAATTTTAATGACACTTTGCAAAACATCACTTAATTCTTCACTAAGACCCTTTGATGCTAGCTGTTCTCTACGAATAAGGCAGTGTATCCATACTGCAGTAGATGCAAGTTTCTTCATCTTGGCATGCAAACCTAATCTGTACCTAGCTACACTGGATGCTTCATCAGTGCAGAACCCCACTAAATTATTTCTGAGGATTTTTTCTTGGGCGTGTAGCCTTCAAACACACTAAACATGTCATCTCATTTTGGGAAGAAACAGAAAAAAAAAAGATCCTCCCAAATTTTTCCTTCCCAGAAGTAGCACACAGCTTAAGCCAAGAAATGCGTGCTGCCACTTTCAATTCTCAGATTGACTGGAAAAGAAATTGACTGTTTGCTGCAGATGTTGAATCAGTATCTCTTCTTAGTTAGCAGTAATTGTTTTACACTACACATGACCATGTGATATTACTTTCAGCTTTTTTTGTTGCCTTTTCTCCAAGCATAATCTGGACCCTGATGATCATAGCAGGCAGAACCAACATTTTCTTATTGTATCAGGTTTCTTGTACTGAGCAATTTGGTAGTTCACCTCAGTTAAAACCCTCTGAGACTGCAAAGACACAAACATAATGGTCTTGAATGACAAATTTTAAAAAGACAATTCCTTTTTACAATGCTCAAAAAAAAAGACCTTGGCTTTTTTTCATGTTCCTTGGGTTATGTGAACAGGTGACATTTAAGTTTTGTGGATTTCACACTCTGCAAACAATATACTCAGGCACAAATGCACTGCAACCTTTCTCTTCAGTTCTGGTAAATCCAAACTCGATGAAGGATCCATCAAATTTTTGCTTGTGTGTTTGTTTTTCTGTTTTTCAACCAACCAATATTAACAAATTAATTTACTGTGCTGTAATCAGAGTTGAAACTGTTGTGCGTCAAGGAAATACTGCCATGTGCAAGCATTATATTTTTTAAATTATTTATTAATCTCAGCACTGTTATCTGAGTAGTTATTGTTTTCAACAGTGACAACTTGTTTCCATCATTTGGATTTGGAGCAATGATGCCTGATGGTGATACACCTGCTTACTTCCCCTTGGTAAGTCACAAAGCTTTCCATTTTGAGGATACCCCTATCTATAACAACACTTGGAGGTTTCATTCTTAATTGTACAATTCTGTCTTATCTAAAAATAATGTCCAGTTTACTTTATGCAGTATTCATACAGTGACAATCAGAAAAGGTCAGTTGACTTATTTGCACTGTTGTAATGGCTGCCACTCCACAACAATAAAAATTCTGTTTATGAGGTCAAAATTTAGATTTACACAGTATAACCAATCTGATTATCTCGTTAAAAAGTAGACAGCCAAATGAAGATTACTCTCCCATTTACCAAAACTTCAAATCATGTGGCAAAAAAACAGATGATTTTATTAATATTAAGAGAGAGAGAGAGAGTAACAAATGCATTTTAAAACAAGTTAACAGTACCAAGGTTCACAATGCTCAAGAACACATCCCTTGTGTTAAGTTCTCCTCTCAGATTTCTGTATGACACGCACTTAGCAACCTCTCAGTTTATCTAAATTTAGCCATTCCACTTACTATCTGAATAAACTGTCACTATCAATGTACTTATCAGTAATTTATAATTCTAGTTAATTGATTGTGTTGAAATCTTAGATTTTTTTTTTAAAACTCTATTATTAGTGACTGTTGATTAAATTGATTTGCTACATTTGTGTTACTTGAAACATCATAGTAAGAATAACTATATCTGAGTTTACACTGCAGGATTATAACATTGCACCTTGGTTGCTTTTCTTATGAAAGTGAAATAAGTTGGAATGAAATAGCTGGCCTTTTTTAGAGTGCACCAAAATCAAGATTATTAAACTAATTCAAACAAATAATTTTGGGTAAAACTGTTTTAAAGTAAACTTTACAAAAATTATATACTTTTTTTTTCCATTTTTTGTATTCTCACAGAATTTTGATCATGAGAATCCATATTGTGAAGGAGTCCAAGGAATTCTAAAAGAATATTACAAATGCTTAAACAAAATTGAGCTTTATGGTCCTTCGGAGTTAGCTCCCTTGGTAAAACTGGCTTCTCGGTGAGTGCTACATGAAAAATGTTTCTATTAAAAAAATTGTTTTTCCAATTTCACTTTAGCTGCACATTTAAGATAAAGTTTTAAACAATTATTTGTTTTAAAAAATCCAACTAATTGTTTTTCATGCTATAAAATAGCACATACACAAATGCAATGTTTGATTGTAAATAAAATCATTTAATTTGTAGAGTTACATGATAGATTTTCTTTTAATATGATGGATATCGAATGCTGAAGCTATGCTATTCATGTACAGTTGGTAGAGTTTTCATGTTTAGTATGTAGGAGAATGCTACTGTTTGTGATTACATTTCAGGATTGCCACAAAGTCTGACAAACCAGATGGATCTTTTTATGTAGTACTGCTGATCCTTACAGATGGAGATGTTGTAGACATCCCAGAGACAATTGAAGAAATCATCATTGTAAGTGTGCTGTTAATTTTAATAGTGGTAAATACTCACCAGTTGTATTGGCAGGTCAAATACAAAAAGGTGTAAACAACTTTTTAAACCAATATGAAACTCCTTTGACCAAAACATAAGCATCTCATCCTTTTTAAAAAAACAAAAATTTATTCTTTATTTTTACTGCAAGATTTGGTGGTGTCCAGGAATTTACTACATAATTACTAAAAAAAGGAGAAAAAATATCCTCATGTCTAATTGAGAACATTCCTTATTTATCTTATTCTAATGACCTCTTGGAGTATTTGATGGACCACAGATATTAAAGAACCTATCCCTCTGCATGCATCTGCAAATTTTTAATGTCTGTGACATGAAAACATCTTTTAATGTTTTAGTCAATTGCCATGAAATATACTGTGGCCAAATTAACAATACAAACTACTGGAACTACTATGTACTTAAAACTCTGGATCAAATCAGAATGTCTATCTTAACTGATGTATATATGACCAATGTTTGAACTGCTTACTTAAAAATGAATTAAAATAACATTTTGTATGTTGGAACCCTAACTGCTGAAGTTCTACTACTGACTAAAATTTAGCATACTTAAGTTCCTATTGACTCTGTGACAGATAATCATCCTGGTTTTAACATTTTTATGTTAGCATACTTAAGTTCCTCTTCCTTTTCTACCTACTGATTCAAATCATCCTGGTTTCACATAGTTTTAGCTGTGTTTGTAAGTATCTAACTTCTCTTCTTACTTTACTACCTACAAATACATCTAGTTTTTCCCTGTTAAGCATTATTTTTAAACATTAGATCTACTATTGTCTTATATCTAGTATCATCACTCTTGTTAGCTTTTTGTTTTAGTATCATCTACAAATTTCATACTACTATAAAGTTAGTTTTTGATATTATCCATGTTTTAAAAAAAAAAGATCAAGATATCCCACTAGTGACATTTAGAATCTTTCTCTAACAACTCTGAATTTTGCTACAAGATGATTCTCATCCACAGTAAGAGGCTGCCTCCTGTGCCAAAACTTTTGTATTTCTCTAATAGATGTCTATGTAGAAACATACCAAATGCTTCAGGGAGATCAAGATAACAACATGAATAATGTTTCCTTTTTCCAGTTTAATGGTAGCATTTTTAAGTCACAGAGTTACAGTATTAAAATTCTCAAAAGTCAGACTTTTAACCATTTAAACACAAAACTGCTATTACAATTTTATGATGTCTGAAGTTATTTTTTTTGTTTGTTTTATTACTGAATAAATAGGTTAAAATGTTCTCTGAACAAAATAATTGGATTTAATTTCAGATAATTCAAAGACTATTATAGAATACTGGAAAGCTTTCAGCTAGTTATAACAGCTAAACTGTTGCATCGCTGTTCCTTGGTTTCAAAAGGTTAACTTCTAACTCACCTATCATCCACTAACCATCACAATAATGGTTTAAAGTTACCTTCCTTATTTTAGTATTAAAAGAGTAAATCATGTTAGACTTGACTAATTTTATTTTATCAATGAGTTTCAGAGACCATTCTCACAATGGCATAACTTTATAAGAATTTCATATGCACTCTGCTTTACAGGATATATTTTAATTGACGTGATGTATAAAATTATAGATAAGAATGTTTTTAATGATGGTCTGTTTTCAAGAAAGACAACTCTCCCACCAAACTCTAAGATGGGCAGCAATAAAAGCCATTAAGCAGGTTTGTATTGATGACTGTTTAATGACTGGAGCCAGCAGCAGCAGCAAGCCGGCCCGGTGGGGCAGGTGGTAGCGGGTTAGCTCTGTAAGGGGACCATTGCTCCTGTACCGGGTTCGATCCCAGGTTGGGGTCGGAGACTTGTCGCTGATGATCGCCATAGCGTGAAACAGCTGTATGGCATTTCCTTGGTGCCCGACTTGAGAGAGACCTCCCAGGTCCTTGGGGCCCACGGTGTCGGGTGGACCGGGCCGCTTGTCGGCTCGACGAACATCTCTCAGTTACGAGGAGGACTCGGCATTTGGACGTCCAACTCGCTTAACAACAACAACAGCAGCAGCAGCATCAATGTAAAGTTGTTTGTGGTCGAATGGTTAACATTAACAAAGTATTGGTAGAACTCTGGTTTATAATTATACTTCAAATTTTTCATTTTTTAAAATTTAATTTATTGATTTATTGTATCATTGGTCATTTCAGGCCTCTGAACTTCCTGTTTCCATCATTATTGTTGGTATAGGAAATAATAATTTTAGAGGTAAGTCCCATTCTGTTTGACATCAAATATCCAGAATTATCAGTGTGTATTAGAACTTCTTGTACACTAATTAACAGTTATAGAACACAATAATCACTGGTAAGGAACAAATGAATTACCTTTAGATTGTTAATACTGGAGCTTATAAGTATAATACAAATAAGATGTAGATTAGAAACATGTTACACTGTTAAAGTGTTCACTGATGGTTCATCTATTAAAAAATAAAAGATTTCTTGTTAGAAAAGGGTGTATTACAAATTTTATAAAAAAGAAAAATCATCTAATTACCTTGTGTCTGATACTTATTTTAATATTTTTGGTTGACTAAATTAGTTGAATTGTTATGCTGGTAAGGATATGCAGTTAAAATTTAAAAAGATTTTGTATGTAATTTTAATTTGGTTTGTGTGTGTGATAATTTAGAAAACCATCCCAAAAATGCAATGTTAGAAACACCCTTGATTACCTGAGCGGAAATCAGTAAAATGTCTATCAATCTTCAAAAGCAAAAAGCAGATCCAAAGTTAATTGTTTTGTTGTAGTGATTTCATTCTGACAAGTTTTTTTTTTCTTTTAAGAGCTTCACTTTATCTCCCACAATGATTTAATAGCTGAATATTCAAAAGCAATAAACAATCAGAACCAAATTGTGAGTTTTTGTAGAGTTGCAATGTGGGAAAATTTTCTTAAGTGTTGTCAGATAAAAACCAGATTCAGTCTGCATGCACAGCTATTTTAATTGATATATTATGGGAGAGAAAGACTTTTAATATAACATACAGACTTAAAGTTCTAAATTCTGCATCAATAAATCATTATTAGAACTTGTGTGGAGCATTGTGGGAAAAATGGACTGAGAGAGAAATTATTTACATCTTTAAGATGCTAAACAATAATAAATTTGTGCCTCTAAATGATATGAAAGAATGACAAATGATTTTACCTAGTTTTTTTTTTTTTTTCATTTCCCACAGATATGGAACGTTTAGATGCAGATGAAAGTAATTTAATTAATGATGGTCATGCAGCTTCCAGGGACATTGTTCAGGTATTTACCTCACTTTCTTAATGTATAGAGATATGAGGAAAACTGTTATTATGATATTTAAAGCCATTAACAATAGAGTTCTGCATAAATTTTATGAAAGTCACTCCAGTTCAGTTTATGGTTATTAGGTAAAAATTGGCAAAAAATGTGAAAGCTTTGTTTATTTACTTTCTATCTGAAAAACTCAAGGGAAGACAACCAATTATGAGTTGGTAGAAATACCTCTAAATATAAGGTTGTTTTCACTTCCACATTGCATGTATAAGTCAGCCTATGAAGCATTATTTAATTCTTATTACCTTCCATAAAATATCAAAATTACTTAAACCTAATGTAGGTTTCCCACTGTTCACATTTCTAGTTGATACTGACAGAAGAATTCCTAGTCAGTCTTATACAGTATCCTATACTGTATATGTAACAAGACACTGTCATCCTTTACTAAGCACTTACAGGTAGAATGTCGAGTTGGGCATATTTTTATACCTTGTTTTTTGTTGCCTTTTCAGTTTGTGCGCTTCAGTGACTTTTGCAAGAAACAGGGCAACATTATGGAGATAAAAAAATCTGATCTCACTAAGTCAGTTCTGGAAGAAATTCCTGGGCAGTTGGTTTCCTATATGTCATCCCATATCCTCACACCAGCAAAGTAGAATTGCAACTACCTGATTTTCCTTCTTTTTTAGTTTGCTGGCTAGTACAAAAATGTTTAATCAGATACCTGAATACAACTTTCCATGCTGAGACAAAACTTTATCTTGTCTAGTTTTTTGGACTCAGTCTGTTTTAACATTAATTGCACAGAAACTAAAACTTTTTCACTATATGCAATCTGCAACATTCCAACTGTACAAAACAATTTATTCTCTGCATTATTTACATCTTTCTATTTCTTGTCCAATTAAATGCTGCTATTTATCTTCAAACTGAAGCCATTTGTAACCATGAAAAGTTGATTTTCTCAGAATAAAGAATTCAGTTTGTGCTATTTTATTTTCTAAATTTAACTGCACATTTTGATTTGACCAAATTTTCCAACCTGGTACTTCATACTTATTTAGAAACCAAACAAATTATATTGACCAATACAGACCAGGGATAAGCTTATTCTGCCCAATATTTCACCCTGAGAATAATCAGTGACATCCTGCTGCTGATTACACTGGCCAACATCTTTTCACTTTTTTTTTTGCTGACTAAGATCTGACACTGTTTTTAACTAATTTTGGACCCGCTGATTTAAAAAATAAAATTGGTTTTTGCCTATCATGTCAAGTTTTTGTTCTATGGCGTTTTGCATTTGTTCAAGTTTTTGTTCTACGGGATCTTAAAATGGTTAACTTTTTACTTGGTCAACGAGGATGATACACAAAATATCCATGTTTCTTGTGCCTGTGGGATAGTAGAGCTAAGGACAAGCATTGGACTCAGAAGAACTGGCTGGTGAGAACATGCTTGAATGTCGGAGAACCAAATATCAAAAACCAATCACTAGTAGATCGGGTAAAAATCATCTTTCCTCCTCTCCACATCAAACTGGGTCTAATGAAGCAGTATGTTAAAGCTCTGAGCATAGAAGGTGACTGTTTTAAGTACATATGCACAACATTTCATAGCCTCAGTTATGAAAAAATAAAAGCTGGTGTGTTTGATGGGCCACAAATCAGAAAACTGATGAGAGATCAACATTTCACAAGCTCCATGAATGATATGGAGAATCGTGGCTGTTGTAAAAAATTTCCTGGGAAACAAAAAAAACTGAAAATTACAAAGAGCTTATTCAAACATTGCTTAAGAATTTTCGTTGTCTGGATTGCGACATGAGCATAAAAGTTAATTTCCTCAACAGTCATCTTGATAAATTTCCTGAAAATCTAGGTGACGTAAGTGATGAGCAAGGTGAAAGGTTCCATCAAGATATACAAGCTATGGAGGAGTGATACCAAGGAAGGTGGGATACTCACATGATGGCTGACTACTTTTGGAGTATTAAAGGAGACTGTCTGGAAATGAAGCACTCCAGAAAAGCCTACAAACGAAAATTTAATCCATGAAGGAGAAATGTGTCATTTACTGATATCAGTTAATGTAAATAAACCCATGTCTGTCATTGTTTTGTTTGTCAGTATTCTAAATGAAATGATAATAATATTCTGGATTAGTTTGTGCCCATTTTTTACTAAAATTCATTCAATTCTACATCGATTTATATTTTTATATTTCAGTATTTTGACTTGATATGTTATAGTTAATCAATATATTTGTTAATCTCAAAATTGACTCATGGTATCGTTTGTTGGAATGGTATTCTATATAAAATTATAATAGGATTGAGGTGATTGTGGAAATCATTGTAATCAGGTACTTTTTTATGGTGACTGATCAAAAATGGGGGTATGCTGTAGAGCAAAAAACAATGTGATATTTGAGTTCAGCACCCCCAAATTAGTCAGAAACAAGTCTCAGATATAAGTCAGAAAAAACTGTGTTGACCAGTGTTATAGGACCCTGCACAAATCTGTTATTAATATTCTTTAAATTTGTGGTTAACCAAGTCTCTAGTCTTGAAAGATAACTCAAAGCCATTTGTGACAAGTACACACAACTTTGCAGTCCCTCCTTAAATTCAAAAAATAAAAATGATCTAGTTTGATTAAATAAAACTTAATCAATTTTTCCTCTCCCCTATCCCCAATAAAAAATTCTCCTGAAAGAAATTATTTTTTTAAAAAAAATTCAGGAAGTTAAAACCCTTATTTTAGTTCTTTAATAAAAGTTTTAAATGAATCCACCCTGGCCCATTTAATTTACAAAGCCTAACCTTTAGGTAAAAGATAAATTTATTTTACAGACTACATGAAATCATGTGACAGACTGTAGACAGTAAGTGCTAGCAAAATCCCAGAGCTGCATAGTGACGCATCAGAATACCACAGAGATACAAGCAAAAGCCATGTGAAAATCTCTTTAAGCAGCTTTGCTACAGGCATAATAAGTACACTGGATTATAATTTAAACAAGACATTTCATAATTTTTAAAAAAGTCATGGAATACAGTAAACAAAGAATATAAACTGAAAATAGTCTTCTGGGTATTTTCTGATGGTCAGTTTGGTGCATGTTTAGATCATAACAAACTTCTGTCAGTAATAAATCAGGAAAAATCTAACCCTAAGCCTGACAACCAAAGGGTTAAAAAAAACAAAACAAAAAAAAAACACACACCATACATGCAAACACTAAGTGGCCATACAGTTTTATTGCAATTCAATAACTCTCTACTAAAGCTTGAGATTTTCAACAATAAAATTCTTTGATGGTGAAATGTTCAACTGGACTGGACAGTTGACCAAGAGGTCACAAACAGTTTGCAAGTCAACAAGGGGAGACAACTTAGACACAAAAAAGCATGAAAAAAACAAACAATATTATATCATACAATGTTTATACAACAGAAGGCATCATATCCTGGGTGGAGCTATCACAAATTGTAACAATGTTAGTACTAGTTGTGCTATTCTGTGGCCTGTAAAATGGAGTATAAACAACCAGTTTTTTTTTTTTTACACAACTTTTAAACAATAAACACAGTAGAAAGGTTTGGGTTGGAAATTGGATCATTCGTGTAACATTGTTATGTACACTAAAATTAGGTAACGGAAGTTCAAAGTTGCAGGATCGTTTCTATAAGGATTGTGTTAAGAAATACAGAAGTAATAACATTTTAAGTCACTCAGCTCCAGGTCTCCAAAACAATCAAGATTTAGAATAAAAATAAAATCTATACATCTACAGTAATGTCCAAAATCATTGAATAACCTAATACTTATTTTTTTTGTTGTTGCTTAAATGTAATTATATTGTGACTAGTACAATATCTAAGCATTTGTTTCCAATTTATTATTTATGCCTTTCCTTTGCTAAAACAATACTTTGATGAAAATAATTTTACAGTGAGCATTTAATGAAGTTTACTGTTTGTTTACTTTATCTCCACAAGAAATTCCTAAATTAAGGATGCTTAGTTAAGAGTCTGTGAATATCAAAATGAAGCTTGCTTAATTGGCTTCATTATGGTTAAAATAGCATTTTCACCTTATAAAACATACAATGAACACTATATTTTTGTTTATCTTATCAATAGGAAAAAACTTATAATTTTAAGATTAGTGAAAAATTCAATGTTGAGAGAGATAAGTAGTAGTTAAAAGAGAATAATTGTGGCAGTTAAATCTATGATTCATGGGTTACTTGGATAAAGCAAGACTAAAGAATGAAATATGTTAAAGTAAAAAGAGAAACACTACCAAACAAAACCAAAACTCTCAATAGATAGACAATGCTTTAGTTTACTATTCACAAGATGCTGTACACACACACACACACACACTACACACACTATATATATATATATACATACAGAAATTAGAAGTAGATGAAAAATGAAATATGAAAACTTTTTTTTTTTTTCTTTAAATTAATATGCAAATATAGCTGGAAGTCAAATATTCATTTTTTAAAATCCATTTAGTTCATTTGTCTGTCTTAATTAATTATGATAAACAACTGAAATTTAAAATAATAAATTAAAGTTAATGTTGTAATGGAAGAATGGGGTTATATAATAGCATCCCAGTTCAGTCTGATGATAATAGCTCAACAGCAATGAAAGTACAGACTAAAAAGCTACAATTACTTCTGGTAGTACCTCCTTCACATGTTAGGTAAGAAGTGACACCTGCTTAGATTTGAACAATAAATCACTGCTGTCATGCATTTCCTCTTTATTCCAGAAATAAAAGAATTTCTTTTTCTTGGAGAACATCATATGATGACAAAGGTATTGTTCAAAAACAATCTCTTTTTATTTTCTCACACTTCAAAGAGTAAAAACAAAACAAAGTGGAACTAATGTAAAAAGTAAACAAAATATCGGCTTTTATTTTCTGCTAAACCATATTCATGTATGATGGCAGTGTGTTTCTTAGTGTCAAGGAAGAGATAAGTTGCATAATCAAGGTGATGTAAAAAATATCCATTCTCATCATTAGGAACCGTAAAAATGAAATACCTAACCAAAACAACAAATGGTAGACAAATGTAATTTTTTTTTTTTTTTAAAAGAAATTACCTCCCTTGTTTACAGTTCCCATATTTTTGATAGGTGATGACTTAGCTATTAAAGAACTGGAGCCAAACCAGCTGATATAAAAAAATATACCTGTGTCTAAAAGGTCCTAGAACAAACCTTTGACAGTCTAAGAGAAAATAGTGTAATTCCTATGTAATCAGAAAGTAATGGGCAACAGTTGTTTGTACTTAGAAAATGGATTTTTAAAATAAGATTTTATACCACATGATAAGCACAAATTTTGTTAAATGTAGACAACAGATACCTATGTTATTATCTGTTGTTAAATGTAGACAGATAATAACATAGGTATGATTTGAAGACATAACGGGCATTATAAATGGATAACCATAATTAGTTATCTGAATATTATTTAATTAATTTTCAAAGATTTTGCTTTTCATCCAAAAATAATAATCAAAAAACCTAAAAAAAAAAATTACTTACTGTGCAATGACCACATATAAACAAAAGAATACTCATCATATACAAGACAGAATGCTCCCATGCAACATTCTGTAAATATTTGTTTAAATTTGCATAACCTGAAGTAGTTCTGTTATAAATAAACAAAAACTATGCATAAATTAATAATGAAAAAGATCCAGGGTTGGAGCTATTGTGGAGTTTAAATTAAAAGGAAAAAAATTTTAATCTTATTCCAAACACAATTAACTCCCTTTAGCTGTAAATAAGTTTCTTGCAGATTGATAAGAATTCAATTGCTGGAAAGTAAAATTAAAATTTTAGTTAACTATGAAAAAAGAAGAGTTTTAATTGCATAATAGAAATGCTAAATTTTCTAAGTTACTTCACGACCAAATTAAATATTCTCCATTATTTGTTACGGATGTTAGGAAACATGCAGCAGCACCAACTATAATGTAAACATCCCTGGTCAGAAACGATCGTACAACTTCCGTATATTATGCTCTAAACAGGAACAAGGTGATAACAGCTTTCAATTCACATAATATCATCAATAACAACAGAAATGGTGCAAGATCTGCTCTGTTCATTTAAAGTCATTAATCAATTGATTAATACTGAAATATCTATGAAAATAGGGGTTAGCAATTGGTAATAAAATTAGCAACTTACTAGGTAGTGTTTATCACTACAGTTTATGGTCAATAGTAATAAAAATATTAATGGCAAAAATAATCATCAACTGAATGGATCCACAATCTCAGTCCAACATTCTAATGTGGCTCCACAAGGGTTTTTGCTTCGGATTCAAATTTCTGGTAAAAGCATAAAGGTTTAGCTATGGAGCATGTTTGGAAAGTTTTATTATCATATAAATTTTAGGAACTAAGAGTAGATATGTTGTAGGTAATTCTTTTTCAGGAATGAGATTCTAAATTAATAATTATGTTCCTGCTGCCTTTAATTATAAACAGAAGGGAAATAAAAGAAAATTTCCATGCCCAGCTGAATGATGCTGATTTTAAGGGCAGAACACAACTTTTCATGGGCAGGTGCACTAGCCTGGATCCATTCTAAATAATAATGATAATGATGAACCATAATTATTACTAGTCTCTGAACCAAAAATCTTATGGTAACAAATACAAATGGAATTTTATACAGCCTTAGCAGAATAAGCTGGACCATTTCTGAAATGGTGACACAGATGAAAGTAAATCAGGTAAGAAATACACATCAAAGATATATATAACAATGAGCATAACAGACCATCAATGGTTTCAACATGTTCCATAACCATTCTATTAACAATCTTGACTGAAGTACTCCAGTGAAAATAATTATCAATAAAAAATATGCAAGATTTTAATCTTCTTTTCTTTTCTTTTTCCACATAGAGGCAATGTAAATATTTGAGATTTTAAATTTGTGGATTGTAAGCCTGGTACAGTAAAAATATTTTGACAAATTTCACTTGATTGGTTAATCAATCATTTACTTTAATTAATAAACACAGGTATAATATCACCACAGCATTACTGTCCTCAGTAAATGATACTTTTAGTTAGTGAATTATCTCACTTTTTCAGTTAGCAAGAAAAGAAATAAAATCAAAGGAATCTGATTATTTAACCCTTTGACCTCGTAGCTCTCTCACATTTGAAATGTACATATTTTTCTATCACATCTACTGTTTAAACCAGCAACATATAAGAAAGATAACTGCTCAGATCTTATCTTTTGTGATCTCACACCTCAAGTTAGTTGCTGATGCAGATACATCTGAGAATGCAGATCATGTGCAGATGAAATATATATGCTGTCAACAGCATCAAACTTCATCAAAAAAAAATTTTCTTTTCTAAATTTGTGGCTTGGTGCAAAAGGAGGAGGAGGACAAATGTTTCATATATGGGCTTTCACAATCCTAAGGAACAGAAATGTACAAAAAACAACACAAAAGTTGACCAACTTGAAAAAAAAAAACATAAAAAGTAACTGTGAAGAGAAAATGTTCAACTTTAAGTTTTCTTAGGTAATGATGGAAAAATATCTGCATCATAAATTCTCCTATTATCTGGGTATGAGCTGAGTGTAAAAAAACATAATTTTCAAAGTAAAGTTTCAGCAATATATTTAAAAAAACAAAGTTGCAGATAAAAAAAACATTTGAAGACTGATAAAGCATGGATTTGAATTCCTCAAACAATCCTAATCCAAGTAGTAAAGGAAAAGTAACCTTAGCTTTTTAATTAGCACAAACATATTTCAAAAAAAAAAAACAACCAATAATTTACTGTAACAGTCTTTTTTTGTGATTCAATGTATGCTAATTCAAGCTAGGATCCCATGCAAGAAATTATGTGATAAATACGTTGTTTTATCACTCAGAGTTTTATAATTTCACAAGACAGGTGTTCACAAATACCAGATAACACAGGTAATACTAAAGGTAGAGTTTATTTTATGTATGTACTTAAAAAATAAACAAAAACATAAATTCATTAAAATTGCTTAATTTACCTGAAATACAACTGTTCATTTTCATCACGGGTTACCATTAAAACAAAGCAAACCTCAGGTCTGTCATTCTTTCATGCAGAAAACATTCACTGTTACCTGCTGTTCATAGCTGCAGTAGGGTTAAATGCTAAATTTAGATGGCAAAAGCCTGCCTAGTCTGATGCATTCTCTAAATAGTATTTAATATTTAAAAAGAAGAAGAAAGTATATAAGAGTAAGTGAAATCACTAATTATGTTGATTCTCAAATCATTAATGGTGATTATTTGAAGAAAGATTTTTTATAAAGTATACAATGTGCTTTTTGTACTTAAAGGTAAATCAGTGGTTTCTTATTAGCCTATAGGAACAACTTACTAGTTAATATTCTACCAATCTATGAAATACTTTTTCTTCCTGCCCTGGTGACAATTCATACAAACATTTTGTCAGCAAACCTAAAATATTAAAGCAGGTGGTCTGGATTGGAAGACTCATCACAAAAACACTCTACTCTATATATGTTGAATAACAGCTCAAATTGCAATGACTTAACAAGAATATTGATTGGAGAATAAATAAGTACTCTTACTTTCAGCTTTTTTTTCTTCTTGATATATTTTTGTCTTGCAAGACCAACAAGCAGAATTTCTAACCCTTTCCATCTTGCAGGAAAACTCAAAGAACTGGGTACCAGTTGTTATCTTCTGGCTCCTGCAATTTCTTCTGAAGCATTTGAACTCTGATCAGCATCAACTTTTTCTCCTTTACAGACCAAGTAACTGGACACCATGCACATGTTTTACTTTTGTTTCTTTCAGGAATAAATCCTCAACATTTTATTCAAAGAAAAAATCTCCATGAGAATCAGCTATGTTGACATCTTAACCAGAAATTAATTAAGCTGACAAAGGATTTTAAAACACAAATCATCAAAGACAAACAAGAAATTGATGTTTAAAAAATTTTTTTTTGGAAAAATCAGCCTATCATTACTAAGGATAGCAATACATACTGTATTCCCTACAAGAGCTTGGCAAAGAAATTCCACCAGCTTTGTGAACTCACAATTATGCACAAAAAAGGATTTAAAAAACAAAATTTTCTCCCCACAAAGTAAAAAAAGTAAAATAAATAAAAGCATTTAAGCAAGAAATGATAATAAGATAAAAAGTAAAATGGACTAGAGTGATATCTACCAATCACACAGGCAACTAAGGCTCTCAGAGAGAGAGAGAAAGAGAAGAGAGAGAGAGAGAGAGACATGTATGTATTATATACACGCAATATGGTTACCATCTTGTCTTTCCAATGTGCTGGTACCATGGCAACTGGTTTATTAAGTTTGGCATCAAAATATAGAGCACAATCAATATTTGCTTAGTGCTGGCAGAGTAGAAGATTACAAAGAGAAGAATTGTTTAGAATGAGCTTCCACCTGACTGCAGGAGCTAAGGGAGATGAGGAATGTTGAAGATGAAGGCATAGACTTACTAACTCTTTTCCTTCCAGTCACCATAGATGAACTGTAATAGGTAAAGATAACTATAGTAATAAGAAAATTGAAAGAATCTTTCAATATGATAGAGACATCTCAAAGTACAACTGTTACACAGTTCTCACATTTGAAGAAAATGTACACATTATACACAACTTTCCAGACACTATATTTAACAATGTAGCCTTAAAATAAACAAAGAGAAAATGAGAAAGAAAATATTTCACAACATTTTTAGGAAAATTTCAAGTTAAACAAATATCTTTTCAAAAGTCTGGTGGTGTGTGTATGAACCAGTACTGAATCTTGTGAGACAGTGTTAGTCCTTTCTCTTCATCCTGGAAATATTTTGTAGGTTTAGCTATGAGACAAAATGTAAATGATGCAAGGTTTCTGTAATGACACAAACAGTATCAATATTCAAAAGAAAGATGCAATGTCTAAATGATATCTGCAGATCCAGCAAGGTCAACAGTAAAAGTGACAAAGACTTTGCAGCATAAATTCATCCATTTAGTTGGTACAATGATAACAGAAATAATCCTCTCTATCTTCCAGACAAAACTGCAAGTGAATTTTTTTTGCTTTGACTTGAATGCTTACTTTTATGCATTCATTTAGTGTCCATGGTTTTCAATAAGGAAATCAAAATGGCACAATCTTTGTAGAAAAGTGTGGCCACTAAAACATTATTCAGTGTTGAACTGTGTATCTTCCTAAATCATTTAAGGGAAATTAGCTTGTGAGGCCATACAAACAAAGGAAGGACAGACAGGTAGTTTTATAAGCTATGTAATGCTACATTTGCCTTAAAAGTTTTGTAGGTACTTTCTCGTTAAATTCTTGAAAACTTTAATTAAATCTCTCCTACAACACTGATAGGTTAAACTAAACAATTCAAGCCTTTGAAGTCTCCTTTAAAATGAACAAATGTGAATGCATCTGATGATGCTTGTAAATGTACTTTGAAACTTGTACACTCCTTTTAAATAAGGATCCCATGTCTAAACCAGAACAAATTTATCAAACTTTCAAACAGATGTCTAGCTAATTGTTCATTTAACTAGACACACATTTAAAACATCTTTTATAATATGATACTGAAAGATATCTCTCCCAACACCAAACACCGTTTCACTTTTAGTATCTTATTCCCTGCTGATAATTTTATTAATCGTATTCTCTTTAGTCTTTATAATCTGACATTAGTTGCCCATGATTGTCCCACACTAAGAACTCTAGAATATTTACTGTTTGGCACACAGAGGTTTGTTAAAATATTAAACAATTTGATACAAATATTTTTTCCTTGTTATTAGAAAAGAGGCAGAAATTAGATTAGTAAGAAAAAATATTACTAACACATGATGGTATGCATTCTTCTCCCATCAATAACAAACAATGTTTTCAATAATTTTATCTCCTAAATTTTTAAATAAAAAGTTACATTGGAAAGATTTAGGGTTTGCATAGGATAGGCAAAGCCAAACATATCAACATAGAAAGTTGCTAGGAATCCTGATGACTCATCCAAGCTTAGTTGAATGTTAAAAAGGAATGGTTATCTCCCCTTGATTAATTTAGACAGCACCTAGCAGAACTAAAGAGAAATATTATACACAATAGCATATGCTCATGTTGTATCTAGATGGCAACAGATAACATGGCATCACATACCTGAGTGGTAAAAAGTACTCTGGCATAATTATATTACAAGGGAATGATAAAAGAAACAAAAAACATGACCAACAGCCTTCATGAGTAAATTTTGCCTGAGTTTAAACTTCACATATATTAAGTGAATAACATGATACAATTCCTGCTATGTGTAGGCATAGATCTATTTGGTAATGCTGCCGTCAGTTAAGAGTCAAATAAAATTTGCATACATGTTTGGGATGTAAACAAAGATGAACCAGTAGTAGAGGTGACATGGGATCAACTAAAACAAAAATGGTTTTACATTACAGCAATACAAAGCCATTTCATTTTTTTTTTTTGGCACAAGAGATTAATGCATACAAGAATTTTAGTTGGTGAACTAAAATGTTGATAGTTGTGTACACCGTCTCAACAACAGACTATAACCCTTAATATCCAGCAGAGCATAATGCAGATTTTGAACTGATTCCTTTTTTCTACTTTGGATTTCAAAATAATGAGGCTTTATATCATCAGGAAACTGAAGAACAGCAGAAGAGTTGTTTGTATAGAGCATGAAACTAAAAAAATCTGCAGTAGTTGCTGAAAAGATAAGAAAGCCAGTGCTGATAGGGAGAGGTAAGAAATGAGGAAATCCCAACAAGATAATGATAGCCTTTGATGTTTTGAATGCAGATTTTGGTCTGGAAAATCTTCATGATTGTGTTGACTACAGATGTCAGGTAGCTGATAGTCAGGTTCACAGATTGGAATTCAAAATGCCAGAATTATTATGTAAAGAAAAACCAGCCAATCAAACAACAAGACAACCGGAGGCATTCTTCGCCAGTATTCTTTGTTATATCAAACTGCCTTCCACAATATATTACTGAATACTAGAGTGGTTGGAGAATGACATCTTGGTCATGAACAAACAAAAACTTTCTTAATATTGCCCTCCATGAAGAAAATCATGTGTAGCAAAACAATGTAGCCATCATCTCAAACTTCATCAGTAACAGTGTTGTCAATAATTAAAGCCTTTACCTTCTAAACTCTGTAAATAGTGTTAGGATCTTTAACAGTTTTTTTTTTTTTTTTTTCAAGTATTTGTGTATTTCTGATAAAAGACCTTTAACCAGCTGATTTACCACTTTTGATTGGCAGTTTCCTGAGAAATCTGGAATAGTATAAACAATTAGAAAATGGCCATTAGCGACAAAGGTAGGTCACTCTAGACTGTGGACTAACTTTGGTAAAACAACAATAACAACAACAATAATAATAGTAATAATAATACTGACATTTTCTGATTAATGTTTTTGTGGGGTAGGGGGGCAAAATTTTAAAGCTGGATACAGAAGACTCAAGTATACAGATGTAAATGTTTAGTACTAACATATCCATAGTCCCAAATAATATATCTGTGCAGGTAAATTTTGACCAGATGCTAAAGGTAATTGGCTAGAGTTAGTACATGAAATTTTCTGGATAACTGTTTGATGCATTTACTAATAGCACAAAACAATTTTGGTGAAAATTTATTTCACTCATCGCTATGATAATAATGTGCCATCATTGATGAACTAGCTCTTGCTTAACCTTCTCATTTGTAAATTTGAATTGCTACCAATCTGCTTATAGATCAGTCATCCTGTTTGTTCAGAAGCAGCATTACAAAAACATTGTGGAGTCAACAGACTAACACCTGCAAGATTGATAAACATTTTTATAAATGTACCCTTTTGCGAAATACTGACTTTTATAAAAATATTGAGATTTTACATGAAATATTAACTTAATCTAATCAGCAAAAATACTGTGGAAGGCTAAAGAGAGACAAAAAGAAAAGAGTGCAGTGGGATCTTATTTCAGAGCAATGGATGCCAAAGATGAGAGGAAAAAATATATGTAGTATTAAATCAGGCAAATCAAATAACTAAATCCAGTATGAGCACAGAGTAGTGATGTTAAAAAACAAGAAAACAAAAAAAAATTGTAAAGTTTAAATTTAAAAAAAAAGAGAAAAGAAATGTAAAACAACTAAGGTTGTTCAATTAAACAGCTGAAATAAACAGTTAGTTTGAGAAGCTGAAGAAGAACAAATAAAGATTAAATGTTTAAAAAATAATTTCTTTACACCAGCTATATGCATGCACAAACAAACAAACAAACAAACTGTTCTTCATATGGCAACTGAAGAATTTAAATAACACAGTTGTAACAAAACTCAAAATAAACAAATCCTAAAAATGGAGGTATATAGACAATGAAAAAATGTTGCTCTTCCTTGGAATCTATATTTTAAAATTTTGAAAATGTCTGGATAGTTAACAAAAGTCCTCATACAACATTTGTCACAGAATGTCTGTTGTGTTTACAGTGGAAGAAAATTTGAAATTTTAGCATACATGCACTTTAGTCTAAGTCATACATTAAAATAAAAATCTGCATATCTAACGATTAATGAACATGAAGTTTTCAGGATATATTGCATACAATTTGCTTTGATGTTCACTAGTGTTGAAGGTATTTCTAATTGTCATCAGAGAAATGAAGGACTTCAGCACAATCAGAGACTTTATTCATCATGGACTCTCCAAACAGTGTTCAGACATTTTAATTTCTCAAATGACTGATTAGAACACACAGTCAGTGCTTACAACATTCATCAACTGGTCCCACCAGTTCACATCATCATTTTCTGGAATTCCATTCCAAGTTTCTGAATCCATTAAAGAAATATCTGTGACCTCATACACCAAGACTGATCTCACCTAGATTGTGTAATTGATGCCATCCAATTATTGTTTTTCAACAAAATAATCTGAGTTGAGAGGTGGTGTTCCTTTACTTTTAAGATATCCAACCTTTTCTTTCATATCCAAAGGGAAATTTTTTGTTGTTGTCTTATAAACCAACTGCATAAATGGCCTGGATCACAATCATCAGTATGATCATTAGTACTCTTCACTAGTAAATGCTGATAGCAATATCTATCCAAGGAAGTTCAACAACAATTTCTTGATTCCTGAGCTAAACAAAACATTCAACAACCAGTCAGTTAGCAAAACAATGATCAACTTTCTTCACTCATTCTATTTGATTGTTGATCCTGCTTGGGTCAACAAATTCAAAATAAAAAGTTGAAGTGATGATATTAAGATGTTTAAATGTAACCCAGCCAGATGCCATTACGACAATGCTGTTTCAGCCAGGTTTCATTTGAACAATATTCCTAGTACAAAGACAAATAATTTGGATTTCTTCCAGTTACAAACAAGCAAAAAAGAGCTAATACTAAGAGAGAGTTCCTGTACTTGATCTGATGAACCCTTCATCTCTGTTTCTATTTATTAATGACACAAATCACTATAAAATAAACATTTTTTGCTTGTATTATTTAAACAATGGGTTAGTAATAAAAAGTATAGATCAACCAATGACAGACAATGATGACCTACACAAAGCTTTCTTTAAAAGAAAAACATTTTGATTAAAAAAAAATAGTTGATAACTTTTGTTTTTCAGATTTTTTTTTGCATTACCTACTTTTTCTTCCAAGATTCACCTGTGGGTCAGATGGCTAAACCTACACACCATAAGTTTTATAAAACTCAGTTCTAACTTAAAAATGTTTCTGAATAAAAATCAAATTTGTTTAAAATTCATTATGAATTACAAACATTTTAAAAATAGCTGAATAAACAAAAATAATTTGTTTCTTAAAAACTCAGATGAGACATACATGAATAAACAAATAAACTTTACAGGAAAAAGGGAATTTTAGTTTTGAAATCATGTAGAGATGTGAAACAGTGGCCATATAACAAAAAACACAAGAAAATTGCATGTCTTAATTTTGAAACTAAGTTATTTATTTTTATTATTATTATTATTATTATTATGAAGAGTTTCATCAAAATCAAAACAAAGCTTCTTTCATTCTACATAAAACCATCACATTCTGTATAAACAGGCAATGCATCACAAAATACCTGATGATGATTTGGTTATGATCTGTAATTAATTCCAGTATGCAGCTGATTCTCTTGCTCAACATCAGCTTCAAGGTTCTCTTCTGAAAACTCCTGAACAATTAATAACACATATTTAAAAGAAAATAATCCACAGTATTAATCTGAAGAATGAGGGAAAAAGAATATAGTGGTACACGTTTCTTCCAAGCATTTGTTAAAAAAATTTTTTAAATTAGAACAACCAGGTGTTCTTTGTGTTGTGTGTCCTTAACTTTACCTTGGTGACATTTCAAATAAAAATAATCAAAATAACACTAAATAGCAAAGATTTTAGTAGCAAAAATATGCAAATGAACTCCAGAAATCAATGAATAAAATAATAATAAAATAATAATAATAATAATAAAATAATAATAATAATAATAAATAACAATTTATTAGTGTAGTTAATTGAAAGCCAAATTATTTGTAGTGTTTTTCAGACAAACTCAAACATGTACATACTCAAGTAAAACAAGCAAACAACCTATTAGAGGTCAACAAGAACATAATGAAAGAAAACTGAAAACTTTCAACCTCAACAAATTCATTCTCAACTAAAGCAAAAATTTAGACTAAAAAAAGCTATCTCAAGCAATGCTAGATTGAGCAAAAATATGACAAGTTCTCTCATGGTTCACCAAGTAAAAATATAGATAAAAAAAGATGAGAAATTGTTGAGTTATGACTTAGTTTATTATCAAGCCAGCCAACATTCAGAAACTAAAATGGATAATCTCAATATTTAAAAAATAAATAAATAAAATAAATGTAAGTATTGGATTATAATAGTCACTTATGTGAACTTCTGTAATTCTGCACTAAACTTCCCAATAATTCATAAATTGCACAACACAAAAAAGCCATATTCAGGTTGATACAGCAACTAACATTTTCTTGACCATTTCAAATGCCACCAAAAGGTAAAAATTATGAACATAACTGATTAAACAAATTCACCAGGTAGAAACATATCAGCTCTTTCTATCTTCATGTTTAATACTCACAATCAACACCTGTTGTTTGTTACCTGTTCTCAACCAAATTATTATATAAAAAAAATTACATCTGTGATGTTTTTCATGGCAGACCTCAAGCTGACTTGTTTCTTGACTCTGTGAAGCCATATATACATAGCCTCAGATTATCCTAATGAAGCATAAATATGCTTTGAATGGTCCATTTACAAAGAATCCAGGGTGACAAAAGAATTTTAGTTTGTTTGTCAATATCACCAATCTGATAAATATTCATTACATAAAGGAAAAGAAAAATCAGCAAAAACACAAAAGTGATAATTAATATATGCTGGAATTATCTGCTTGCATGCTTTAGGAGTAAGATTTTGTTAGGAAATCTTTAAGAAAAAGATTATTATCTATTTAAAAAATAAAAATAAAAATTTGTAATTTTTAAGGAAATAAGGGGTTTCTACCAAATAATATGTAGAATGTTCATAATAATAATAATTAAGATTAGTGTTTTTGCTTCCTTTTCATTTAAAGGTAAGTACTCCTGATTCATGGAAAGTGTTTTTGAAGATGCAAGTTGAAAGGAAATTTTCTCATGTAGAACTGGACCAATGCAACAGCATGTGCAATTTCTCAGCAAATCCTCAAAGTTTCAAAAACTTCAGTTCAAGGCCACTGCTATGTAAACTATTTGTCAATCATATGTCACAAGGTCTCAAGCTATGTAATCTATAAAACATGTCTTAGGAGTGTATTAGAATAAAACAGTAAATATACCTTTAAAATTATTTTTAGTGAAACAACATTTAAAATTAGATGTAACATGAATTAGATACATAGACCTATTGTTGATTTTAGTTGAGTTACTATAGTGCTGGAGAGTTGGCACAGTGGTGTATCACAACATGTGATTTTGTTAACAGTTCAGGTTGTTTTAATCCTACAGGCAATATTGTTTCTTTAAGGTAGAGATCCAGTTGTTGCTTTTGTCTCTATAGTAAGGTGAAGTATGATCTGAATAACAAAAATAGCTCCACAATGTCATCTCTGGAAATAAAAGACTGAGAAATGAGATATATTGGTAAGTCTAATACATTTAAAACCATGGTGCAGCTAGCTAAAGATTCCATTTACTTCAAAGTCACAATATATTTCAATAACCTTTTACCTACTAAAGCCACCAAGAAGAGAGAAGTTTATTTGCTAACAATGCTCATAAAAAGACATTAACCAATCCTTAACTTGAACAGTTTCACAATTTTCAGCTATTTGTTACTCAGTTTTATTAAAGAATTACATATTTAAACTTAGAACAAGCTCCAAGAATTTGTAAAAACAAGAATATAAACTTTAAAGTAAATAAAAATACAATGGTGAAGAAAAGCAATGTGGTGATAATTCAGAAGAATACCTGGATATTTTGAGCCAAAAGAGTTCATTATCACAAAATAAACTGCCAAATGAAAATATAAAGTAAAATTCTGCAGCTGTTGCATGCACACTATACACACACAAACACAAGAAAATAATTAAATTAATTTTTTGTTCATTTAAAATCAGTTTTAATTTATTAATAAAAGTTCGATAATCTGAAGTTTGTAGCTTACAGAAGACCTAGCCAGTATCTTCACATTCTCCAAACAAATCTAAGCCAAAAATTCAAAGCTACATGATCAAGAAGGCCAGACTCAACAAACGCACACTAGAGTGTTCCCTTATGTACTGTATGTAGTGGATGAACAGAACCAACATTTAAAGTAAGAAAGATTTGACAGAGACAGTGACCCAATCCTTAAATGGAAATAAAAAAAAGCAATTGTATATTTAGATTTTTGAAAATTCTTAAATCCAAAATCAGATACAGGAGCATAATTTGTCAACATGTTTCTTCATCTGAATAGTGTGTTTCCCAAAATATGGGATAAGATGAAAAGTGATCTTCTTGGGAACTGTAATCAGCACAGGGTTATCTGCTCTTAATATAGACAATGCACTGCATATACAGCCATGGATAACAGAAACAGGGAAATTATTTTGAATAAGCAGATTGGTAATGCAGTTAGCATTTTCATCAAATTTTATGCAACTGAAATATTAATATATAATTAAGTGTATAAAGCCTAAAAAGAAATAATGTCACAATGTGAAATCTAATATGTGAATACATAATTCACAAGATGATCTTATAAATCGTGAAGACAAGTGTGTCTCAACTAGAAGTCTCCAAAAGTAAACATTTAAAAGTAGCCATGGGTGCAGTGTCAAACTATATGATTTGAAGACAGACTTTGTTAAAGTTCTAGGGTGATGCAAAACCTTTGGCCATGGTTTTATCTATTGAAGTTATTCTAATAGAGAACAAAAAAAAAATTGTCAGCTAAACAAAACCTAGTGGAAAACCAACTGAAGCAGCAGTATGCATCAGTGCTGGCTGGCTAAGTCTGAGAGTTTGCGTATTATGTTCATATACTGCAGATGGTATATAAATGTGATATAATCTATTCAAATATCAGTGGTATAATTGCAAAAATATGTTTGTAAATAAGGAAGTAACATCAATAATGCATAATAATTTTGTATGAAAACTGAAATTACTTTTCAATAGAGGAAGAAAATAAAATGAATCTTAAACAATATATAAGCTAACTGAATAGTGACCAAATATTTAGCTAAGTTTTAATTAAGAGTATGTATAAAAGATAAAATAGGTTTTATGAGAGAGGTAGGTAAACTTTAGGAAATCCATAGAGAATACCCAATTGTGAATCAATCTCAATTTATTGTAGTAAATAGGATCTGATATAGCATTTAATTTTCTTAATCAAATATCTTTGCAAACATCTTTCTAAATGTTTTACATAAACATGAAGTAGTTCAACAATACATTAAGATTTTTAAGCATCAGAGAGTACATCTAGTTACTTAATTAAATATTGGTCCTGTTTGGCTGCTTGCATCAACAAAATAATTTGATGTATTAGGAAATGCAATAGTGCACATTTGTCAGGTTAGAAGGGAGCACAGCTCTTTTTTGACCACACTGCATTAAATTTTATGAAAAAAGGTTTCTTTGGTAAATGCGAAGCTACTGTCCAGGTGTTATACAAACCACAAACCTATTTATTCATAAATCAAAACCAGCTTTAAATGAATAAAACAAATCTATTCAATTTCCTATTTTAAAAAAATTTTGTTTGTGCTTATAATGTGCATTGTCCACTTCATCAAAAATACAATATACATGTCATGCTTATCTGTCACAACTGTGGAGTTATGTTTTTGGCTGTAGATTTATTCTGTTGGTAAATGAACTCTTCCTGTTCAAAATATCTCAGTATTATTTCTTTTTGCTCTCTATCATTGTCACGGTTATTTTTGTTTACTTTCATTCATTGACCCCTGGTGTTGCCTTGTTGTTTACTTATGACCAGGGGTTAATGAGTTAAAGTTTAAGCTGCAGTTTTCTGGAACAAGAAAAAAAAAAATATGTCAATAATTTATTTTTCTTATTATAAGCACTTTAATCTAAAAAGAAATAGTTAAATTTTTTTTGTTTACCCACTGATCAATCTAATGGACACAATCAAAAACCAAAATAAAATTAATTATAAAACAAAGTATTCATAATGCAAGAAATAAACTAATCCACTACCATTTTTAAACAAAGCCATTAAAATACTAACCACTGGAGAACTCTCCACACTCTGACCAAATGTTATTGATTACAGAGTATTTATATATTTTGCCCTTTAATAAATATACAGGCTTTGTAATAAAAAAGATTTGACCAATATGGCTACCAGTTGCTGCATACTGAATAAGCCATTAGTATATTATGGGATAACAGAACAATAATATTTGTTGATTATCCTATATAGTAAAATACAAACTGCATCAAAGCTTTCACCAAAAAGCAGAATGCATCTGCATCACAAATTATCTTCAATAGAGTAGTTGTCAGTAGCAGCAGTTTTAGAAATTCTTACAGTTTTATATACAATCAGGTCCAGACAAGCTATGGCTAGATTGCACTATCCAGCTTCAAGAAGTCCAGTGACCTTGTCATTTCAAAGCAGTCAATATTCTGGTCAGTTCTCACAAATCTTAAAGACCAATTAAGGGTGAATTCTCATGGAGGTGCAGAAATCCCTCCAGCCAAATGTCACTTTTTGGAACTGTTTTGGGACATTGATATGCTCACACTTGTGAAAAAAACACAACAAGAAACATGATTGTTTTCACGTCATGTGCTATTGGTTCTTTCTTCCATTCATTCTGGTCATACAGCAATGACAAAAACAATGGCACGGGGAAATAAGTGCACTCTTCATAATGATCTAACATGTTTAGCACCTCTGCCATAGTTCAGCTGCTGTTGGAGCATTTTTTTTTCAAAAGGATATTTTCTTGATTGATATTTTGTGCAGTAAACTCGCTGCCTGGTGATTATCAAAAACATAAGACTCTGATTTTGGCAGCTGAGTTATTTAAAAAAACAAAAACAACTGAAAATTACCAGAGCCTCATTCTGATAAGATCAACCTGACATCATGGCAGCCTGACAGGTGGTTACAATTGGTTGTTACATCTTGGCTACCACAATAATCATAAACAAATTTTCAAATAGCAGCAAAGTTAATGCCAATGCTACATTGTCTGCACAACCTGTTTTGCTCCCTATGTTTCTATCATAATTCCAATTTTCCATATACATTGTTTAATTGGCAAATCAATCAATTAATGATTAAATGTTAAGTTAACCTTCAAATACAGTTAACAAAAATGCCATCTAGATGTTTTTCTTTGTTTTGACAACAAAAATTTCATTAAGTTTTGATTTGTTGCCATGAAAACCACAACATTATACACAGAATGTAACTTGTTAACTGGTTTGTTAATATTTTCTGAATAACTTTTTATATCAAATTATCATGTACCCTTCCAAGTCACCTTGCTCTGAAGATAATTAATGTACACTTGATATTAAACATATAAAGTTTTTCTCACTTTCCATAACATTAATAAAAATCTCATCAATTTAATAACATTCATTCATTAAAAACCATTAGGGTTCCATTTTGTCAAAAACTAATTCATATCCAAAACCTACATCTACAAACATAGCTTTAGGCAGCTAATCTAATAGCAAGAACATGAACCACACTCAAAAACCTTGCATACACATGTGAGGATCATGTAAAGTATATTTTTAGTTAATGAGAAATAAACAGACAGACTAAAACAATCACACTTTTACATCACCATAATTCACATCAATGTTCTTCCATCCAGATCCTATCAACTGTCTTTCTTTCAGTCCACATCAAATTTTGTAGCTGTTGAACATAGCTCAATCAAAGGAACACATAAGTGTCTTGCTGCCATGTGCTGTCCAATTCCAGGGTCCAACAGACAATAATTTCTCCCAGGGCTGATTTCACTGGATAATACCAAATAAAAACTTTATTCATTTATTTTTTTTTTGATCCCAGAAAAACATGGGTTGAAAAATAATAAGAAAATGAGCTACTTTGAGAGTGCAGATGGCGCTGTGAACAGTTTGTGTTGGATGGGAGAAGGTAGTTCTATGACGGTAAATGAGTGCAGCGTGTATGTATGTACGTGTGGCAGCCGGCCTACTTCACGTGAATCTAGAGGCTGAGAGGAGGAGTCTGATCTTCAGTAAAAAATGTACATGTGAGCAATGAACTGACTCTATCTTTTCTTCATGTGGCCTGAACCAAGCCTGCTCCATTTCTGTAGCCTCTGTACCAGCTGCTTGCAGACTGGAGGGATGGGGAAGCCATCGCGAATGTGAAGGATGCTTTTCTGAATGAAGTTGTATGTGTTGTTAAGGGTTTGAGGGTACTGCATGTTGAAGACCCAGTAAGACGAGAAAAGAGCTGCAAATGCTATTGTAAACTCTTCAAACTCCTGGACAATTTGCTCTTCGGCCACAAGAAAGAACTCGTCACTTCTAAAAATTGGCCCCTTAGATAGCAGCATTGGAACAATTCGTCCCTTTGGGTCAATCTCTTCTCCCTCATCAATTTCATATACCATTTCAATAAGGTTCTCCTTTAACAAGAGTGGAAGCAGACACAGGGCGGTGACCATGTCCCAGTACTGCTTCAGGGCGATGTTTTCTTCTTTTACCTGGTCCGCCTGTCGCAGTATCACATTTGACCCTGAAGTGTGCTTGGCTGTGCTGATGATCCCACTGGCATATTTCACGCAGTATTCCTGGATGGTATGGTCAATGTCTATTTTTGTCACCCGGTGAAATTCTGCAAGGAATTCTTTTCCCAAAAATAGGTATGGGTATGTTTCTTTGATCATACTGATGGTTGGAGCTTCAATTGTTATAAATGAACGTCGAACATCAAATGTGTCCTCCATGTAGGCTTTGACCTCCTCTGAAGATTTTGTTTCTTTCACTAGATCTTTTGATGACCCAGATGATGGAATCGCTTTTATCTTTTTCTCTGCTGGATGATCATCATTTTTGTCTACAGATGAACCTGGCTTCTGTGAACTGGTTGAAGGCACAACGTTATCCATAATGAGCTTTCGTTTTCCACGTTGGGACATTGTAGCTCTGTGAGAAACTTTAGAATCACTCTTGCTTCTATTGTTTACTGTCAAGTAGATACAAAAATACAATGTTTAGTAAGAACTTTCTGACTACTATGTACTATGCAATACACATAAATACATACTCTAATAGCCTAAAATTTGAAAGCAAATTTAGAAAAAATTTGCATTATGCATATTATATTGAAATTATCAGTTAAAATAAAATTATGAAGCAGTACATAAATAAAATATAAATATGCAGATATATTTAATGTATTTATACTCAAACTTCACTTTCATTAAAATAGCTACTTTTTCCTTCATAAATGCCTTTACGCATTCTAACAATTTATTTTTTAAACTTGAAACTTGTTATTGAGTTCAAAGAAGTTCTGACCTATTGCCATAATATGTTGAATCATTTACCTTAATTTCATCTGCAGAAATTTGAGAAGTAACAAATCTGTAGATTGTGCTGGCAAAATCAAGTTTAGAAGAGCATATGCCTGTTCTTGCATTCCACATATTGTCAGTATGATTTAGATAAATGCTCAGGAACATTATCCTGTTGGAAAACAAACCCTTCACCACTAAGTTAGATACCAGAAGATACTGCATGTCATTTAAAAATATTGCGGTAGTCTTCTCCACACATTTTTCCATTAAACTTGTAACAAATAATTAACTTTATTTTCTCTAAGCTATTATGTTACTACTCCCACACACTAACCATTTAGCATTCTCAACTTTTTGGTCAACAGAAAGTCTACTTCTTAAACCAAACTGAGTTGTTAGTCCATATTATCCATTTTCAATTCTCTTATTCTAATCTCCATACCCATGTACTTTTTCCTCAATGTGACTTTCCAGTAAAACACCCATTTAACTAAACCAGCAGATCAAAGATATGAGTAAAGTGGCCATGTTTTGTGACACCCAGCTTTGCTCTAATATCAGAGGCTGTGTTGACTGCTTCACTTTCTTGATAAGTTAATACATTTATTCCCTGCTGTAGATGTTACTTTCTTTTATCCTCCTTTTGTCCATTAATTGTTCCAGTGAAGTCTTCTAGCACCGTAATGAACCCCTTTATTCCTTCTTCAGTAAAATCTTCACATCTCAAAGCACAAACAGCAGCATGTTGCCAGACATAATTCAATTCTTTTTGTCATCCTGATGGTCAAGGTCACAAAATCAGCTAATGCCAAGTTATTTAAAGTATATATATATATATATGGGTAATTTTAGGCTAATTTTACATTTCACTATTTTGTAACAGAAATAACCATTTTGATTGAAGTAATGTTTGAGTATCCATAATAAAAATATTTGCGTTTTTCAATCTTACATATCATTTCATAAGTTTATTATTTAAAGAATAGTTTTAATTTAGCATGCAGATTTGACAGGATTGTTTTCTCAAAATCTGTTTGATACCAAAGTTTTAAAATCAGTGTACATATATAAATAAATACATAAAATGATTCATCACAAATCAAATACAAGATAAATATAAATATTAATAGAAATCTTTAATAGACATAAGTTCTATTTGGTGTACTAAACCCAATATAATCCACACAAAATAAATGTATATCATGCATGTATGACTAAGTATTTGGGTAATTAATGCTTGCCAATTAACAGAGATATAAATCAGTTAAGATGCAGATTCTTTCTGCTAACAAAAGCAAAATAAAAAAAAATATTACATGATGGAGTAAAATTTAATAAATATGAAAACCAGGCAATGAATTTAAATGAAAACTGTTGAATGACCTGTTAAATATCTGTCAGGTGAAAAGTAACATCATATAAAGTATGCACAGCTAGCTTAAGTTATATAATATCAAAGACATGGACCAAATGATATCCATCAAACTCTTACAATCTTTTCATAGTATTTCTTTTAAATCTTCTTTCCTAGGTATCAGAAAATAACATCACAGCAAAATATTAAATTAACTGTTACGATAATATGCTCATAAGAAAAAAATACAAATTTGCATAACCTTTTTTTTTTCAAGCATTTGTTAAAACTACCACTGAGACAACTGTTTGGTAAGATTGTTTCTCTTTTCTCAACAAATAACAATTATCATGACTACCAATACTGGTCAGAACTGAGTTGGACAGAGCAGGTAAATTCCTGGATGCTTTTGGTAAATTCCACAGCCTCTTGTTCACAGAGTAACTCTTCTGGATAAAAACAGATAAATATGCACAAAATGATTTTAAATATTGCATAAAACTACCTGTAGGCTATATGTATTCATATGCAGTGTTGTAAATGAACTTGTGCCCAGTCCCCACTCCCCAGTGGGTTAGATTCCAAATTATCCCGGTATACCTATATTCCAAAATCTGAAACACATTTGGCCCTAAGGATTTCAGATAAGGGATTCTCAACCTGTAGTAGTAATAATATTTATAACAGTGGGTAACAGTAGCATTCACCTCTTTGCAACAAGTACTATAAGTAATGATTTTTGTCAATATGGATAATAGTAGTAATGATGTTTATAACAGTGGGTACTAGTAGACTAATAGAAATGATGTCTGCCAATAAGACTATCAATGATATGATATCTGTCACAGTAGGTAATCATAGTAATGGCATGTGTCAATGGGCACTAGTAATAAAGATGTTTGTCACAGTGGGTAATAGAAGTAATGATGTCTATCACAGTCAGTACCGTTAGTAATGACATACTTCATTATGGATAATAGTGATAATCATAGCACTGTCAATAATACTAGTAATAATGTGATTGTAGATAATAGTAGTAAAGACATCTGTCACTGTGGGTAATAATAATAATGATGCCACTGTGAATAATAATGGTAAAGACATTTGTCACTGTGGACTACAGTAGTAATGATGTCACTATGGGTAATAGTTGTAATGATGTGACTGTGTTTAATGGTAGTAAAGACATCTGCTACTATTGGTTATATAGTAATAAAGCCATATCACTGGATAATAGTAGTAATGATAACTGTAACTAAGGATAGAGTTTTACATCATGCAAAAATGGAGGTATAGCATGTATTGCCAATGAAAATCATATATCACGTTCCCCTTTATAAGGTCTTATCACATATCAATTTTGCAACAAAAAGGTAATTATATGACCAGGTTTTCACCCCACTTAGTTAGTTACTTTTCAGTAATTTGACAAAATGTATCCAATAAGCATTTTATGTAATTTTATGTTATAATAAGAGTCCATTTTTTTTAAATTCTGGCCTTGTATCAACAATCTATAAATAGTTATGTTGTTTGTGCTGTTATGTACTCAAGGTAAACATCCCAAAAAGTTATGTCACATTCTGCAGTATCAATATGGTGTCATTACTATCATTTAGTTTTATAAGACTTAATGGCAGCTAAGAAAGTACAAATCTTCTCAGTCTTGGTTAAAAAATGAAAGAACCAACATCATCCAAAAAGTCTTCCAGTATAGATAGTTGTCAGAATTTCCCAGGTTCTTCCAAGATTAATCTAGGACACAATTAAGTGCAGGCTGGTTTGCAGTGAACATAATGACTGCCATACAATTTTGCCAACTCAGGTCAATAAGCTCTGGTTTGGAAACAAGAATCAAATAACCTCAAGTGTAGTCTGGAAAAACATTGAAGTAGTTTCAGACATGCAAAAAAATAAAAAAGAGCCAGTTACAAAAATTCTTGCAGATATAGTTGAATTCTGCTTTCTAAATGAGTTGACTGATACAAAATTATTGAAAATTGAGCAGAATATGGTAAGGTATAATTAGCTAAAACTTATTTAAAAAAGACAAAACACACAGCAGAGTTTATGTATAGTAAGCCCCTAGTTACACATTAACACAGGAGTATAAATTGTTGAACTGTTATGAATCCCTGTCAACACTATACTAAATATAAACAATAAATTAGAATTCTACCACTTGCAACAAAGTATGTAAATTCAAATATGTGATAAATGATTGTTGGAAACTTTTGAAATTAAATATAAAAAAATATATAATGAAACTGCAAAAATGTAAGGCTTTATTTTAGAAAGATTTACAGTGAGAAACCATTTTTATTGTCTTGTCATGTGGTCACATTACAAAAAAGGTTATGAATTCTGATCTAAGAATTTGTCTTCAAAAATTTTTTTATGTCAAACATTTTGATAAAAAGATAAACAAACTTAAAATTTTCAAATAATTCTCATAGGTTCCTGTTACTTGTAGGGTTTTAATACTATTTTTTAAAAAAACCCTCATTTTCTTTCTGGTTTTGGAATATTTTTTCAAATCAAGGATTAAAGAATCACTACCAAAGTTATTGTTGCCTTATCATAGTAAAAGGGATTTTAAAGGTAGCCATGTAGTTTTCTTCATTTTCTTTTTGTTGCAAAATATTGGCCACTTTGATTTAAATTTGACACATACAAAGCATAAGGTGCATGAATGGTGAGAAAAAATTTTTTCAATCCATATAACACTTCTTAATGATTGACATAAATCATGCCAAAAATTTAGTGCCACTTTATACCCATTTATTGCTCCAATCCAAGAAAGGATATAAAATCCCTTAGATATCAAAAGCACATAAATCACTGATGGGTAATAGTAGTAATGATGAGACTATGGATAATGGTAGAATGACATCATTGTGGATAATAGTAATATAATAGCACATCTAGCTACTTGTTACATTTTCTAACAGGACCAAAAAAAGGCACAATAGTCCATAAAAGCCAGTTTCTTTGGGTATTATTTTTGGTGTATATATTTAGAAAGCAGTAAACTGTTTTACCTACATTTTACTTTCATTTTACCCATGGTCTGTGCCCTTTAATGTGCTGTGCTTATAAAATCCTCATACTGGTTTCTTGGACCATGTCACCAATGCCAACTCTAACACTAGCAAACAAGAATAATGGTGTTACAACTTGTTCTTAAAAAGTTCATGGACACGAATATTAAACAAATTAAAATTGAGACTTGCACCAAAATAATTTTCATGCTAGCAACTCACCTCAAATGGCTACCTAAAATTTTCTAAATTGTCGGTTTTATATTGATCAAAGTAGATACAATTTAAAATTTGAATAAATAACTGTTTGAATCCACACACAAACGGACAAATAAAAGTGAACAAACAATTTTTAGGTTGACAAATTTTAATTTGGTTGCCCAGTTTACTGTTGTACCCTCATTCCCTAATGCACTGTGCTTTGTATTGATTTTTGTGATATGAATAACCACAAACTTTACCAACAACAGAAGGGGAAAAAAAGATGAGTGTTTTTTGCATTTTCATGTTACTGCAAGATTAAAATTTAAATAAGTTACACAGAAAGTTTGTGAGTACATTTTTAATTTAGTTTAGTTTGGTTCAATGGTTGTAAGATAGCAGATAGCCATCATGGCTTATGCAGTGGTTCCCTAGGGAGGAAAAATGACCATGAATACTATGTTTAAATTGATTCATACTATTCCTATTAACAATACTTATCAGTAATTTATTCTAGTCATTACAGCATGGTGGTCCAGTATTAAACTACTGTTGCTGTAGTTGAGGACCAGACTTTGATACCACATGAAAACAATTCAGTCTGGCATACAGTAGCTTCTTCTCTCTTATCTTCACTAGTTAGCTGCATAAGTTTCCTCCCACATCTAAAAATGAAGAGTTCTAGTAAAGATTTTCAGTAGGTTATTGCATTGGAGTACAGGGAAGTGTGCTAAAGAATGTGGCAAACCATCACTTCTATAAACAATTTATGCATGTGTTCTACTATTGGAGAAACACTGTTGATAGTAACATCTTCATTGATGGACATCGACAAAACATGCTGCTCATTAAAATGTTTATTGCAAACAAAATATTTTCTGATATCTAATCATATTAAAATCTTAACTATATTTAATTATGAACCCTAGTAATAGTAACCGCAGATAGCTAAACAAATTTGTTACTTTTGTGCTCAAACTCCTAATTATTTCAAAACCCATAATAAGTGCAGTGGATATTCCTGGGAAGAACAGATAGAATAATGCGTGTAGAAGAATGTCTCAGATTATTGTTAAAATAAAATTTTGTAAAATAATTTCAATGACAGAAATCAAAAAAAAAACAAAAAAAAAATAACAATCAAAATATTTTCTGATTCTGTTTTTCTGACCATTATTTTTGTTTGAGGGTCTATATACTGCCAACCTTAAGTTCAGATCACAATTGTAAATGAATGGAATAAATTTCCAGTGGTAGTTTTAAATAGTGTAAAACTATTTAAAAATTCAAAATGATAAGTATTTTGTTTTCTACTCTTGCTTCCTTGTAAAAAATAAATTTTATCACTGTCATTCTGACATTAAATCTAACCAGTTTACCATCAAACACAGAGAGGCTCAAATTTTTCACACTTTGTTTTAAAGCACAATTTAAAAACTTCCCTTACTAAAGATATGCCATACAGACTATCAATACATGAGTGTGCTGTACTGGCAACATGATAAGCTGAGCTAAACTTGTCAGTAATTTTATTTTAAAAATATTCTTAAAAAATGAATTTCAACTATTGGTATTGCCAATCAAAATCAGATAATTTAAAATATTTTTAAAAGTAATTCAAATTGACTAAAATTGTCTGTTTTGTTAGTTCTGGATACAATTTTTTTGTGATCCTTAAACATATCAGTCAATGTAGTGCCACACCAAAAGCATGTCTCTTCATTGAATGTTTTCCAAAATCTTCGCTATGAAGCTGATTTTAAAATTCTACTAATTTCACCATGAAAGGTTAAAATAAACTAATCAATCAGAGAAAATCTGAGTCAGTCTGCTTCTGTCATCATACCCAATGATGCTTTAATCTAACACAATTTAGCATCCTCAATCATTTACCGTATCCACCATTATGTAATAATTTTTAAGATGAAATATTTTAAGCATAGATAACTTTCATACCTAGGTATGTTTGATGAATTATTTATGTCCTTTTATACAGTGCCTTGTTTTATTAATCTGGCCAACCCCATAAATGCATCTGTGTGACTGAAATTTACATATTTCAGATGTGATTTTGTGCATGTGCACTATTATCATTAATATGTCCAGAATCATTGACAGATTGCCAAAAATTTTTCACATTTCTTGTAAATCTGTGGCCATAATTATAACAAAATTTACTGAGATAAATGTCACTGCTGCAGGAAAGCAATTTGGAAAATATTCAGTAACTACACCACAACAAGAATGTGCGATCACTCACCATGTCTGCACTCACTGTCAAGATTCTCTTGCTAACATCACCCATTTAATAGAAATGAGCCAAAAAAGAATATGTTGTCATCTCTGCCAACTTGGCTACAGACAGTGTAGTACTAAGAAACCCATTCTGTCCATCAGTTATAAAATACTTTGGTCAGATGACATATTTGGCCAGACCTTTGAATATTGACAGCCTATATACTCTTCTCCAATCTTAGTAGTCCAGTGTTTAGATTACCGGACTGTTAATGTTGAAAGCCTGAATTCAAATCCTAGTTGGGACCAGCCTGGTTTGGCATAACTCATTAGCATGTTTTTTTCCTTGCTTTTCTTCAATATGGGTTTCTTCTTAAAATAAAGAGATCTAATAAAGATAGGTTCCTTCATTGTTCTGATGACAATTAAATAATTCACCATATTCTCTTCCATTTTCTAAATCATAATATGGGCTAAAGTCTGGCATGGTGGAAAGAAAGAATTAGTGTTTATCAAAGGATATCAATTCTGCTAAGCACAATGCCATTTTAAAAACACACCTCCTACCACTATACCAACAAAGCATACTGAGATTTAATGCTCATATTCTTCAGGAAGATGGCATTTGTGTGACTCTAGTCTGGAAGAATCAAGGCATTCAGCTTCCTCCTTAATAAATCAATAACCTTGACATAATTCTGATCAACCACCTGTGGGAGCATCTGTATTTTCAGCTAAGAGCAACCTCTCCATATCACACCAATAAGATAGAATTAAAGGCTAGTATCACACAGATATGGGAGAACCTAGGCCAGATTGTGATACAAAATCTTACTGATTCAGTACCAAGAGCACAGAGGCTCTACATGCTGCAAAAAGCAGCTTGACCAAGTTTAACATAAAGAATTTCATTCTTTTGCTTATCTTTATTTGCCATTTTCTGCAATAAATACTTCAATAACAGATAAGGTAACCAAATCATTATGTCAGGGAAGTGTATTTTTTCAATTATCACAGATAAGATATAAATTATGAATACAGCTTTTGCATAAAATTTTGCTGAATACAGATGAATAAACTGTGTTTTCTGTATTTGTAGTTTTTCTAATAACAATAATAATTCAATCAATGTTATGACAGACATCTGTCATCTTGTGTCTTATTGGTCTTATTATCTGTACCATCATCAACATCACTTACTTACTGTTAGGTCACACTGAAAGTGATCAAAATTCCAATAAAAAATCAATTTTTGTAACAGGTTGAATATTGGAATAAGTAACTGTGATGCCAGTACATAGTATACCACATGGTTAGATATTTAAGGGAGCTATACACAACAGGCAGTCAGTCCACCACATGCTTAGTTATCTAGGGCATGGTCACATATTTAGGGGAATTACATACAACATGCAGTCCACCACATAGCTAATTGGTTAGGGAAACTACAAACAACACAATTACTTTCCTTTCCCTAAATTAAAAATTAAATTAAAAGAATGACATACTAAAAAAAGGAAAAAAAAAAACTGACTAATATTTCGTCATCAGTCATCTATGAAATGAACCACTAAAAAATCAAACTTCTTGAAACAATGGAACTAAGAAAAGTAATGGAATTCTGTTCAAAATACAGGTGACTGATATCAATATTTGATGATCAATGTGGTCTTTGGAGCAATTGTATGACTAATGAAAAATATGTGGAATTGGTTTTGACTTTTAAAATATCTATGGAAGATCAGACATTATGTCTTTGAAAACTGACCACTTCTTCAATGCACATGAATCTTAGCTACTAAATAAAGGATGATGTCCACATTTGTTAAAAAGATTAAACAAAAAAATAAAAAATCCAAATGTGCATATATAAGTAGACCCCTAAAAATTGTTTGTATTATTAGAATATAAATAGAATATGCAACCAATTTTTAAAATTCAAGGAACAATTTTTACCTGCAAACTTGGATTATTTTTTTACCATTTATTTCACGTTTAGTCAGCCTCTGCTTTTCTTGTAGAAAAAATATTCTTTTTAAAGCCAAGTCCAATTACTGTAACCTTTTGAACTGCTGCTGTTAGGAAACCTGGAATGTGAAAGGTTACATTAAAGAATGCTTTTAACTGGATTATCTGAATATATATATATATATTTTTTAATTACTTATCAGCACATCTTTATGTTTAGTCATTATCTTCCCCAAAATCTATGGTTGAAAAGGATTACCTTTCTCATGTAAAGAATGGATCATGGTGGGCAAGTGTGACATTATTTGAAATAAAGAATGCAGTGTGGAGGAGGTGAAAAACACAGAGAACATAAAGTGCATGTGCGAAGCACTCTTAGTTTGCTAGCTCATTCATAAATAAAGTCTATATATTAAAATTATTTGGCATATACAACCAAGTTAAAAAATCCTGCAAAAAAACATACTCATGAGATACTTATATTGCGGAATTTATCTTACAAAATTCACTAAAAAAACCCAACAAAAACAAATTACAAAATCCTAAATCTATATTTTTTTCTAGACCATTTTTTGGGATCTTTTTAAAATAATTATCAAAGCAAACGCAGTTAACAGTACTATTATAAATCAATTTAAAAATTGTTGATAAATGATACTCTTCCCTAGGGGCTCATATAAGCCATAGTGGATTCATGCATCCTTGTAACAAATACATCAAACAAAACTAAAGTACTTTCATTGACAAGGCTAAAGTAAAATTCATATAATTCAACAAAATTTCTTTAGAGGAAACTTTTATCTGTGAATAAAATCATACAAAATTATTCTCCAGTGAATATTTATTCATCTGGTATGAATGGTAAACTGTTTATACAGATTCAGAATCTTAGAGTCAACTTGGATTAAACCTCATGGCAGTCAAATTATCTTAACATTTTCCCCCTTCTTATTCCAAGCTTCTAAAAAAATGTCAAACTGAATACAAATACAAAACATTTTATTTTCTTGGTATGCCTATCTGTCATTAGATCACCAATGTACCACATAAGAAAGAAATGTCGTCTCCAAAGAATAATGCTTATGTCATACAATCAGCTAATTAATTTACATTAATTAAAGTGGTGATAGCTTAGAAATAATTTTTGTTCATTGTATGATGGATCTGTGAAATGCTTGCATGGTATCTCATTTACAAAGATTCCTGGTTTTAGTCTGGTGGGTTTGTAAGGTTGCTGCTCACGCTCAATCTTCACTAGCTCTGTACTATGCTTGATGTTTAGTCAATGGGTGTGGTTTCTATACTAGCCCTATCTAAAGGGATTTCTTCCCACTTCTATTTTAGGTGTTCTGGTTCACATATAAAGCTCACATGTTGTTGAAGATGTCAGAAACACAAAAGTGCCTTCAGTTGTCTAGTTTGTTCTATAGATTAGATGAGATAATTGGCAAAATCTTTCCTACTAAGGAATTCATAAAGTGAGATTCTATAGTGCTAGAGGTCATAAGTAGAAGATTTGAAAGAAGAATTCTTGGTTAGACATCAGGAAATATTTTTTCTTAAATAATTGCATGTTAATTTTTGGATGCTTTACCAAATAAGGTAATGAAAGCAGAAACTATCCATATTTTAAAGGAACTACATCTGCAATTTTTAGTAAAATTGTTCACATAAATCTTCTAATTTCACATTACTCTGACTTTTTATTGAACTATATCCATTATAATCTGTTAGGCAGGGGTAATGGAGCTGTGCTATTGTAGGTACAAGTAGAAATACCTGTACATTATTTTCTTTGTTGTTTACAAAAAAAAGAAGGGCTAAGAGGCAAGATTACTACCATAGGTGAGGTAGTAATCTATATACTATATAAACCCCAGACATATACTGGGAGTCATAATTGTGGACTTACCAAATAATTATCACATATTTCATATGTAAATCAATGTCTTAGTGGATATCAGAATCCATGCATGTAAAAATGTTTAATTACTAAATTTTGACACACTAAACTTTATTTAATGAAATATATCCTTGATTCAGAAAATAAACAAATTTAAATTAAATTAAAAGTGAATAATTTACTGTTTATATATTAATACTGTTGCCATGCTTGGCTTGACAAAGCAAGTCAGCAATTTTAGATAAATCATTACTGTTGTTATGGAAACTAATTAACTGTGCAGGAGATTTATGCTATCATTCTTTGTCATTGTCAAAAAAAAAAGTCCTTAACAGCCATATAGCCATATTCTCAGCTAAGTTGATCAAAAAGAGTAATTTATTCCACATGAATAATTCTGTCACTTGCTAATGTAATTTGGGTACTAGCTACCATTTTGGGTACATGAATATTAAGACTAAAGAAAATGAAAGTAAGCAACAAATCAATGTGCTATTTGCCCATGCACATGTTGGCAAAGCCTCAAATGAATATAAAGTGTGTGACTGTACTAGAAAAGAACTATTGAGTTAAAAAAAATGTAAGAAACTCCTCCACAAATATAAAAAGAAATGGTTGTCACATAGAAAACAAACACAAAAAATACTGCATCAATGATTAAAGATAATTAATACCTACAGACAAATAATATTAATTAGAGATACAACAACTGTGAATAAAAATAAAGTTTAATTTTCTCTAAAAACAATTAATATTCTATTTGGCTTCAGGATACAATAAATTACAAACATTGGAGCTTTTTAGGCCTAATCTCTGTAAACTTTTAATCTGCATGCAAATAAACTATGGGGCATGCCATAGTCTTCAACATTTCGGAAAATAAACAAAATGAATCTATAAATAAATTATGGGAGTAAAATACCTTAAACAGATCAAATATTTAAAAAAAAATAACAGACACATGACAACACTATGTACAAACTACATAAAATGTATTCTGATTATTTAATAATTCTGTAATTGCTGAGTACATTCTATAATCTGTATAGATAAATGATTAACTTCCCACTAATTAACTGATATGAAAAACTATTCAAAATATGTCTGCTTTATATCTTAATGACCATTCCTGGTCAGTCAATGCTTTTCTGTTCAATGTGGCCAGTGATCAATACAAGGTCTGTCGAAAAAGTATCCAACCTTAAGCTGGGAAAAAAAATTACGTACTTGGTGGGGTTCAATTGCTAATCCCCTTCGAAGTAGACCTCTTGTGCCTCCACACACTTAGCCCAGCGATCCTTCCACTGTTCAAAGCATGTCTGGAATGCTTCTTCTGGAATGGCTCTCAGCTTTGCTGTCGCATTCCACATGATGTCCTCTCGGTTCTCAAAGTGGGAGCCTTTCAGTAGCATCTTCATTTTTGGGAACAACCAGAAGTCAGAAAGAGCCATGTCTGGATAGTAGGGAGCCCCTGGTGAATGAGCAAAATGCCTTTCTTTGCCAAGAAACCTTGGATCAGCAGCGACAAATGAACTGGGGCGTTGCCATGATGCAGCTGCCAGTTTTGCGAGGCCAACAGATCTAGTCTCTTGTACTGAACTGCATCATGAAGACGTCAGAGGACTTCCTGATAGTACTCCTTTGTAACTGTTTGTCCTTCTGGTGCGTATTCGTGATGCACAATGCCTCGGTAGTTGAAGAAAACAGTCAGCATCACCTTGATTTTGCTCCGGACCTGACGTGCTTTTTTGGGCCTTGGCGATGTTGGGTGCTTCCATTGTGATGACTGAGCTTTGGTTTCCAGGTTGTACCCATACATCCACATTTCATCTCCAGTTATTATGGTATTCTGGAACTCAGGATCCCTGTTGGCAGTATCCAACAGGTCCTGCGCAACCTTAAGACAAAGTTGTTGTTGTTCCTGAGAAAGCAGCTTGGGCACAGTGCAAGCGCAAATCCTCCTTTAAAATTGCATGTGCAGAATTTTTACTGATCCCAACCTCGTCACCAATTTCCCGCACCGTCAAACGACGATCCTCCATTATCAAGGTCCGCACTTTCTTGATAATAACTGCATTGTGGCTTGTTGGTTGATGGCGTCCCAGAACGCTGGTCACTCTCCACCGATGTGCGGCCAACTTTGAACCTGTTGTACCATTATTTTATTTGGGTAACACCCATGGCATTGTCACCAAAAACGTGTTGAATTTTGCAAATTGTTTCCGCTTGGGTATCTCCAAGCTTTTGGCAAAACTTGATGCATGATCATTGCTCCACACGTACCATCATCATGGGTGAAATGAAAATGCGACAAATAAGTAGTACAGCACCTCACACAATGGCTACCTGACAGCAAATGACGCATCCAGCAAGCCCATCCGAAACCATGCATGCACCTCCACTATGCACACTTTTGCCTCCCTAACGTCATTACTTCCCATGGGAAAAAATAAAATTGGATACTTTTTCAACAGACCTCGGAAAAATTGAGGCTTTTAAAGTTATGAGCAACCACACTTCTATCATGATCAAAGTAATTAATTTACAAATCATTAAAAAACATGAAAGCCATTTATTTTCCGTATTAATTTAAATAAAGAAGCCAATGCAAAGTTGCTGACACACTACAAACACCCCAGAAAGATTATTTTGCAACTGAGATCACATCCATCTTAACTAATATATAACACTATTCATAACATTCTTAAGATAAATAAGAAATTTAAATAATTAAACATTTTTAAAAATAACTATGGATAAGCATTAGAAATAAAGAAAATGTTGGATTATCCTTCAGAGCCAGTAACCATAGGTTCATTACACTTTATCTTAGTGACAATGATACAGATAGAGTTAATCACTATGACTACTATTCACATTAAGAATGGTAACTTGTAATTTGATTTTTCTCATTCCAGCTCACTATGGTCTAGTTTTATTTTCATAGGAAAGGTAAGCCAATGAACATTTGTGTTGGCAAATAAGCTTTTCCATTTGCAGGTGATCAATGAAGTCCTGATAGTATCAATATTGGTGTTGAAATTCTAATAAGTTAAAAGGACACCCACCAGAGTGTTCAAATTAAAAGTTACAAATTTTGAAATTGATAAATACCTTATTATAAATTAAACTGAGATGTTATTGAGAATAATGTGCTATAATATGGGCAAGATGTCTCATCATTACTCTTGGATAAAATAATACTTATTGGAAGAAGGTTCTTCCAAATGGTGAATTATTTAACTATTTCCAGCATGGTAAACAAACCTATCAAAAATCTCTACTAGAACTCTTCATTCCAAAATGTGAGAGGAAACCTACAATGGCAGCTGTGAAGAGGAGCAAAATAAAAACCATGTTAGGGTGGTAAGCTAAACTGAGTCGGTGCCAACCAGGATTCAAACTCAGTTCCTCAAACTTAGCAATCTCATATTCTAGTTAGTTTTATCACACAGTTAGTTAAACCTGATTTTTTTTTTTATTTCCCACAATTTTTCTCACTGCTCTATTTCTCCCCTAAATAAGCAAAAAGGTATGAAAATTGTTCACTAAAATGACTAATTCATTAAAATGAATATTATCCAAACACACTCTTGAAGTTATTCTTTCAAAATTTTTCCACTTTCATTTATGATTCACAAAAGATATGAATAATCAGAGCTGACATTTTCATGAATAAGAGGTACTAACATAAATAAATAGAATGATAATGGAAATCATTGTCATGAGATTCTGATTGCAGTTAATTTGTGAAGTTACCATATTTCTCATACCTGATATGAAGCAGATGTGCAATAGTCACAACATCTTTAAATAACACTCAAACTATTTAACCATAGGCATATCTGGGCATGTCAAGCCATGCAAAAGTATCTCCTGGAAAATCTGTTATAGTTCTATTTGAGCAGGACAAAAAATGATGCTCCTATAAATTTATCAAAAAGATCAGCATCCGGCTATCTATTAATAAAACTGATTTGTCTAAGAAATACATACAATAACCATTTATTCACTCAAAACAGTAATAATATGCATATTTGTATTATATAAAAAATCTACTATTTTATAGGTAGATATATTAACTAACATGTCATGCATAGTTTTGAGAGCAATATACAAAACAAATGTAAAATTATAAAATGAGTTTCATAAAACTCAAAATTGTTTAACTAGTGTAACTTAAAGCAAATTCTGCATATTCTACATTATAAAGAAAGCTTCTATAAGTACTGAATGTAAATAAAATTGACTGTGCTTTTATAATGTAGTTGAAGGCCAAGATCAACTGATGTACAAAGACCTGAAAGACACTGTTATTATTATTATTATTATTATTATTATTATTATTTATTCTTATTATTACTACTACTACTACTACTATTACTACTACTTTAATTGGCTATTTTAGTGTAAATCAGATAGTACAATTTTTTTTAAAATTCAGAATAATTTAGCCAACATCAGATTAATTTGCATCTCTGCTACATCAAACCAACTTTTTACTTCTAGCCACACTATCTTACTAAAAGTTCCAATAAGATAAAGTGTAATAAAAACATACAAAAAATTAGCTTCATCTTTGTAAAAGATGTAGTCTCAAATTCCTGGTGTGTACTAGGAAAATCAACAGTATTCCTTCTTATCATAATATAAGTCTAAATTATGGTCCACTATGAATTTAACTCACTCTCACTCCTTTCTGAAGAATTACAAGTGGAGAAAAGCAATCAGTTAAGAGATAAACAAGAGATGATTCTTCACTGAACAATTCAGCACTCACACTGATGAGATGAGATTCACACAAACAAAGGCCAAAAGGTAGAAACAAAAATATGCAGACAGACAGCACACAGACAACCAGACACCATAACACATACATGCAAAAAGCCAAAAAATAAGTAAAATCACACATAAGTTAGTAAGTTTTGATGACCTTCAAAATTCATTATGATCTGATACCTTAACCAAGATTTAAACTTTTCATATCCTAAATATGGAAAAAGCTATTCAGATTCACACAAAAAATAACAAGAGTAAAAATATAGAAAAATCTTTATAATAAGGGATTGTTGACACTATGCAGATAACATGCACTAAGAGAAAAAAAAAACAGATGGGTAGAAAGCACATGGAATGCAACTAGCTTGCATCAAAAAAAACACACACACACACACACACACACACACACACAGCTCTTCATACAAAGGCAGAAAACAAACTGGCATAAAGAACTTACATTAGGCAAGAGAACACATACCTATCAAGCTCAACATAATAGACACAATTCATTTTCTAATATATTCTTTTAATTTTTAATTCACAATTCAAAGAAACTATACAGTATTGATTATGAACCTAAATCAAACTGTTACCAAATAGACATTCAAAGTGAAAATATTTGTTTTATTAATACAAGGACATACTTCCTCTAAAAATAACACAAACAAAATCTTAGAAAAACAATTTTCTGGATATTAATTCTAAATTCCCAGCAACTAATTTGTTGTTATTGATGATACCTGATCTAGTGAAAGAAATTAGAAGAGATGCAACACCTACATTTAAGGTAAGATAAGATACATTTAATCCATCACATTATTTGCAATCTTAGATTTTTTCTTTTTACATTAATCTCAATTTTAAGTATATATGAATACATATTTCATAGCATTTTAAAGTTTCAAGGCATTTTTGTTATTGTACTTCATAAACATTTTTTTTTTTACATAAAGCATGATTTTATTATGTTGCCTTAAACCGATGACTATTTAAATACATATTTATGCACCTTCAAAGGTCTATTTCACTTTGGTTTTCCCATACATCTTTATTGACAGTGTTTTCTTGTAAGGTCTTTATAAGTCAATCAACCATAAATGTACAAACAAGTGGTTTTCACTTTGCAAAAACTAAAAAAAAAGAAAGAAACATTCATCTGAACTCCCATTTTCAAAGGGAGACAAAGCAGTTTTCAATTCTATCACAAACACATTCACTAGCAATGCAAGGTGTGGTTCTGCTTTTAATCCCCTTTATAAAACGTCTAGCTTATTCTACTGATGCCTTTTTTTATTTTCTCAGGAAGAGAAGTTATCAATGTCCATTTATTTCTTGCAGTAGTTTGCACTACTTTACTTCAACCACAGAAAAATAATATATGGATGCAGTTTCTCCATCAATCTTATTTTATATTGCAAACTTTCAGTTAAACAACCAAAACAAATTTAAACAAAATTCAACTAATGAGATGGTTTCCTTTCTCTACAAAATTTCATTTAGATTCCAATTGGAAGTAGAAATTATGTAAATTGAAAGTAAGTAAAATAATTTTCATAGTATGTTTATTGATTCTGTAAATAGTTTGAGAGAGAGAGAGAGAGAGAGAGAGAGAGAGAGAGAGAGAGAGAGAGAGAGAGAGAGAGAGAGAAAGAGAGAGAGAGAGATGGAGAGAGAGAAAGAGAGAGAGAGAGAGAGAGAGAGAGAGAGAGAGAGATGGAGAGAGAGAGAGAGAGAGAGCGAGAGCGAGAGAGAGAGAGAGAGATGGAGAGAGGATAGAGAGAGCGATGAGAGAGAGAGAGAGAGAGAGAGAAAATGCAGAAAAATGAAAAGAAAAAATGATTTAAAACGATAGAAGAAAAGAGATTACATAAAAAAGAAAGTATAAATGAGATGTAGCTCAGTTCAAAGAGAAACAGTTTGCTATAGTTTTTCCACTAAATGTATCTCAAATATTTTTGCAAGTTTAAAAATACCAAAAGAAAGAGAAAACACTACAATACAATAAATGAAGCAATGTGTACAAATGATACATTAAGATAAAGGTTAGAGATACTTAAAAAGAATTTTACCAAACCTATGAAACCTAAAAAACAGTTCATTTTTTAAAAATATACAACTAAGAACTTCAACAATTTAAAAATAAAAGGAAGAAATCTCTTATTTATATGACTTAATAAACAAGTTAAAGAGAAAAAACAAACAAGCATTCAACACCGAAGAAGAGAGGTAGTTTCAAGTCAGCATAAAGTGAAGACCACAGATTTCAAGAAAGCCACTACATGCTGCTAGATTTTGACATCATTACTACCCAAACAAATTATAAAAATAACAACAAACTGAGATACCACCTTGCCTTTACCCAGAAGAATATCTGCAAGATCCCCACACAATCTTTCCTATAGGAGCAAGAAACTTAAGTTTTGCCAAATGACCTGGAAAATTAGTATTTCCCAAATGATTTCAAAGAAATCTCCTTTGTACATCTTTTGAGCTGTCAGTAAATATGAGAGGATCATCAAGCACAAACTGCTGATACAATAAATCCAACAAGGTTTATCATCATCCTATAGACATTTTTTCAAAATAAAAAAAAAAACAAAACAAAATATTACAGATGAATGGTAATAAGTTTCAGTCGCATTTATTTTCTGTGATGCTCTAAATTATTTTCCTAAGATAAATTTTTGAGAGGTCTGACCTCTATAAAAGGTTAGGGAATTGTAAGGGAAAACCCAACTTTGTATCTTCCTTTTAGAAACCTTAAAACAATATTCCCCATCTACAACTAACCATGATGGTTTGAAATGATTCATTTTAATTTTAAAAAAATTACCCTTTAGCTCCCTCTGGCTGCTATGAGAACTGATATATTGGAGTCCACCTATACATAAGACAGGGTTAGTCAGTATTGTCTGGGATACAGAGGAATCCCTTTGTGTTTGCTAAGAAAGTTGAGGCATCTAGGTATCGCAGCATGCTACACCACCAATTATCTTTAAACTAACATTTTTTTTCCTTAAAAATAATAATAAAAAAACAAGGAAAATCCAGAAAAAAAAATTCTCTTGCTGTTCTTTAGCTGACACTCAGAATGAGAACAGAATGTGTGTCAAAAAGTTGGTTTTGGGATCCACCTGAAAACTGTTCAATCTGCAATTTGTAGTTTTAATTTACCAAATTAATTAATGAAATTACATTTTAAATCAGATTCCAAGAAAATCACTAAATGTATCAACTATGAAAATGATAATAATAATAACAAACAAACAACAACAACAAAAAAAACAATAATAACAACAATAATAATAATAATTAATAATAATAATAATAATAATAATAATAATAATAATAATAATAATAATAAATGGATGCTGAGTCAGTTTATGAAAACTGTTAAGCTAGCAACTAAAATAAGATCACCTTCTAGCATAGAGGGCTGTGGAATCCCTTTTTTTTATCTAGCAACTACCATGCAAAGACAGTTGCATTAAAAAGCTTAGATTGCTTTCACTTAAGGTGGCCTAATGTGTAAATATCCTCACTTTCAGTAAATCTTTCCTACAATCTCTAAAAGATTCAGGAAAAATTGATCTGGAGTTACAACACAACAAATACGTCATGTGCTCACAGAGCTATCAGACGAGGTTTCACATTTACATTGCAATTGGTACCAAGACATATTGGCCTTCCAGGCAATGAAAAATTTGACAAAATTACCAAAGCTGCTACTAAGTTACCTCGGCATGAAGCCAAAATTGACTGCTTGGCGATTGATGTAAATGTGAATTGGAAAATGAAATAGCTATGCAGATTTGAATCTGAAAACAACACCTACCTTGATTTGAAGGAATTAAAATCAACAATTATTTGAAGAGATTTTCACAAGTTACTACAAATTCTAATTACCAGATTACATACAGGTCAGTTCCTCCTAAACACAAGGTGTAAGTGGCCACTTCAAAGACATGCCCCAATTGTAACATGGCTAAAACTTTTAAACATTATCTCAGAGAATATCCAAAGACAAACAAACTGTTGGGACAGCACTATTCCAAGCACTGTTGAGATGCTTTTCAAAAACATCAAACAAACAAATCAGTTTCTCAAAGCTAAATCAACATCTATTAGGATGACATGAGAGTAATACTATGAAACTTCAGAGCAACTAAGCAAGCAATGCTTATGAGTCAAGTATAATAACAAGGCATCACCTCTTAGTATTTTGGCTATTTTTTTAAATAGTCCAGGGATCTAATGAACCATCATAGATTATCTGTATTAACAATCACTGCGACTTCTAGTATGCCAGCATCTATAGTTCCATTTTGTTTTATCAGGCTGGAACAGTTGACTGACCTCTTAGAACATCTACTAGTAAATCAGGGCATAAAATTCCAAAACTTTCACCAACTCCTGATTCCACATTTTACCAAGTCCATACAAGCTAAACATTTTAAGGTAAAAAAAAAGATGACTAGGTTGTTGCTATTACAACAGGTTAAGTAAATGCTCTGAGTGTGTTTTAGCCTTAACCCCTGGTAACGTAGTATTTTTGTTAATGAGTGATGCTTTATCATTTTTTTAAAAATCTTTTTGTTTTGTCTATTCATAATACACTCATTCATATATGACTCAAGAAAAAGAATATAGTCTTTGTGAAGAAAAATCTGTTGAGTTAGTTTAAATGCATCCTGGGTTATAATTCAAATATCAACAATGCAGAAATTTTGCCACAGATAAAAATGACTCCTCCCCCTTATGATTACAATCATTACTTATTCAGCTGCATTTTTCACAGATCTGCCAACATTCATATCAGCAACCCTCTGTACATTTTTAATGCAATAAAAAATAAAATAACTCTTAAACAAAATCTTTTTTTTAAAATCAAATTTGTTTATCTTTTCTTGATTTAAATTGTATTATTTTCTTTTTTATTTCTAATGATTAAAAATTAACGACTTCATCTGTTTGTTTGTTTCTTTATTTATTTCATTTTTGGAAGATTTTTTTTATATACATAGTTTCACTTTATAGTCAAAGAAAACAAAATGATTTCTTGTCAACAAACCTTAGATAAGCTAAAACGAACTTCTACTTTGTATAACAAGTGAATAAACTTTTTTGTAAAATTAATATTCACATTTTAGGACTTTAATGCTGGAACTAAAAATAAAACATCTGGATAAAACCATTCTCATTGTATTATTATTATTTTCATCAAATGCCTTAAACTAGGAAGAGGATGTAAAACAGTTCAACACAGGTACACATAAAATCAAATGATTTAATTGGGGTAAGTAGGAATCCATAGTGAACAAGAAAGAACGAGATCAGTCTGCTGTGTTAGATACTGGTTGGGTGGTTAATGTATGAGTTTGTGTATTTTTATAGGTTTGATTAATAATAGGCTTAAATTATTACAACCACAAACACTTCAAATATTTTATATGCTTACAGACTGGTTTGTTATATTTTTTAATGAGCAAGTTTTGTTAGAAAGCTATATAAACCCCCAAAATTTACTTTCCTGGTGATCTCATACAGTGATGTAAATAAACCAAGATACCTAGAAAAATATGGAGTTTGTCACATTAATAATTCCAGGTGAAGATAAAAGAGGAAGGTATATTTATTGTTCTGACATAGCAGAAAGACCTAGAATATTTACTTCAGTCTTTTATGGGGAGTGTATTTTTGGGCTTACAAATATTTCAGTCACAGAGTTACAATGCCTTTTTTTTTAAAGAATGTTTATTTAACTTTAAAAGCCAATTCTGAAAGAATTCGACGGGGTAGATGAGAAGGACAGTATGGAAGAAAGGTGCATTTAGTGTGTAGGAAAACTGCATGCATCTAGTGGCAAAAAGATTCTGATACTGGCTTCGAATGTCAGCGCCCTGAATGTTGACAGATGTGGTCGGGTATACACATATAAACAGCGTCTCTGTGTCCTTAGATAGTGGATCGAAGAAAAGTCACGGTCGACAGAGGAAACAAGACGATAAAGCAAAACAAACAATATAGGTGAGTGGAGTCAGGCTAGTGGGGGCGTGGTGGTGGTGGTGGTGGTGGTGGTGGTGGTGTGGTTGGTGGGGTTGGGTTGTTTGTACTTATCCTCTCTCTCTCCCGCACTAATCTAGATTGCTGGTTACGTGTCAAGATGTCACAATATAAACCCGATTGGTTGTGATCAGCAAACGGACAAGACAGGCTGCTTGGAAGTGAAGAAGAGAGAGGGGGGGGGGGGAAACAAACCAACAACAACAACATTAACCCTGGAACTTTGCGTCGCACGGATCTGTTGTTAAGGTCGGCGCAAGAAAACAATTACCTGGCGAACTAGACACTTCGCTGGTTCTCGGGCAAACCAGCGTTACTACGATCACACTGAATAAAAGTAAAGCACCGTCTGCTAAAATAAAAAAAAATTAGAAAGGAGACAGACCATCATCATCATCGTCGTCGTCACTGGAGAGGAGATAGAGAGAAAAAAACAGTGAGGACAAGTAAGTCAATGACAACAAAAATACAGCTTATCACTAACATCTTACTATCGGTCCTCACTTACTAAGGACTACCTAAGCTAAAATTAGCAATATTAAATTTACGTAAAGCTCCTACCTGGCGTAGAAAATTAGCATATGAGAGTAACGTCAGCCATATTAGCAGCTCAGTCAGGGGACCGCTCATTTTATTCTGACGGGGAATGAATATTTTGGTTTTCTGCTCAATGGAAATAGAGAATCTGGGCCAAACATTCCGTCTGCTAGCTTTTACTATCATAACCTCCCATACCCGACATCATTTTCTTGTTGTTTCCTATCTGCACTTGTGTAATTTTAAAATATTTATTTAACTTTGTTAAAATATAAATTTCCGCTGTGATGGTGGTGGGAATTAATTAATTTTAAAATATTCCCTTCCAAATTTTAGCATACATAATAAATTCCAAGCTGCAGCAGCAAAAGTAAATGATGGCGAGATAGTTGTGACCTGTTTTTTGTTTTTTTATTGTTGTTTGTTGTTGTTGTTGTTGTTTTTTTTTTACCTTCAGAACTGTCAGGAAAAAGTAAACAGTTGAGCGGGGGAGTCCCGTAATTATTCACTGGCAGGATCAAAATAAACAGCAATTGTTGTGTGCAGCACCAACGACCAATAATAATAATAATAATAATAATAAAATAATAATAATAATAATAATAAATAATAATAAAAAATTGATAATTATATTTATTATAAATAATTTAGTTCATCAATAAAATGTGGCGTATTTATTTCCTAACATTCTTTCTCTCTTTATTTTTCAAAACACATTGTCATAGTAACCGGCATGGTACATCTTCAGGTAGGTCACCAAGTCAACTGTAGTTTGAATCATGACGTCATCATGATGAAAAGAGAATTTTCTGATCATTCCAGTGAAAAAATAATAAAATAAAATAATTAATTCTTTTATTTATTTATATTTTTCTCTGGAATTTTCATGGGAGTGCTATTAGCTAAACAAAAAACTTAAAGAAAAGAAAGAGAAAAAATGGAGGCATTTCAAGAGTTAATTATGTAGCTCACTATTTATCTCTTTTTCACAACTTTACGTCCAGACCTTCTATAAGTATTCTATTCGATTTTTCTGCATTAGAAAGATGTTCTGTCCAGGTGTTAAAGAAAAGTGTCACGTGCATTTCTTAAAAATGCCAAAATGCAAGCAACTGAACGTAATTTTTGTGGTATTCGACCATGGAGAGTCCATAAAATCTGGAAATCATTCTTTAGTAACCTGCACCTTTGATACCCGCCCAACGAGGAAGGAGAGATTCGTGGAAAGCTAGAAATGCAGTATGAAGACAATTAGGTTCTGTGATGCAAATCGCCTCCAGCAAAGAGAACGGTCTCTGCTACTGTAGAATGATGTGGTCGAATCAGCGAAGAATTGTCCGACGCACCGGTCGTTTTCCATTATAAACGATGCCGGACAGCGCCAAGATGAGAACAGGAATTCTAATGTGCGCGATAGAAGCAGGGCAATAAAAATGAAAAAGTCTTATGGGTTGGGGAGACATCCCTTGTAGCATCACTTTCTTCTTACAAAAGGATAAATGCCTGTATTAGCAGGGTTTTTTTTCTGTTGAAATCAAAACGAACCAAGGTTTTTCAGTTTTACTCGGATGTAATCTCTGGATAAAGTGATACAAAAAGCACCCTCACACAATAATGTTGTCAGTTACTTAAACGTGAGCTAGTGCATTATTTACTTGCTTCCATCGATGTTTCTCATAATGGTCGCAAACTTAACTTTTTGTTTTAAAAAGTGAATAGATTGGAAACCATGTCTCCACCATAAAATTACTAAGATGTTTTTTTTATCAGAAAACAGGTGATTCATTTGCATTTCGTGAGATCCTTTTAAAACATCGTTTTCATCTACAGAAAGTGCGTCAGCAACCTAAGCCCATCGCTCTGCAACATTTTCAGTTTTTTGTTTACTTTATTAAACTCACCTAGTTGAGCCATTCTGTTTTGAAAGAGAATTAATTTTTAAATACTGTACATCTCTGTATTACTTGGTAGAATTTTGAAAATTAAACAATTATTTCTTGCAAAGGAAAAAAAGACAATAAAATAAGAACAAAATGTTTTTTTTTTTAAAAGGCTTGTGTAAAGGGAGTACGTCGTTAAAATTACTTTAAAAGTTGTACGGAAACAGCCGTAAGGAAATTTGCAGTTATCCAGGAGGAGGCACTAATAACAACTGCGCATTATATCTTCAGGCGTAATGTCCAATAAAAAAATTCTGCTTACAGAATCGTGTATAGTGAGGTATGAGGATTGTGAACGTTGTGCGAATATTAGCAACGAGCAAAAATAAAGTTCACACTTCATCAGTTTGCCGTAAGAATTTCGTTCTTAATATTTTAATAAATAGTTTTTATTATTATTATTATTATTATTATTATTATTATTTATTATATTATTATTTTATTATTATTATATTATATTCTTATTATTATTATTATTATATTATTATTATTATTATTATTATTATTATTAAACCGCACAAACCCACAAACATAAATTTGATAACTCACTTTCACACTATCTATATTTTTAGACATCAGAAAAGTTTTTCCCATCGAATAGAAATCTAGTTTGTTTTTTTGCTAAACAAAGAGAATCCCCTTTAACGTGTAGCCTATCCAGACGTGGCGGCTGCAAAAACCGTCCCAAAACAGTGATTAAAAGTGCAATAGTGAATAATTTAATATTACCTCCTTCGGCTACATATGTTTTGAAAACAGTTTTAACATTTAACTTATTCTTTTTCTTCAACGTTTACGATTATTGTCTACAAATTGGATGGCATCAAGCATATCCATGTACCAAATCTCAAAAAAGCTCTGAAAAGTATAAATTATTTATGTCCGTAAATGTTAGCGAAGTCTTTGCTCTTTCAATGTATATTTTTCTTTACATTAGGTCAAATTTAAATTCGTCTTTTACCCGTACTGGATGAAAAGTCCGTCTTTCTTTAACGGAAACTTGATATTCTATGCAGTGATGCCGTGCAGATTTGCTGTTGTAGTATTTTTAGTTGATAATAAACTGAACTTAGTTCGAAAATTTCCTCTGGTTTTGCGGTATTAACCATCTCTGTGATTCGTTTTGCTTTCTTCTTCCGCAGTCAACATTGCCTACATCAGTAGCCATACTTGGTGAAGTCAGATAGTGCTGATTACCGTTACTAAGTGTTGCCGTACCTGTTTTTCAAAGAGCTTGGTACAAGATATGGAAAGTCCCAGTAAAATCTCTCTAGTTAGCTTTGAGAGAAAACCAGAGTGCCTGGAAGAAACTCAGGTCGAAGAACTGGTACGGAAGAGCGGGAAGAAACCACGACATTGGAGGTTTACCAAACCAAGTAATGTTGCCAATTGGGAAATGAACTCTGACTCTGAGCCACAGATGGCCCGTAAGGCTCACTTGATCACCCCCACCGCTTTTGTTTTAATTTATATTTGTACAATAGTTTTGTGAAACAGGCGTTAGGAATTAAACCATCTACTGTAAAAAGAAAAACAGTGAATTTAATTGGCAAGTGTGACGTAAGGTGCTTTTAGCGTGTTAAATATTTCATGTGTTAGAGAATATATCTTTAGAAACATTGCCTTAACTTCCCTACGAAAACAGGTATGGCCGTCTGTAAATCATTCTTTGATAACACTGGTCAACAAAATTAAATATATTATACTCATTATGAATGCAAACCAACTTTTTTAGACTAATTTTTCATGCTGATTTCAAAATTTCACTCCATTTGTATGCAGCACGTATCAGTTTTTCAATAGATACATGCAAATATTTACATATTTGTATATATGAAATCATTAACGTAATAAATAAGGACATATTATTTTTAGAAAGTAAAATGGGTTTATTGAGTTAAAAATCATCACTATCATTCTACAAAGAGTGAATACACAAAAAATGGGTCAGACAAAAACAGACAAAGTTAGAACAACAGAGTTAGAAACATTGTGATTTGGATTTCCTGCGGTGTTCCTGATCTGGTTGATCACGGTAAAGTGTCCAGCAGTAGTCAGCCAGCATACTGTCATTCCAGAAGCCTTGGTACCGTTTCTCCATAGCACTAATGTCCTGGTGAAATCTTTCACCATGTTCATCAGACACTGCTCTAATGTTATCTGCGAAGAAATCCAGATGGGAGTCCAAGAAGTGAACTTTCAGTGACATGCGACATCCCATTGCTGAGTAACATTTCAGAAGATTCTTGATGCCATCCTTGTAGTCCATTGCCTTCTTGTTGCCCAAGAAATTCTCACAGATCAAATTGAAAGCATTCCAGGCAGGCAGTTCCAGTTCATCCAGTGTTGTCTTGAAGTTGACATCTTTGAGTACTTCTCTAATTTGGGGTCCGACCAAGATACCCTCTTTCAACTTCGCCTGTGTGATTTTTGGAAACTTTTCTACAATATACTCAAACCCTCTGGCATTTCTCTTCCCTATTGTCTTTACAAACTGTTTCATCAGTCCAAGCTTTATATGCAAAGGAGGCAATAGGTCATTACATTGATCTACAAGAGGTGTATTCTTGACGCTAGACAGTCCTGGCTGGCATGATGTTCTTATCTGCCAGTTTGATTCCGAATAATGTCTGTCAGTTGCCAAACTATCCCATAGACACAAGAAACAACAGTATTTTGTGAAACCTGACTGCATTCCCATTAACATTCCAATGACTTTTAAATCTCCACATATTTTCCATGAGTATCTTTCATAGGCAATGGCATGAAGTAAAAGTTCCATATTCTCATGGTCTTTCGGCTCCCTCCATATCATTGGAATGGCAAAAGGCTTGGACTTCTTCCTCTTATTGAACCAGTCACGTAAGCCATTTGAGCAAGCTGAGCAGATAAAATGTGGTGCCCATAACTTGTCCTGATCTCCAAGAGAACAGTCAAAGTATAGCTTATATATCTTCTTGATCTCTGGTGTTATTGTACGTTTTTGAGCTTTCACAATAAATTGTCCACAGACATAACAAAACACATCAGGAGGATTTCTACACTGTCTTGACATTGTTAACACTGTAAAACAAGTAAGGAAATAGATACAAACGGTTATACTTATATTGAATTTGAGATGATGAAATATTTCATCAGACCAATTATGACTGGACAATTTGAGATGTTGAAATACCTATTTCATCAGACAAAACTTGATTGGTTAATTTAAGATGATGAAATATTGCATCTGAACTATGCAGCAATGAATAATGTAGTTTATTTTAAAGGTATGTTTCCATGATGTAGATGAAATACATGCATACACGTCATTAACTGGAATTTCTATATAATGCATGAGCTAAAACCAAAAAACTTTCTCATCTTGAAAACTGTACGTGATGTCAAAAAGCTAATTGTATATTTGAAATCAGCATTAAAAACTACAATAAGTACACCTTGACATATACTTGTTGACCAGTGTAACCAGAGTAGTAATCAGGTTACTGTAGACCAGAGTAACTCGATTACTACTGACTAGATCTCACTATCTCAGTAAATTATAAGGTTTAGTAAAATACGTACTTGATGGGATATTTGAGCTTGCATAAGCCTCACACAAACATAAAGTTCGTCTTAGTAAACGGTCCGTATTACAAAACACAATACATTACTGTGTGTGACAAACACCTGACAACAATAAAAGACTTTTACGAGGAAATATGTAATTAGCATTTATTTACAAAACCACATTTCGGCTTTGACGGAATAGACACAAGAAATAAATGTTATTGCTAATGGTAAAACCGGAGATCTAAGAAGAAAAAGCACGTAGCTAATACGAATACACGGAGTTTTATGGAGACGCTTTGATTTAGAAACATCACAGAGGTGAATGTTACTCGCAAGTCAGTGGTGACACTTTCAAGAGTCCAACCGACATGGATATTTCACAGAAGACGACATCGCATGAAACAACAAACCCAGAAACAAACAAAATTAGAAAAAAAGAAAAGAAAAGAGTGAGACCTCCAAGTTTAAGAGAACATCTGTTTATTCTGGAACCATACATATCGTTGACAAAATATGAGTGGAATAAATATTCTGTGGTGCAACTCTTGCCTTATGCGAGGCGTTAATGTATAAGTCAGCAGTCTTGGTCTGCCGCATCGAAGCCCAATCTTGGCATGGAAACTGTATTGGACACTCTCTGGAAGAGAGATTTCGGGTATTGCTTGAGGATACGGAGCTTGTTCAGTGATTGGTCGGGTCACGGTAGAGTTGTGATGCTCTGACTCGCTTTCTGTCTTTTTTATTGTATGCGTAGTGTGGATTACTTTTGCAAAATGTTGATGTATCGGTTAGAAGTTACAGTTACTTGCACACCATCACCTGTGATCATCGATTGGCCCAAGTTGCATCCAGAATCATGGAAGGCAGACCACCACATACGTTTCCATCGAAGATTCCTCTGCTGGACGGAGTTACGCCTTTACATGACCGTTATTTGAGAAGTGAGAAAAACTTAGATCATCGGAATAAAAGACAGTTCCAAAAGGCGTGGTAGCATCTGCGATGATCGATACAGTCGACAACTGACATTGCATGGTTTGGCGAATGGTTCGTGTCTCGCTTGTGTTGTACCCTACAAAGTGCAGAAATAATATCTGATGGTTCTCGCGGAGACCTGCAGATATTCTAGATATTCTGCTACATTTGCATCCGAATGTTAGGGTTTGGCTTTCAGGCTCCTATCGCAAAATGCTATATACACAGTGCTTTGGAGATTTTCCATTGGCTTCTACCACCGTCCCTATCTCCACCAATGCGTCCTTTTACAAAATTTATTAGTTCCAGTGAATATCCTATTCGTACCAGTTTTTTCTTCACCATAGAATTTCTGTTAAAATCTATTCTAGCACATCCTGCAATTGACCGATACAAAACAAAGGTTTACTTGGGTTTGACCATGTCTTTTCGGTATTTTTTCTTTATTTGGAATTAATATTTATCACTTGTGAAATATTGGGTAGCCCGTTGGTCCAGCCCATTTGGGACCGGCTGGGTTTGGTGGACCTCCAAAAGATTTAATGTCGCTTTTCATCACCAACAGGCGCATGGGCTTCCTTCTACATATAAAAAATAGAAATTTCTAGTAAGACCTTGTTGCCGAACTCTGTAGTAAAGAACTGACAACACTTCCTACGCTTCTTCACCAGTGATGAATCTCTTGTAGACATCGATGTAAATACAACAACAACATCAACAACAACAACAACCTGTGAATTATAAGTCATCATTTATAAGATGTTTCTAGTACTTCTCTACCTTGTTGTTTTTTCTTTCATTCATTTATATTCTTACTGCATTTTAAATTAATGCTTGTATTTAAACTCTGGTTTACTTAGTTTCTTTTACCTCCTTGGTGAGATAACATGTTCAGATTTATATTCTTATTTCTCCGTAAAGAAAAGGGTTCCTTCTCTCACGGTCAACCAGCACCAACTTTTCTCAACGCTAGTAAGCGGTTTTGATTTTTGTTTTTTTCCAGTTAGGTGAGAAGACCTTTATTTCTTCTCAGATTTGAAGCTGTGTTTCCAAATTGGTCTCTTTGTTCTTGTGGTCGACTGCCAGCCTTGTTGTTGTCACTGTGTGTTACAAGTTATTTGCTTTTCTTTGGCCTGGTTAGTTTATTTACATCTTAGTTCTTTTGAATATTTTCTTTTTTCTATTTTAAAATATTGACGAACTTCGATCTTTTTAAAGTAATATAAGCATCTGATTAATGGAGCGTGACGTTATGTTTCCACAGGCAACCATTCATGGCGTCATCTATGGTTGATAAACCTGATAAAGAACAGTGTATGAGATTTAGTCCCGAACTGAGAAAAAGACCCGTGGATAAACCTGCACTGACATAATTTGCACGTGGAAGTGTATTTCACAGAAAGAGAAAGGTGAAAGGAAGGGAAGACTGAGTGTGTGACTCGAGAGAACATTTCCTGACATATCTACGAGTCTGGGTTCCTACACAAAGTGCAATGAAGCTACAAAGGTACGTGCACTTGTTTAGTCGTATAGTTTATATTTTAGTTTATCGTGAGAATTTGTGAGGATTTTTGCCAGTTGGATGTGAAGACGAAAAAGAGCCTGAATCACGTTGAAAGAAAGATGCATGGAAAATAATAGTACATTATAGATGACAACAAAATGAAAATTACAGCTGCTTAGTTACTCCTATAATAGTTTCAGAATGACACCTACACCACGGTCTTTCATTATACCAGATAACTGGCGTTTACAAACGTACATTTATGCATAGCCTATGCAACTGATTCTCAGACTTTACAGCTATTTTCATATATTAAATAAACGAAAGTAGTTTATAATCGCTAATGAATTCATTATTGCAAAGTTCGTATGATGATTCAGTTTTCCTTTCTCTCTATTAACAGCAGATAGTCGTCTGTTGAGTCAAATATAAAAGTAACATTTTCCAGAATCTCTGAAGTCTGAATAGGGTTAAAACCGAAAAATAAGGATGGATAGAAATTTACGATCGATTGATCATTGTTTCTTTCACATTATATATCACAGCAGCACTTTATCTATAAAGCTGCTTGTCTCTCGGTACTACAACTAGAAATTTATCAGTCTTATTCTGTTCTTCCAGGTGCTGCAAACACGTAATTTATAGTTAGGTCATTCACCGGACTCAGACAGACAAACAGACTGGACGCTAAAATTGTAACCTAAAATTTTGCAGGAAGTTCATCTAAAAGTCGGTCAATACTACAAACAAACATTCTTGCAAATGTATTGGCCAATGGCTTTTATTGGGCTGCAAAGATTCAGTTTACACAGACACAAACATGAATAAATAACGGATTGATTTATTACCTACTCGTCATAATAAGACAACTCCCAAAAACAATTTTTTAATTTGTAAAATTTTTTCTCTCGTTGCCTCATATGTTAAACCACGCGATGGCATAAAGACATATGACATAGTGAATTTACCACTGTCTGTTTCAAACTACAGCTCTCGTTTACATTCACAAAAGAGGCAGCAAAATGAATTATCATTAGAAAAAAATATTTTAAAGGTGATCAGGTTATGGAATATTTTTTTGTAGTGAATAAATAATCTAGGTTAGCAGAATCATGAATTTTTCGAAGCTTGCTTGTTTATTTATTTAATTTGAAAAATGAAAATAAAATACTTAAGTATATTGGACAATATCAAGGTGCACACATAAAAGATTTCTAAAGATTAACATTAATCTGTCCTGGCTGCTGCGATTTATTTCCAAATGAAGAAAGAGCAGAAGATAACCATGATTTTTTTTTAAGGGAAGGATGAATCAGTTTATCTAATCTAAACAATTACTTTAATTCTTTCACAGATATACTCTAATTCATTCAAATATCCCCATATTATTTTCGATCACAGCCTTATACATTTTAAGCATTACTTTTAATAATTTTTTTAAAACAGATTTTTGATAAATGTCAGTGGCCTATTTTTTTCTCTCCCGTGATTGCCTTTCACAGGTGGGCTGACACACTACTGCATTGAACCCTGTTTTACTTAGCCGACCCATCGAAAGACGACGAGGGATCGCAAATTTCTAATCATTCCTTAATATATTTGTACCCTGACCAAATCCAAGACAATCATATTGCCACACCCACACACGACGTAACGCGTGGTTATATAAACTCCTCATCAGGTTGTTAATAGTCAGTCTCAGTATCTATCCTCCATGAGCATTCACCCAGGGTAGTGTGTTTTCCTGTTTTGAGGACCCCATACGGATTTAGAGTTACGGTAGACTGAGTTAAAATCCCTGCGCTGTGCTGCATTGACCCAGTCGGTCATTTGTAGCCTCACGTAAGACGTCTGCTCCAGAGGCTGATGAGCTCTGTATTTGTCTGTGAATAACCCTATAAGTCCTCTAGGGTACGAGTCCCGTATTTGTCCAAACGCCTGGAAAAGGATTTTATCTTCATGATACCGTGGACAAAATCGGATAATATTAGACTCTCCATTTAGCATAGGATTTAAAACCAAAACAGCGAACGCCAAGAGCTCCTCGCAAAGTCTTGATTACAAATAGTATCGGTCATTCGATTAGGGGTTTCGTCGCGTGACTGCTCTAACTTATCGCATATGCATTGAGGTAAATTATTAAGAGAATAAATCTTATGGGACTTAAATGACCCAAACAATCTGTTTCAGTTTTGTTTAGATCTCCAAGCTGGGACTAATGCCGCAGATTTTAAAATTTACTTCAGTGTATCTAATATCTACTTATAGTTAAAAGACTAAAATGGTGTTTACGTAAGTAATTAATTGCTGGAAGATCTACATTTAATTTGTACTTAAATGAAAGCGCATAATTTGTTTGGGGTTGCATTTTATTTTCACTCTGGATAATGTTGAATAAATAAGACGATAAAAACACAAATTTCTCCATTGACAATGGAGATCACTCTACTGTGTAATAGATGGCTGTCTGTTCCATTTTGGGATGAGCAGTTTAATTTAGACGGGTAGTAAGTGATCCAGACGATGCCCAGGAAAATCGTAGGCAAGAAATTTGAGGTTTAGATGGGTCGACATGATTTCTCAAGTTTTGTCTTGCTGAATACTTGCCTCTCTATCTAGTTATTCTGCTTCGTTCGTCACGTCCTTTAAGTAGTTCACATAAGTAATTCTGAAGACATACCTCGCTGTATAGAACGATGCATGTTTTTTTTTCAAAAAGAAATTAAAATGGCAGAAATAATTTTAACTTTCCATAAAGACAATATTCAGAATTTTTAGATATGAAATCAAATTTGATGTTAAAACTTGAACTAGAAAATAAAATAAAATAGAATTCTTCTTGTATATTTTCTAAAATAAATAAATAATCTAACTTTTAAAACTTTAAACATTAGTATGGATAATTAACATTAATTAAGATGCGGTTAGAAAGTTTCAATTCTTTTGCTTTGTAGATTATTAAATAAATGTTAATTCTTCAGGAAATAAGAATATTTTGAATCAACCTTTTGTACAGTTGTAAATCTTCAACAAAACTAACCGTGATCTACATACCTAAGATTTTTATAACGAATGCTAATCATTATTAATATTTAATAACATTTTGTCTTCTGTATTTTTTTTTTTTTTTACATAAATCTCTCTTTTTTAAAGAACGTTAGTCATTGTTTAAAAATGGAAAATGCTAAAGGGCATTCTGGTTTACTTCATCTTGTAAACGGTACCACGTTATATTAGAGTCTGTGAGCGCGCGGCTTTTGAGTTGTAAACGGTTCCGGTTATAATGAACAGGGCAGATGTAAATACATCACACCGTCGTGTACACCGGTTGGAATGACATATGACCTATCTAGATGACTGCAATGAAAATGGATACCTGAAGAATTCACATTGGATGTTTAAATATTTAACTTATCCATACCGAAGCATTTTTTTTCTGGGGTTCGATTGCAGTTCGGAGAATCGATTTACTTTGTTTTTTCAAACTGTTCTGAGACCTCGAAGTTAGTCCACTGATTTGCCACGTTTCTTACCACAGCGGGTGCATCCACTTCAAAAGTCACAAACTGATCGTTTGACCTGCGTAATTGGCTCTCTGAAATGTTTACAGTACATTCATCTATCACAACATAATGGTGCAAATGCGTTATCATGGTTCGACAATCGGCATCAACCGATCTTAACGATGAACTCTCTTTTATAAAGTCTTTTGGAAGCTGATGCAGATTTTCCTTTCTCACTGCTGCTACGTTTTGAGAGAGCAAAAGCGATAGGCACCTGATCCCTGACAAAAACTGGAAGTCAATTCTAGCCTAATTTCCGCCGGTATAGCGACTTGACCGAAATCTGTATGCGAGAAGTAGTAAGAAAAATAATGGTAAAGGTGCCAGCGTTTCGTGAGAGTAGATATTGTACAAAAAACGAATTTGTGGCATTCTTTAAATACGAAATCGCTTCTTACGTTATCTTTGTTAAACTTAGGCATGCTTATAAATAAAATGGCGAATAGGTTCGCGGAAGGAAAAAGAGTGAACAAAACATTGGTGATGTATTGATTATAAATGGAACTTTATAGAGCTGTAAACCTGCCCTTGTGCAGTGTCTGCTATAGCATGAAGTGTTACAACTTTTGATACTGTAGATAGTTAGATTTTATGTAGATGCATGATTCTATAGGCTAAAGTTATTAATACCGTATAACAAAGTAATACGTTAACTTTGGCTGATATCGAACCTCCGAGTGTAAGCCTAATTAGGATAAAGCAGGGTTTTTTTTTCTTAAAATGTATTTATAGCCATTAGATATTCCAGTCAGTTTGACTTTGTGATACCTAACAGACAAGCAGTTTGATCTGCTAGCTGAAGAAATCAATAGAAACAGACAAATACTCAACCGTATTAAGAGAGACAGACAAGTTAGTGTAGAAGTAGCGTTAGGCATTTTTCAGAGTAACATAACATGAACGGAATTCGAACACACACACTGTGATGGAATTCTATTGTTTTAGTGGTGCCACGTGCATTTGTTTACATTATTAACTGAAATTTATTGGATGACGTAGGTTGATAAAGACGGATGAAGTGTGCATGTTGTGTTTCTTATGTTATGTTTGAATCCGTGTGCATCTTAGGTATAGTGAAGTGAAAACATTACACACACACACACACACACAAGCACCTCAGAGCTTATTTGTCATCATTTTTATTATTCACAGTCGTTATGCTAATAAACAAAGGTAACAAAATGGTAAGTAATAAAGCATTGGATATAGAATTATCCTTGAACGTCATGGCTAAGATGCGAGAAATTCACGTAAAAACGGGTTTTCCCCGTTCACAGCAGCCAGACCTTTTAATGTTTTTGAGGTTATTTCGCTGTCACGTAATACTGGTGTAAACTTTAAGTAGGACTAAAACAAGTCGTATATATAACTGCTATTCAGCCTTTCAAAACAACAAGACAAAAAGTCAACAACTCAACACCCCTTCTATACAACTAACTGTGTCTTATTACTGTTTAAAGATTAAACTGGTGTTGAGGACATTTTGCTGAAAGTCGACAAGCTACCAAAAAATAGTGAACATATTAGGCCACAGATTTATTAGGTTGTCACAAAAGTTTTGTCGGTTTTATTACCGCAACAACGAGACTTAATACTTTGCTGAACGTGAAGTTTATTAATCAAAGTTATATTACAATCAATACACTCCTACCAACTAGTTACAAGCGCATTTATACCATTTTGAAAAAAAATCTGGATTTCTGGAGTCGATAAACTGTTGGAAAGCAGTTTAAATTGCTGTTTGATTGGAGAAGGCTTTCATACGGAGGAAGCTGTCGAGGTGTTTGAATAGGTGGTAATATAGACTGTGAGAGAAAGGTCTGGTGAATGGGTTGGGTGAGGGCGAACTTCATACCCCAACGTGTTCAGTTTCTGAAGAGTCACTTTTTCAACATGAAGACGAGCATTGTTGTGGAGCAGGTTTTGGCCTCTTCGATGGAGAGTTTCTAATGAACAACGTTTAATTCACGATAGTACCTTTCAGCTGTGATGATTTCGCCAGGTTGTAAGGAGTTATAGTGGACACCAGTTTCATTCCACCAGACAGTCACCATGACCTCCTTTGGGTGGAGGCTGGGCCTTGGAATATGGTTAGACACCTTGCCTGTGTCGAGCCACTGTGCTGATCGTCTGCGATTGTCATAAGGATCCATTTTCATCACACGTAATGATTCGGTCAAGAAATGGGTCATTTTGTTTCTGTTGACAAGCGAAGAGCAGATCTCCAATCAACGATTTTGTTGTTGTTCATTCAACTCGTGAGGCTCCCACTTGTCAAACTTTTTCACCTTTCCGATTGCATTAAGATGCCGGAAAACAGTTGCTGTTCTTACGTCAAGCTCTGCAGAAATTTCTCGTACTGTTTTTCTTGGATCGGCTTCAACTGAGGCTTTCAGACGGTCGTCATCACAACTGGAAGGACGTAGGCTACGTTCCTCATCTTCAAGGCTCACATCTGATCAGATCTTTGCAAACCATTGTTGTACTGTGCGCTCATTTGCTGTGTCATCGCCCCATGCTTGTTTGATGTTACGAGTTGCCTCGCTCGCTTTGTGGACTTGTTTAAGCTCGTGAAGCAAAATGGCATAAAAACATTTCTATCCATCTTCACCCAGAACCCTGAAACAAATATCCACTTTATGATTTTTAAAAAGGTAGGTTTAGCATAATGTATGCCAAATCACACGCTAGAAAACAGTACATAACTTATCTACTACACCTTCACAAGCAGGCAAAAAAAAGAACACCAAATTAACATAATATAAAAACCAACAAAACTTTTGTAACGACCTAATATATGCACGTAATAAAGATTGCCCTAAATTCTGTTGTCCTATTTTACTAATAAAATATTTGCATTTGGAATAAATAAACTGAACTGTTTTAATCGTTAATATCTGTATGTTTCTTGTTCATATTTTATGTATACAAATTGTACATAAACGTGACACAATTTTGAGATGTTTAAATTTTTCTGTGTGCCTAGTAAACACAATGGGGCGGCCAATAAATAAACGCATAATAATGTATGAACTAAATATCTTGGTGTGCATATTTTGTCTTACTTTTCAAATCGATGTTGATTTATTTATGATCAAAATATTAACGCAAACAAGCAAATCCCTTACAAATGTTTTGGAAAGATTATTACTTTTCAGAAACCAAGACATCTGAAGTATGACTACTATACAAAGAATCCATCTCCTGTTTTTTTTTTTAAAAAAAATCAGATGTGGAATAAATGCTGCAGGTTACCGATTCGAGCTCTGGCTACAACAGCAACGCCTGATATGGTTGAGTTTGGTTGAATGGCCCTTTGCTTGAAAACATGACATTTTGGGAATTTAAGGTGTTAACACACGCATCTCGGATGTGTGGTTTTTTATAATCAAAACTGGTGTTTGCTAGGCAGCGTAACGTATAAGACAGAAAACATGTGGATCTTTGTTGTGTTTTCAACAGCTTATATTTTTCCTCGCTTAGTTGTAGCTTTTATTGCCTTCAGAATAATGCACGTTAAAACTTTAAAATAAATAAATAAATATACACGAATTCGAGAACTTCAAAATAATGTTAATTCGGAAAAGAAAATGTTCTGACTAAGTTTCAATTTAGACATTACCCAAACTAATGTTGGAAAGATCAGCTAAGCCAAGAAGGCTTTGCTTGATTATAGCTTGAATATGCTAACCAAGTATGAAGTTTTTATTTGAAAGAGATACTAAGTATTCATAATGGCTTAGCAGAGGTTCTCAGGCCTCACTCATGTAGCGCATAGATCAGTCAACTCTAATTTAGTTTATACAGATTTGAAAAGCTTACAAATACACCGAAGGCTAAGACGTGGCGTGAGGACACTAGTGGACGACTGTCTGGTTTATCAGTGGTCGCAGCGGATCGTCTTAGGAAGAAGGTTAAAATATCTCTCACGGGTGCGCGCTAATCTTCGTTAGTTCGGGGACCTTATACAAATAGAGCGAGATCTGCCAATAAAGTGAGAAGAATAAATAAAGGGTTATCAAGTACAAAACGAAACAAAAGACCACATGTAGCTATTGTTGATGTTTTCATGATTTAATTTTTGCTAAATTAACTTTTTAAAAGATATTTGGGTAAATTAATTAACAGTCAACGTTTATTTTAACTGTTTCATTTCAGTCCTGGAAGGATTCCACCAAGACTTTGGTAAATAAAACATTGAATTTGTTTCACAAAAAATATGTTGAAAATTGATATTTCTGTCTATTATTGAAACAGGTCACGACAGCTGTTGCAACTAAATCAAATAAATATCTCCTAAAGTAAAGAGCATTCTCTCGAGAAAGTTCGTGTGTATGAATTGGGAAGAGGGTTAACTTTACGTTAGGAGTATTGAGTTATACATAATTATTAATAATTTATTGACAACATTTTATAGTTTTAAAATATCGTGGAATAGTTATATTCATATGTTGATGTAAAATAGAAAAAAACTGAGGCTCGTAAATAGTTAATATTAATTTATGGATAATTTAGTAGCATTGCATCATCATCAAATAATGCGGCTTGCATGTATTCCATTAGGCAGCTATTATTTGCCAGTATTTGGCTCACCAAACGCTGAATCGATTGAGATGTCTTAGAAACTCCACGTCGTAGAAAGATGCTGTGAGCGATCTGACGACTACAGTGACAGCAAACATAGTCGATGTGTGGTGAACAGAAAAAATGACTGCAGACCTCTTGAATAATTGTTTTAACACTTTTCAGCTTAAAATTTTTATAAGAGAAGACAATTTGTATTAATAATATTACCAATTGAGACAACAACAGCAACAATAAAACTGGAGAAGTTCATTTGCTATCCAATTTTAAAATAAGCAGTTCTCTTATATCAGAAAAAGAGCAGATGGGCAGGTGTAAAATTACATGACCAATGCCAATATTTTTACGTTAAGTTAAAACAACAGCATAAATAAATGATGTTACGGTGATGCTGAGCAGGTTCCTAGGTTGTATTATGCGCCTCACGTGACATCCGCTTGGATATTTTCGTAAGGTGCGGATCGAATTTAAACAAATAGCTACCAAAATGGCGGCTAAATGTCGATATATATATAAAAATGGGTTAAAATCTTTGTTAGGTTAATTTAAAATTCTGTTTTAAATGAGAGATGGTGGACCGGTTTGGTAGTCAGCTCTTTTTGACTGTCGGTACCTTTTGGTTAGCGCGGTCGCATCCTGTGGACTCCTGATCGCAAATGCTCGTTTACAGTTCTTAATTATGAGGCAGCTTTTCAATTTTTTGTGTTTACGTTTTGTATTTTTTCAGTTATGCTACTAATTAGCCTACGTTTATTAGCTTATTAATAAAGTATTTCTTACAATTATTATTACTAGTAGTACTGTTACTGCCTTTTCATTCTATTCCAAGGCTTAACAAGGGGAAAGGTAAGAGAAGAGAAATATGGTAACTGCTTACAGACAGCTCAAAAGGAAAAGAGCATATAAAAAGCAATGTTAGGAGAAAGAAAAAAAGAATACACATTAATTACCAGATAAAAAATTGAAAATTATTTCAGAAATAAAAAGTAGTCAATTTGCTGGAAAGTTTGGCATTCTGGTTGCTTTTCGTAAAACTGTCGAGAACAACAGATGTTTAATACAAAGAAAATATGCTTTCCTGCCTTCTAACAGAGCTAGGCCCCTTCCTTTCTTACAGGAGATCATAATTGATGCATGATGCTCAATATTTGTCAATACGATCCGTCGATCGTTCTTTTGGTACGCGTCCACGAACTTACGAAATGTGTTCAAAACGGACACAAAATTATTTATTTTATCCACAATATCCTGTGTTGCTAAATATTAACACTGCATGTAATATAATTGGGATTTCTTCTGAGAGAGTTACGTTAGAAACTTCTGTTCAAACCGACTCATTTTGGTTTTGGAATCTTGATGATTAGACTAAGAGAGGCTCAGCCTTATTTATTGTCGTATTTTCTTTGCTAGTAGTAAACTAAATTGTGCATTAGTTAAATTTGTCAATATCTCATGCGCTAAATGATATATGGAACTGCAGCAGAGGACCATTGTATTTTCAATTTACCAGCCATCAGAATCAGTTCATTTGCTATTTAGACTTGTAAAGTTAATTAGAAGGTCTATTTAAAGAGTAAATTTGTTACACTCATGTGCATTAATGACCCGCGAGCACGTTCTGTTTCAATGTCAGTACGACTGAAATTAAAACAGGCAGACAGAAGGCTAGGATTGTTTACTTTTATTTTAATTTCATTCTATGTAAACATTATTAAAATTGAATTAACTTCTACATACTGTCTACAGTCATTAACAGACAATTTTTTTCTTCACTTGTTCTACAATGACCGGAATGAATAACCTAACGACGGTAAACATGAAGGGTATAAAATGTTAAGTAAATTTTCATTGTAGAAAATATCTTTTGTGTTTGTGTTTTTTAATGCAGTTATTAAAGATTTGTAAGGGTTTATCACCCATTGCTTATCCTTATCCTTTCATTTAAAGACAAATAAAAAATGTTTAGAAACAGCCAACATGTTTTCCGATCTGGAAGTTCTGTTTAAGAAATTTAATAAAGTTTCTGGAAGTTGTTTTTCAGAAAATCAGATAAGAAGATTGTTTAGTTTGATTTTCATAAAGTGTTTGATATATAGTTCTGAATAGACAGTTAGTGGAGAAATGGAAGTGCTTTGAAAGTGGAAGATATTTTTTTAAGGGGTTAATAATTATTTATATGATAGTAGCTATAGCTGGTGCAATGTCTAAAACTTAATAAGTCGAGAGTGGGGTACTTTTGAGTTCGGTTTTCGGACCTATTCTTTATCCTGATATAAATTGATGATACCGATTTTGAAATCTCTAACAACATTATAATTTCAGCGAGTGATACAGAAATTTTTTGTAAGGTTAATAATTCTGATGATTTTATAATGATGTAGGTTGATTTAAATTGTTTGGTAGAATGGTCGCATGAATGGCAAATGACATTTAATGTAGTTAAGTTTACAGCTATAACCAAAAGTTTTGGCACTAGTCAGAAGTGTAGGATTGCGGCATAAATTTAAACCAAACTTATATTAAATAAATGCAGATTTTTATTTGACATCATTTCATCAAAGAAACCACAGAATGGTATCATAGTACTACATTTGCCATGATTTTAAGGATTTTTCGAAAATAATGCAATTGCATGTTAGATTTAAAATTAATATAGTTTCCCAGTATTGTCCATTTCCCCAATTAAGTACGTAAACAACTACAGAGCGGGCAGCATTTCAATACGTTAGAGAATCATTATTGTTCAAATTCAGCAGGTTTAACTAGATTTAATTAAGCAAAGTTATAAAATTCTAAGGCGATGATGCAAAGCTTCTGGTTACTGCTGTAAATGCCCTAGTGTTGGAAAGGCTGGTGCTGTACTGATATACAGAAGATGATGTAATAACGGCAGTTAGCGATGAAAAGAAGTTTTGAAGTGGTACCGTTAATATTTTTAGAAGTCAAAAACTGCGAGTGCAGGTGCCTGAAAATCACGGAATTTTAGGCTTAATAAATCGTATTATATAAAAACCTATTTCCCCATGTAAATCATAAATAAGATCTATTTTGAAGTATGCAGTTCAGGCATGGAGCCCACGTTATCCAAAGGTATAAGGTTTAAAGGCAATTTAGTAGGGTGAAAAGCAGCGTCCGTAAGATAGAGAAATGATTGAATTTTTCACATAATTTTTTATGATAAAGAATGCATTTGGCCAGATAATATTTGAATGATAGAATTTCATCTCATGAAAATGAAAAGCATAAGTCAAAAATCTTAAAACAGCGTTTCGAATTAGTTTTTAGAAACAAACAGTATTCCTATTGCTCCGTTTTCTGAAAAAAATGGCTGTGCATTAAATATTTCAAAAAATTTGATCTTCAAGAGACTCATTTACATGACATTTCCAATTTATTATGTTTAAGGCCAAGTAAAGGCGATGTTTATTTTTCTTTCTGTCAGTCATTAATGACTTCTGATCAGTGAATGGGAAGAGGCAAAGCGTTTTACACGATGTGTAGTGAAATGATTCTGTAATACAATTCATCATCGATAAACGGTAAATGAAGGTACTGGTAATTACTTGTTTAATGTTTATTTTTAGATCTGAAAACAGATACAGATTTTCTCTAGTTTTTTATTATACATAACTATTACTAACCTTTAAAAAATATATGTTAATTATGCTTTCTTTTTCAAATTGTACACTTTACACTTGGCGGTTAAGATGGCGACTAATTTGCCCAAATTTCTTAATGTTCTACAAAACTCCAGAAAAACATTAAAATGTTTATTTTGTATTTAAATGACCGCGTGCTTTCTGAATAAGAAAATGCATTATTCTACCTAAAGCAAAACTGTTTGAACAAGTTATTAATATTCAAAAGAAAGAAGCGAAGCAAAAATAAAACAAAAAGGTAGTTTCCAAAGAGATGGGCCTTGGCAAAAGGAAAAGTCAGCGTTCTTGGCTAGCAAAATTCTTGCTTCACAAATGAGAAATAAAACGTTTTGCTGCAGGGTTTGACCAGTTATTGTCCGGTTGGAGCTAAACAATACCTGCTGTTAATTAGTCAGTCCATGAAAGATCCTGGCCAATGCTTCTTTCTCGCACCCTGAGCGCATGGACAGTCATTTCTAAACGGAAAACAACTACAAAGGAAGTTTTGTGGCAGACACTGATTGTTTCAAATGTCCAAGTGTGATGGTGAACCTGAGCGTTCTTCCCAGCCATCATGCGCGCGCATTGTAGAGAAAAAAATAAAAACCGAGATCAATAATTAAAAAAAGTAAAACGACACAGGGAATAAATAGATTACGGGAAGGTGAACCTAACAGGGGCGATATTAATGAGTTTAGTAAAATTCGAATTCATAGCTGTTTCTCTTCATCGGAGTCTAGGCATAAACCACGAGGAATTTTCGCCTTCTTGCAATCATGAAACAAAACAAAATTCGCTAATGAAACAGATAACATAGAAGAGTGGATTAGAATCAGCAAAGAAATAAAATAATTCTCAAAAATTAACAAATGCAGCCAATACTTTTGCATCACCCTAGAAATTTAGAAATGAGGCATAAATTTAAACCAAAATTATATGTTTATATATAGCAGCACTTTATTAAAGAAACTACAGAATGATACCACACTTGTTGTCATGGATGTATTTCCTGATTAAGGCTCCCCGATACTGTAGTAAATACACGAGTTTATATCATTTCATAAGTAAATTGACTTTCAAGGCCCAGGTGTTCTTGCTAAGGCCTTTTATTATACTTTATGTATTTAGTAAATTTGTAGTTAAGAAACATGAATAAATGCAATTTTTAATTTAAAATATTGTTTACTGAAGTTATTCTATTTATTTTATTTATCTTTAAATTTTGGCCTATCTTTCAAAAGCTTTTCGAACTAATTTGATAACAGAAGTGATTTCTCAAGTTCTCTGAAGAGTATGTCCGTATATTTACGAGGAGTGGGTACCTTTTCTTACTGAATAATCTCGTGAGTCTGTGTTTCCAAAGTTTTGGTAGGAATCCTGTTTGCAAGAGGAGTGCCGGTCTCCTTTGTTTCATTACAGTTCAAAGAGAATCGTGCTAAACCCATCACCCAGAACTTTCCGCTTCGCGTACAAAATAACTCAAGCTTTGTGTCGTTTGAAAATATGTAAATACCAAGTTATTCCCTCACGAAAACCCTTGTTTGCGCGGCGTGTACAGACTGGAAGTTCTAGAGCCACTATAACAGGTCCGTATCTAAATTTCTAACTTGAGCTCCTTTAAAACCCGTACGTACCAATTGGTTCGAATGGACGAATAGCAGTAGGCCTCACTGCTTGAAACTACAACTCTCTCTCTTTCCTACTCTATTCTAAACAAATCCGGAGAGTTTATCGATCTTGGCTAGTGAAACACAACAACCCCACCCGCCAACTTCACTCGCACTTAGTCGTTCCAGTGACACTGACACGCTTTGGCTGGAAACCATTGATCGAGTGTGTAGCGCAAAATTCTTCCCGACCATCGGGTTTGATCACGAACTCGGGAGAAGAGGCGGAACAGATGATGTATGCTGAATCTGTGCGGTTCTGAAAGCCTCGGTAATCAACAAAACGAAGCGCGAAATCGTAATGAACTGAAGCATACGTAGCTTCGCAGACTGGTGCTCAAAGAAACCGATGTGTAGAGGGAGATTCAACCTGACGATTTTTAAAAAACTTTTCGATCTTATATGAAAATTCGTCTGGCACCGTTTGACTTGTGGGGAATGCGGATTTCTCACTAACTGCGATACCGTGGTATTATCACAAAGAAATACGTCTTGATGTTTATCTTTGTTGGTGACCTTTTCCCCGTATCCAGAGATGCTCAAGTGATCGAACCCTGACTGGCGGCGGGCACAGCTTCGACTAAATACCGAAAGCAGCTTGTGATTTCGTACTGCATGACCTGGTCAGTGTTGCTCACCGCCACCACATCGTCGTGATAGTCGTCACAAGAACCTTCTTACCGAAAAAAAAACACATTTACATCGATTGACAAGGCTTCATTAAAATGTTTCAGCGTTTTTGAAAACCGGCGGTATTTTGTGAAATAGAGCGCTAGAGCCGCTGGCACGTGCATGTTTATTTCCTTCCGTTGCGCACTGATTGCACAATGTCCGCCTCGGATATTACTCTTGGTTTATTCGTTTCCCTCTAAAATCGACAGAATAAAAACGGTCGGAGATCTTGTCATTCCACTTTCATATGCTGCCACTGATGTTCCCACATTTTGACAATAGTCTACCCAATCTATGTGGTTCAGTGCTGCTCAGCACTCGATCTTCCGGCTGCCTAGAGACCTCAGTACTCCAAGAAGGCAAAAATTGTATGGCTACCAGCATAGTAGGCATAACGTTGAAAGTAAATAATGAAGTCTTGACGGAGTCGGACTACGGTAAAACAGCGAAAAAATTCTGACAGGATATAAATAAATACCTCTTGATATGGTGAGATGTAGTTAAAATATAGATTTAAAAAGTCAGCGTACAATTCTGTCGAATAAAAACGCGATTTGGCAAGATAGAGTAAAAGGTTTCCTGCTCAACCAAATAGCATGGCTTTGGTAGACCCCAGAATTGTTAGGATCTAAGCCATTAAAACCGAACAAGTGAGATTACCTTCCCGAAAGTAGGAGAGGCAAGGATCAGGGCGAGAGATATGGTAAAGCATTAAATAGCTTAGAAAACCGTAGTGATATAAACTATGCATAGCTTTATAACATAAAAACGGCAAGATTGTTAAGAAATTAAAAGCAGAGTCGCTTTTTGGTTAAAATCGAAACAGGACTAAACAAGACCTGCGAACATGTTCTAACCATGCTAAAGTATCCCATTAAGGATTTAAATAATGATAAATCACCAAGAAGCTTTGGTCTTATGCCAGACTTCTATAAATGGTTCGCATTCCTGGTAACTAACGATTTGACAAAAATAGCACGCTAAGCGTTCAGCAACTGGGCGCTTCTACCCAGTGAGGCACCACGATTTCCCTTTCTTTCAAAAGGGAGATCGTGAGTAGCTGAATAACTTGGAGACCTACCAGTTTATTGAATGATGGTTAGAAATTATAACTATGGTACTCACAATCAAGATAGTCGAAGTAATGGATAAAATCATAGACTTCGATCATACCTGTTCAATCTGAGGAAAGTCCATACTTTCCATATGATCAGAAAAATGATTCACAAGGTAGACTGATAAATCCTCAGCGATAATTTTACCCTTGGACCAGACGAAAGAGTTCCATGGGGTAGAATGGAGTTAAATATTTGGAACACTAAACAAATTTAACTTCAAGGACGACTTTCCTATGCTGGCACCCAGACAAATATTAATCAGAACTACTTTGCATCTGTGTACTTTAAACTTCCCAGAAAACGACAGCAGGGTTGTCCTCTGAGCGTTTTACTTTACGTACCAATAGAGTAGACGTTGTCTTGCACGATTCAAAAATGGGGAAAATATTATAGATTAGGATAAAATAAATCAGCCGACGACATCGCGATTATGGTACGAGACATGAGAAGTATTGGCAAGGATTTTCTTGCTACGGATCTACCAAGCTCTGGTGCCAGAATAAACATATTTAAGACCGACGGAGTGTGGCTGGGGACAAGCAACAGCAGAACACCAGCAGTCATGAAATTAGATATACTAAGAAAAAAAACTCCGAGTATTTATTTCCTCCAGCAAAAAAAATACATAAACGTATGTGAGGATAACTGGCAGAAGCCATTTGATGATCTTAAACAGAAACTGAATGGCTGGCGAGCCCATAATCTTAACTCTATCGGTAAGAAAACAGTCAAGAACAACGCAGTCACACCAAACCTATGGTATAGAAGTGAAATAAAAGGGACGCCAGGGTGCCTATATCGAGCTGTTAAAACCGAGATGATCGATTTCATATGGCAGGGACGGAAACACCTGGTAAATAAATAATGCGGTCCACCTTTCCGGGGAATTTTGGAGAATTCAGTATCGTAAAGGTTTAGACCAAAAAATGTGCTCATCTAAACAAAACAATATTAGCTGTTGTCAATACTGAGGCAGATTGCAAAAAATCGGCGAATCCTATATTCAGAACAGATACAGAGAGCCTTTAACGGTGATAAGGGGTTAGCTACCCTTCGCAGTAGACCAGCTGCCAGTAAAGAGCTTAATAGTAATCTCAATAAATTTCAGAAAAATAACTTAGAAAAATGGAGAAGGAGCAACCTAACCCTTAGTGGGAATTCACTTAAATTTAAGAAAGATATTTTTTAAAAACTAGCGAAGGAAGATGCGCAGCGAAATATTTACCGGTTCCGAACTGATTAACAACACACTTAGATTAGGTTTCCCTCCTATGGTGTAGATTATGGAAACACTTACACTCAAAAATATCCTATTGGCGATCATACTTCTGTCATGCAGTCTAAGATAAACTTCAAGATTCAAATGAAAACCATTAAACTCTCCGTAATGTCTACATTTGTCGGAAACTGGACGACACGGTGCCATTCACAGAGTATGTGACCAAGTCAAGGATTCGACGTAGTACATAAAAAGTTTAAAGTCGCCCTAGGAAATTTAATCTCCACAGGTCCATCTTTGGGTTCTTGGCGCATAAATAATCGGTAAACTCTTAAACTTTTACTTACTTTTGACCCAACAGGTTATCATGAATAGTCACAAGGCTTTAAAAAGCAGAAAGCCTATTTCAGCTAATTCAGAAAGTATTTTAGAAAGATGTTGCAGCTAAAATACGCACTTCAAATTTTCATTTCCATTGACTGAATAACATTTTTATACCGATGTTTAATCATCGACGTATTGGCCACATTGAACAAAACAATAAATTGAAATTTCCCGTTTAAACTGTATACTACACGTTTTCACCTGAGCCAAGTGCCTCCGTTAGAGCAGACAAGACAATAACATTTTTTGTTTTTCTTTCAGGTGAACACGCATAACTAACCAAGAAACTGAATTAAAAAATTTAACATAAATAGTTTTACAATAAAGCAATTTAAAACAATTCAATAACCCTCGTGTGTTCTTAGAGCATCATGTTTGCAACTAACCCCGGCATTTAACTTATTTTGTCCAAACTGACCGTAAAAAGGCTTCGCTTTTTAAAAAAAAAATTCGTACTTTTAAAAGATTTTCTTTGACAGCTCGAGAAAAACCTGACAAAGTGATCTTAATACTAGTTTTTATATAAAAGATTCCCCGACGTAACTATGCAGTTATTGGTTGAAATATGATTGAAAATTTATTTTTAATCAGTATACTCCATCTTATGTCGTAAACTTACAGGCGGACAGCTAATTTTTCTTAGGTCACTCGCTGGCGCTTCGGTATTTGATCTCGGTCTGTAAGTCCTAAACTAAGAAAGGTGTTTTTAATTACCTGCCAGTGGGAAATTTCGAATATCTTTTACGGATATGTTACGGAAATTGCCATTAACACTCAGAGAACCAAGCGAAGGGATTTTTAGTCGTGTACTAGTAAGAAACGAAAAGAAATCGATTAAGTTGTCCACAGGTCAGTGACTGGTTGAGCATTCTTGTTACAGTCGAGTCTTCCAGTCCGGCATTCCATACTTTTGAAACACCCTTCTTCCGGCACTGATCAAGTGGCGAAAACCTTCGGCATGCATCGTGATGTTTCAGGAACTCGCTGTTTACTGCCTGGACGCTGCTGAAGCCCTTGCCAGACTCTCGCCATAACTGACCCGGCTTGACTGTCAGTGGTTCGGTGTTCTGATCACCATTGTTATTTTGGTGATTTTTGCCCTTAAAATGTCATCCAACAAGCGTTCAAGACCTAGGGATGAGCGCAATGATGCTAGTGGTTCTCGAAAAGAAAGCATATTGCAATAGCCATTAAGCATAAAGTGGAAAGTTTACAAAAGTTAGATAAGGGCGGGTCGGTGCCTTACCTATGTATTCGTTTCCGTGCTGGCTCTTTAATGATATATGATATAAAGAAGCAAGAAGAAACATTTTATGCTGAGTAACTCAGATAAGGGTACTACAAACCGTGAAACAATGCACGAGCTAGATCCGGAGCCGACCTTGATAAATTTGTACACGAATGGTTTAAGCGATGTCGGAATGAAGGCTCACTAATTTCTGACCCCATTATTTGTGAAAAGCAAAATAATTTCATAAAAAGCTGAAAACCAATAAGTCTTGTGGACTTACGACCGGATGGTTGCATCACCATTACATAAAAGCAAGTAGCGAGAAAATGTCTGCTGATAAAGAGGTTGCTGAAAAGTACATTTATGATTTTTCTAAGCTAGAGAAGCATTAAAAATGAACTCTTTAACAAATTTATAATGCAGGTGACACTGGCTTCCTCACGTGACAATCTCGCTAGAGGAGGTAGGACTGTAATGTTTGGAGTCGAGGAAGTCAAGGACAGGTTGACTTTCCTCACCTGTGCCAACGCAGCCGACACGCATTAATGTATGTTGCTGCTGATAGGGAAGACTGCTTACTCTCATACCCTAAAAGGAGTAAAAGTTTTCCCCGTAATTTAAAGAATAAACTAACATGGATCAAACAGGAAACAGACAAAACAAGTGGTTCGAAGATCATTTTGTTGAAGAGGCACGAGAGCATATTGTTGCAAAGTTTGGCTTCCTGACAACTGTAAAATTGTTCTCCTGGAAAAGTGTTTTGCCCAGCCTAATGCTGATGCTTTAGTGTCGAGGAATGCGTTCGTTACGTATGTAACCCCAAAGTGCACATCACTGATTCAACTCATGGATCGAGACATATAATTAGTAGCATAAAGTTCCTTTACCACAGCAAATTGTGCGTTGTTTGGTGAGCTCATATGCCGATCTGTTGGTCAGATCGAAGTATTTAAAAACCAGGTGTGGGCACCAGCACGCGCATGGGACTCGGTGACCCAGAAAATACTCAGGCATGTATGGCATAATCTTTTGTCTATCTCCATGAGTGATGACAACAAAGACTAGAAAGATTTTGAAAGCTTTCGCATATTTATAGAGAAGACATAAGCAAAAAAAAACTGTTAGAGAATGCCAAGAGAATGCATTATGATGAAGGTGACATCACTGATTGGATTAATGGTGATGATGAAGCCCCAGTAGTGTGCCAGACGACAGACGAAGAAATTGTAAACATGGTTATGAAGCTCGTCCTATAAAATAGTGATGACAGTGATTGAGAGTCGAAAAATTACAGATCTGCACGAATGGCGGGATAAAACTTGCAGCACAATTTATTACCTTTTGGTACAGAAATGTTTATAATCCAGCAAGAATAATGAGTTTACATAATTAGACAGAAATTAATCAAATAAAAATCAAATTACATGAAGCAAGTCACCTTACAAAAGATTTTTTTAAAGGTTCAGTGTTGTTCACGTCGAGAAACTGCAGCTCCAATCTGTACACTAAGCCCCTTCTGATGATTCTATGGTAGAGCTGAATGTTGATGATCCATCAATCAGGTCAACATCAGATCCGATGACTAAGATAGATTTAATAGCAGACCTGCCTCTTGCCTCCCATCTCTCCTGATCCATCAAGTTAAACCAACCCAGATTTTTTCGCATCTATATAATTGCCCACTTCTACCATAGTCTACAATGTACAGTTTGGAAGCGGAGTGAGAATGGATTTTTGGTAAGTAAAGTAATTAAATGATTTTAACACTTAGAATATGCAGTATACATGTTTACAGGTGTGTAAAAACTCTACTAAAACGTTACGTACTCTTCAGTCCACAATCAGGTCCCCTCAACAATATTGCTATCTATAATCCGGCGATATCCGGAGTTTGGCAAACATTTGGCACCAAGAGTGCTGGGTTAGAAGTACTCTGCTATACTTATTTATTTTCCCAGTCAGTTCGAATTCGGCGCTTTTAAATGATCCCACAAATAGAGAGTTACGTTATTTGATCTCGGAACAGCTGCCATGATCTTATCATCAGTTTTTGAATTTTGTGGCTTTTTCTTCTGTTCTCATTTAATTTTATTTTTGTTTCTTTAACTTTTTCCTTCAAACATCTGAACGCATTTTTCACCCCATAAGCCAACATTCCAATATAGTGGTTTTGTTAGCTAGTAGCTACAATATTTACATACATTTCCATTTTCCTATAAGACTATTTTTTTTTCGGGTAGAAACTATTCCGCTTTTCCAAATATCTATATTCCGATATGGCAGACCAGTTATTATGTCAGTCCACTGCAACTCAGGGAATGTACGGTCAGAACTGCAATATTTTGGATGATTTATTACGTAGGTAAATAGGGATGTCATGTAGAATTAAAGTGATCTGTGCCTGCTTAAAGTTTAGAAAGTTTCAGTTAATGCCAAAAAATAAAAGCAGCAGCAGGAATTAGTTATGTGATTTAGCTTTACAAGAAAGAAGGTAGCATTGTAGCGATCTACTTGAATTGACGTGGATTTTAAAGATAACTTATCAAAATGCTGTTCTGCATCACCAAAACTCATTTAACAAACTGATTTGGATTAGCATTAAATGTGCGATCCATTGTTTTTAGGTTAATTCTAATTCTAATCTTGCGTTAATTCGTTGGTTGTGGTTATCCCAAACTATAACTTTGTAAGATCGTTTGGTTCCAGTAAACCCTAACTTTATCTCCGTATGAGATGATGAACAATTAATTATAATAAACTCTAACTCTAACCCTGTGTCATCAAATCCTTGGAAGAAGTAACTGCTTTGTTTACAAGCACTTTTCAAAAGTAAGCATTCATTCCGCCCGGACGCTGCCAACACCAGCACTGTGCCTGGTCTTCCAAAACACAGCTTCTAAACCTTTCTCCGGACCTACGACACAGTCAACCTTGAGCCATCAGTAAAACATTCAAAAATTTTCGGAACTCAGTAAAAGACACGTCAGTGAACTCAAAATGCTAACTCCATTGTAAGGGGTGTCTATTACTTTCTTGACTAATAATCAACGAGGTGCAGTGTCTTTCCAGAGTGGCAGGTTTTTCCTGACTGCCGGAAATCGATCTTGAAGTTGCCTTTGTCTGTCTAAACTACTAAATCATGGTAACAAGAATTCATCGCACTAAATGTCCGAAGCGATTATATAAGACCACTACACGCGATATATGAATTTATTGCCGAAACAGGACTGAGCAACGAGCAATTAGTGACGACTGTATGTTTTAGTTGCTAATCGAATTTCCAGTTAATACGACCAATAAATGCTGCGAAAATAAGTTTTTCTTCCGAGCAGAAAGTATTATTCTGGTGTTCTAAGAAAATTGATGCTGGAGATTAATATCTGCGGAGAACATATCTGACTTTGATCAAAAACAGGCATCAAGTTGCAGTGGATGTGAAGGAAAGGTCCAATTGCTAACGCTAGGCTTTGATTAGCGATATAGTTTCTAGATTTTTCAGTCTTTTAATACAGTGGTTTTCCAATCTACTACAATCTATGTTGTTGTTTTTTTTTACTTTTACGGATACTGAAACCATTGACTTTATGATGCACAGACTGTTTTAACATTAGATTGATTAGGGCTAAAAATATAGGATAATCATACATTGTCATACGTTTGCTGCGTCTCTGCTGAGGTATTTCTTGCCTACTTTCTTGATCGAGATACAGCTCTTCACCATGCGATGAAATGGAAACTTTATAATTGTATCAGAATAATCCACATGACTGTTCTGTTTTTTTTTTAAATCTTTGTAATATCATGAATAATCGACCTTTGTGCATCAGAAATAATAACGCAATTTTTGTGTCCTTGTTGCTCGGCCCGTTTGCGACAACTAATCAATTATAATTGTGTGTGTGTGTGTGTTTTTAGGGAAATGTATCTAATTCCATACGGACAGTGAGACCACGGGTGGGGATACTCATCTCTCGAGAGAGCTCGCGCGAGAGCTAGCGAGCTCTCTCGTCTCTCTCGCGAAGAGAGAGAGCTCTCTCTCTCCATCTCCAGCGCAGAGATGCTCGCGCAATTCGCTCTCTCTAGATCCACTCGCGCTCAAGCGCTCAGCATCTTCTCTCAAGTCGCTAGAGATCCTCGCTAGTCTCGCGCATAGCTCAAGTCTAGAGATCTAGCTCGCTCTCCTCGCTCTCTCTCCTCTCTCGAGCTCGCATCTCTCGATCATCTATCTCTCTCTCTCTATCTCTCTTACGCCATCTATCTCTCGCCTCGCTCTCTCTCTCCATCTCTCTCTTCTCTCTCGCTCTCTCTATCTCTCTCTCTCTCTCTCTCCATCTCTCTCTCACATATCTCCATCTCTCTCTCATCTCTCTCTCTCTCTCTCTCTCTCTCCATCTCTCTCTCACCATATCTCAATCTCTCTCCATCTCTCTCTCAATTCTCTCTCTCTCTCTCTCTCTCTCTCTCTCCATCTCTCTCTCACCATATCTCCATCTCTCTCTCTCTCTCTCTCTCTCTCTCTCTCTCTCTCTCTCTCTCTCTCTCTCTCTCTCTCTCTCTCTCTCTCTCTCCATCTCTCTCTCACCATATCTCCATCTCTCTCTCCATCTCTCTCTCAATTCTCTCTCTCTCTCTCTCTGTATCTCTCTGTACTTACGCCATCTCTCTCTCTCTCTCTCTCTCTCTCTCTCTCTCTCTCTCTCTCTCTCTCTCTCTCTCTCTCTCTCATTGCCTGTGGATCTTAGGATCTTACTCTCTTACTACTTTTACTTCTTCCAATAGCGATCTGACTCCAACAGAATCCATTTGCTCTTCTTTCTCATCAGTCTCACATTAACACGATGAGCACTGAAGCCAATTTCCGTCATTATGAAAAAATACTTAGTAACTGAAGTAAATCTAACTGCAATGAAGGTAAAACAGGATTTTCTGTTATTTTCATGTTTCTGAACTGTCACACACTAAATTAAATTATGATTTCCCAACCCTAACCCTATTCTTCATTGCAGCCAGCCAAGTAGATGAGTCTGACTGTCATTCTTTAGCAGTAATAGTTTTTTACTGTCTCACTGCCTAGGTTTTATTTTTTCTTCTTCAATCTTTGCTTCATATCTTCGCAGTCATTTAGCTGGGTTTACATCTGGAGATTGAGCAGACTGTTTCACATCAGCATTTTCCTTGTTTGAGGTGTACTCCGGCTTATTATCGTTTTGGAAATATAATTCCGTCCTAATAGTTCAAGGTAACAATTTCTTTTCCAGTAATACAAATCTGTAAAAAATTCCTTTCATCAGTTACAAAAGACCACGTTGAGTTAAATATAGCACAGTGAATTAATTTTCGTTGGGAACGAAACATTTTTCTTGTTTTTGATGTTCGTGTCAACAAATAAACTAAAAATGCCATCAGCGAAAAGTCTGATATCAGTTATCCTTAATCATTTTTATGCTAGAGATTCTGATACTTATCAGAAACTACACCGGTTGTTGACTAGTATTTTGGAATAAACTGACTAACTTCATCATCATCATTATTATTATTATTTATATTATTATTATTATTATTATTATTATTATTATTATTATTATTATTATTATTATTATTATTATTATTATTATTATTATTATTATTATTATTATTATTATTATATTATTATTATTATTATTATTATTATTATTATTATTATTATTATTATTATTATTATATTTATTATTATTAACTTTAAGATTCTTGACACAAACAACGCTTTTATTGACCGATTAATTAACATTTGATTTTGATGTGAGAATAATTTATGGTTTTCACAGTTTGAGGAATGTAAAATGAAAGAAGATTATTGTGGTAGATTAATTTATGGAGAACAGAAGGCAGACTTGACTCTGAAGATGTTAAAGCTGATTACGTTAATGGTCATGTAACGCCATTCCGGGTTTTTGCTTTTTCCTCATACTATATATTAATATGTCACCCTCCAGTCTGGTTGAATTATACAGCATTATCAATTTATTGGTCAATGACGTCTTTTGTCAGCTACGGACTTAGTCCCCATCTTATTGATCAAACCACCGAAGAAACTATTTCAAGTTTTATGCAGTACTGCGTCATCTTGGCATTGCTGAAAACTGTCTTTATCTTATTCTGTAGATATGATGATGAAAGACTTGCGGTATTCCCGCACTAAGTTATTTAGCTGGGCCATCGACAAACGTAAAACTGTAGTCAGACAACAAATTTTATTCTTCTGAATCGTCTAATTACTCTCAGCTTTTGCCTGCGAGTTTGTAGGGGCTTGGTCTGCGGAAACCATTTCGGAATTGTTCTAATTAGCAGTGGCAGCAAACCAAGTACTGAGCAAACTAGACCAAAGCTGTTGCTATAGTGAGGAAAGCCTGTACCATTTATATCGGACATTAGTGCCAAATTAACCAAGAGAGTTTCTACTTTCGGCTTCCCATGAATGATGATGATGATGATGTCATAAGTCAAGTATTAACCAATGAACAGTTTTTTGAAACGTCAGTGTAAAGGGCACAATATTTTGTTTCACTCTCGTTCACAGCGTACGGACACTATCTGAAATAAACTCAACTAATGCAGTTTGCAATGGGCTTTCTTTTACCCACCATTTTGTAAGAAGGAAAGAATCTAGATTCATGGAGGATGATGCTATTGCTACTTAAATTTCCAAAACTCAACATCATTTTAATCTAGAGACGATCAGTTTGCTGGAAGCCAATGGTTTACGTCAACCAGAGAAGGGATGACAAAAAACAACAGCTATAATTGTTGTGGCCATAATAAACAAAAAAGACGAACACTAATGACAACTTTCCTTCGTTTTGTGGCTACTTTATAAACAAGAAAACAGTCACTTGTTTCAGTTTAGTATAACATGTTTTCTAACTGTCAACAACAGACTTTTATAACTGTGTGTTCTATCATGGACCATGGACGCCATCATCGTTCATCCTGGCCACTAGGTGTCCAGCTAGTTTACGTGATTATTTCCTACGCTTATTTTCTATGGCTTCTTTAGACCATCATTTTCTTTCATCTTTCACCTCAACATTCTCGCCGTTGCTTAGCGCTGCTTGCCTTTGGGTCCACAACTTATCGCTTTCTGCTTACCAATGGGGCTTTTATCGCCTCTTAGGGATCTTATATAACCATAGTCTCAAATGGATCGTAACACAGTCGACTAGTACACGGAACTGACGTTTCCTTCACGCTGGTTTATCGCTCTCTGCAAATCAAGTGACATTTTTTTTATTGGAAATACTCTTGTTTTGCTTAAAAGAAAAAAAAAAGAAAAATGCGCTAACAGGGCAAAGGACGTTGAAAAAGAAGAAATAAACCAAACATAAAACTAAGTTAACAGAAATAAACCAAATCATCCTGACATTTTCTAACTTGACACAAAAGGAAAAAGAAGTGCTTTTGTTACCATCATATTGGCTATTCTCCTTCTAACAAAATCACCTTCTCAAGAGCATGATAACTAAATAATGAAACTAATATTTTGTATATGTCGCTTTTTAATGGACGTTTTTAAAGAACATATAGAGGGGTCGCTCCTGTCGAAGATGCAACACCAGATTGGCTTTGAATGCGTTGGATTTTCGCTTTGTCAGTGTGCATCTCGAAATCGGTTTTATACAAACTTCTGTCTCACCGGTCTGAGGTATAAGCGCTGCAAGCAAACTATTTCAGTATTTGTTGATGTTACATCATCTCGAAGAATTTTGGAATATTTTACGTTGCCCGGCATCGCGTGTTTTCATATTCGTAGAACCGACTATCTCTTTCTCTCTTTCCCTTATGGTCCTATAAATACTTGGATGTGAGTGGGAAATAAAAACAAAAAATAAATAAATAAATCGTGTTATTCGTACAGAGTTGTTTTGGTCGAGAATGTCGGGTTTAGGCCACGTGAATAGTATCGTGCTCTGATATGTGGTTGCTAGTTACCTCAAAATAAACCATTTTCGATGGACCGCTCATGGTTCTGCCGCCAATCAGCAGTCTTGCTTTTATCGAGTGGGTGCCCAGAGTCAGGCAGTAGACTAAACATTCAAAATCGCTGGTACAAAAGAATGTTATTCACTACAAAGTCGATCGTCCCTCCACTCTCCTATGCCTACTTCATTCTTACGTTGCTAACGACGAAAGTTATTGGTTTCTTCGTCTTTGGATACACGTAAAATAGGAAAACAAACGTTGACGAATTCTGCCTAACTGTGTTCTGCTGGATTCTTCTGCAGCCCCTTTGCCAGTCCATGGGTTATCTGTAATTTTTGGTTTTTTATTACCCTGCTTTCAGAACACTCAGTGATGTACTCAAAAATCACTTTTGCCCTATCGGTTTCTCAGACACACAAAATGTAGTAATCTGTGCAGAGAAAATTTTCTTGTTGTCTACTATTAAAATGTTCGGAAAGGAGAACCATTCTAAAGTGAACTATTTAGAAAACTGTCGTTTTTCCGCAGTATATAATAATGATAGATTTACAATTTTACAAGTATTAATTTTCAGAAAAATATCAAACCTTTTTCTCGTTTTCAATATTAAAGAATTATTCTTGATATTTACAAGAATAAAATAATTCAGAAGTTGAGCTGTTTACTGTTAAAAGCAGTATAAAGCACTACATTTTTTAAAAAACCAAACAGATACACCAAAAGGATTGCTTTTGTTGTTTTTTAGCCACTTATTTACACTGTCTGTGGTTTAGTTATGTTTCTGCTTGGGATTTCATTAGACTTTTTTTTACCTCATTGTTGTACCACCATTACCACAGTACAAGCTATTAATAAACTACACTACGTTTATTTTAATAAAACATTTTGAAAATCAAAATAACAGCGTATTTTCAGGTATATGTCAACTAAATAATAACGTTTATCGGGTTAATAGAGTGTATTTCAGCTGTTCAAAGTCTACCCATTAATTTATTAAAACTCATTAATTACAGGTTTATGGCTATCATTTCTGTTGAACCATATAAGGTGGTGTTCCGACGTGAGGCTGGCTAGAGTTAACTTTTAGAAAAATAATTTTAAAATAACAGCTTTCACACTTGCATAATCTTCACACCAGATTGTGAGCGCCTTCATTTTTAAATTTGGTTGATATCTGCCGAGATTTGTTACGTGACGACCAATAGTTACTGACCGTTCCACGCACTATCTGGTTTGACATTGTTTCTCATGAATTAAGACCTCACTGACAATAGAAGCCGCGTGAACGAACAGTGGATCAGAGGGTAATTGATGATGCCATCTTTATTTTACTTTTTACTTTTTCAGTAAATCAGGCGACATAGGTGGGTTGGCAGCATGTATGTATATTTTGAAGCAACCCTTTCTCAGCGAAGAGTGAACAGCACACTGGCAATATGGACGGCGTAGGCGTGTAATTATTTATTTCTCTTTTGCTTCAAGTCTGTTTTATAATTAAATAATCGGCTTTAATCATCTCGCACAAGGCCTCGGACGATGTTGCATGATGACATGCTTGTTTTAAATCTTTCTCCACGTTAATCTCCAGGTCCTACAGCAAATATCGATTTCTCTCCTGCACTCAAAAGAACCACAGCATTGCGGAGACGTGCGAAAACTGTCGCAAATTAAAAGCCAGATTTAAACATGCCAAAATAAACCACAAAAATGTTTCGGCCCCGAGCAAATCTGAGATACCCAATCAAAAGTAAAACAACTAAAGTCTTGCAAAGAAATAGCCAGGTAATTACAATAAATTAAAAATCTGACAAATATTTTAAATATTAACTATTGATTTAATTTTTTTAAAAAACTAAAAGCAATTAATAACTCATATGGTATTTAATACACCCAGGCTAACCCCCATATATTATCGGCATTGCGTTGTCAGCCAGCTTGGCCTTTAACACTTAATATTTATTTGCCACCATACTAGTTATGATAATCGCTTTTCTTTTATTAATTTATACATTTCAAAACATTTCAGACAAATAAATCTGATCATTTAAAATATTTTATAACAATGAAGAAGAAAGTTGGTATAGAATAACCGAGAATGGGAACTTTTTATTAAGGAGATGATTTGTAAAAGAAAAGTTAAAAATAGTTTTACGTTTTTTTCAAAGTTATTTGATTAACTTAAAAAAATTTTAATTAACTTTATTAAAACAGATTACCAGATAGTTAAAGTTTTCATGAAAACAAAGAGACTGATTTCCAAAATGTTATGCATTTACCTAAATGCTTCACCTAAACTAATGAAATTTATTTGGTACATTGTGGAGATGAAAGTTTTTAAATCATTTAACTACACTGGTTTTCAAAAGTTAAGGGATATATTTTCCCAAATATTTAAAAAAATTATTAAAGTTCTATTCACCAAATGATCGACATAAAGTCCTCTTCAGGTAACGCTACTTTTATCAAATAAATATGTGATTAAAAATAATTTCTAGAGGCGTAATGCGAAACAAGTAGAATCAAATCAGGAAACAAGAAAATGTAAACAAAACTGAATTAGAGATACTAAATAGGTGTGGGTTTCTCATTCTGACGTCAGTGCGTGATTCATAACCGTTTTGCATTCTGCTTATAACCCTATCAACGAGCGCAGCAGGCAATGAAGTCCATTGCCTTATCACAGAAATCTGCCGTTCTTGGAGAGAGGAAACGTCTTCATAGAATATCCCAAATATTTTCAGTAGGATTTATCTAAGGAGAACTTGCTGACCATATCATGTAGGTAATGATTTACTCCTGTAAACACTGGATGATTACACGTGCCCTACGTAGATGAGCGTTATCTCCCATTAACATAAATTTATCCCCCGTTGCACCTACATAATATAGAGATCCAAAAATCTGATCGATATACTCAACTGTGCAGTCACTGGTACCTTCGTTAAACACATGTAAGCCTACCAAATAGAATTCTTACGTAGATTACCACACCTCCACCACCACAATGATCCCTTTTCATGATGTTTGTGGGTTGGTTGCGTGTTTCATGTTCCCTCAAAATGAGTGCGCATCAAGAGTAACACTGAAGGCTGAATCCTAAATAATTAGTGAGGGGAACATGGATGGCTTCAGTAATGTGGTTTATGGTACCCGTCCAATCACTCCTGTTTACAGCGGGTCAGCAGAAAAACACCATGGATCATCACGTGTAGAGCCCTTTTCATGTAGTTTCTTGCGTATGTTCGAGGCTTCTACCAACCTCCCCATGGCCACAGAGAAATCAGAAGCAATTTGGGTTTGGTGTTGAAGTTCTTTTTGGAGGGAAAAGTGACAAAGCAATTATCTGCTGAATTTGTGACTACCAGTTGGTCTTGAACTAGTCTTCTGACAACACCTCTACGCACTTTAAGTTCTCTCCATAGCCGAGAAACTACTTTAATGTTCACATTTAGTCATTCCGCCACCCGGTTGGCTTTGTGATGTCCGGTCTTTATCTTACCGATGGCTCTCTAGAGAAATTTATGGCCACTCATTCATAACTTTGCCCTTGAAAGCAGATATTCTAACAGAGTTAAAATTGATATGAACACAAGCCAGGTACCAAAGCTAATTTACATATTTCTTTTGCAACCCATTTATATAATCCCATAATAAAGGTTGTGTTACGCGAAGAGGAGTTTGATCTGAACATTTGGTAAATAAAACCTTAACCATTTTGGAAATATTTTGCTTTTTTTATTGTCGCTTAACTTTTGGAAGCCAGTGTATTCATTTTTCGTTCTTTTCGTGTTTTTTCCTTAATGTAATCTTGAAGTTTTAAAAAAATATTAGCTTCAGAATAAAGGAAAAGATGCACCTGTCATTTGCGTGAACTTCTTGACAAATAATGACTGGCTCCTACCAGACTTCTGTTTTAAAAAATGTTTTATCTTGGGAAACAATATGTAAACCATTTCTGAAACTAATTAACCCCAAAGCCAAAATAATATTACGCAGCAGCGTGACGTTGGATCACACAATACCTTAAGGGCAGGTAGATCATGTTAGTCTGTAGAATGTTTTTCTTATAGTCAACACTAAATTGATGGCGTGATAGTTTTAAAAATAACATTTGTATCAAATGACACCCAAATTCTAAAATCAGAAAAAATTTGTTTGCTAGTTTAAAAATTACGACACATTTTTCAAATAGATGTTTAGCTGGCAGGTAATGTGGTTACATGTCTAAAACGTAATTGCGTATGTTTTTTTTTAAAAAAGGAAATAGGATAGGACGTCTCTTTATTATGAACTCCGTGTATGGATGTGTCCCATTCGTACTTATTGCTTTATCTGACTGAACAAAAATATATCCTTTCGGTCTCCGCTTTTCTTGTAAAAGCATGTTTTCTACTAGAGATTGTTTTGCAGTATCTCTGCCATAATAATTCTTACGTGAGCGGAAACTTTCGTTTCAGGCCTAGAAAACATTTGAAATGCGTCTGCCTATCTTTGTCTTTATTGATCACCTGTTTTTCAAAATGGCTACGACAGGGCGATGTTTATTTAATGCTTGGCAAAAACTGGCCGTTTATTGGTGTAATTATGTTTGCTTGTTGTACACTATTGCATAATCGACCGGTCCTTGCTCTCTCAGCCATAGGCAATGGGCCAGAAATAAGCTTTGTTTAATCTTTGCACGGCAAAGAAAAGAATTGATCTACATCCTCTTGGCTCGTAGATCCCCATAAAATACTGCACAATGCTAGACAGGATTCTTTTTCAATGTACAGACGTTTTGTCTTGATTCTGGAAATATATCTCGAAGTCTTATAAACAAGATGCATTAGACAATTCTTAGCCAGCTTGTGTTATTTTTTTTACCTCCCTCAATACGTAATTGAACAATTTTTATAGATGCGAGACCTTACATTAGAAAGATTTTTTTTAAAATTTGGACTAGTTGTTATAAATAACTATATTAGATGCGCAGAAACGTACCATTCAGCTGCTAAGAGAGCCGCTGGAGTACCAGGAGTAATTATATTAGTTTTAAAGAAGAAATTTTTGGGCGTGACCAGTCTTTGAATATACTTTGAAGGCGCAAATCTATGTTTAATAAAAACTGTGATACGTGTCCTCCAAACTGTCTTAAAATTTCAAATTTTAAATTGTGAAGAAAAATTAAGTGACTAGTTTGTACACTTCAAATTGTAGACATTAAAGCGGAGACCTGACCTGATGGAGGTTTTAAAATAATTAAGGATTTTAACGCGAAGACTGTAACAAATATTTTTTCTGTTATCTACAGCCACAGCTACTTGGGATAATGAATTACGCAACGTAAAAAAATTTTTACCGCTTGATATTAAGAAAGATACGTCAGTAACAGAATTCCCAGTAAATTGGTTAATATAAAGCGAGTGTAATCACTTTTCTGAATTTTGGTGCAAGTTTTATTTCTCCGCAATAATAATAAAGTTAAAGTATGGATTTGCAAAGAATAGCAAATAGTCTATCACATAGCTTTGATTTCTCATCGAACTCAGTACGCGTAACTTCTGATTAACTTTGATCTGTTAATTAACTTTAGCTTTAAAAAATACATCGATTAATATGATACAATTGAAAATAAATATAAAATTCTTCACACGGCTTCCTTCCAAATTTAGATATAGAATAAACTAATAAAAATGTGAATAACACGTACATTTGAAATACCTCTGATGCATTATTACTGAAATTTTTAGTGATTAGTTTTAAATAAATTTCTAACGAATGCTGCTGAATGGAATATTTTTTCCAGTGTTTAACTTCGTCCAACTTCCTCCATGTATTTGTTTACTAAACAACTCATCGAAGTTTCCTCATATTGACCAAAAATAATGTTTACAAAATTCACTTGAATCACGCGTATTTCGATGGTTGTCTCTTTAAATTTTGACTCTTTTATTTTACACAAATAACTGATATAAATTTATTATTGTATTTTGTTACTTTATATTTTGAGATTTAAAGAGATATTTTTGAAGGCATATAATACAGGAAGTTATTGCCAAAGGCATGAAATCAGGAAGCTGCGTCTTAGCAGGAGATTAACTTTTCGTGAAATTCTTAAAGGTGACAGTTTATTGAAATGGATACCTGCTATTTTTTCTCTCTTTTCCAATAATTGCTCCGTAACGGTTGTACAAAACAGCACGTGTATTAGTCGATGACCAGAATAACTTTCATCCCAAATCTAAACGAATTTATTATGATTTTGAGAAATACTTGTCATTCACAGCAGCTGTCACCATCGAGAAAGGACACGGGAAGATCGGCTTCGAGAGTATCGAAACTGCCGCGGTTGTGCAGTAGTAACCGCTTTTAATATACTTTTCTAAATCCCCCGCCATTCGCAAAAATTTCTTTCCTTTAATTAGCTTCCTGCAGTTAACTAAGCGTTTGTTTTGACTATTACTGAAATTGCCGCCGTTAATCCTAGCAACCTTCAGACTACTGCAGTGTCACCAAATGCATGCAACAAATTTTCACCGTCACAAAATGAATTTGTAACCGCAGTAAATTATAAATTGCTACATGCGATTTAAAAGTAGAACTGCCAGATGATTGTTAAAAAATAAGGTTACTGGGTTTCACACATTTTTAATTTAACTTTCAGAACATAGTGGGGAGAAAACGTTTCGAGTTTCCATCCATTTGCTTGTGTTACTGTTTTCGGGCGTAATTTTTGGCGAATTATAAGGTATTACCAGCATTTCTGCTACGGTAAACAAACCAAATAGCGTTGATCGCTGTCCGACCAGCTCTCAGGAACTGCACCGACTTATCAAGACAACAGAACGAACATCAATCGGTCTCGACTATGGAATCTGGAAACGCGTGCAAAGGATTGAAGTAAATTCGTGATGCAAAACGTAGATTAGAGCCAGAGATTAGGAGAAAAAGGTAAAATTTTTGAAAACAAAAGATGAGAATCAACATATTGCTTTTGTTTTTAATTAAAGTTCTGTAACCCAGCAAAAATGGGTATTTATGCTCGGTCAGGGTTGAAAAGCCTGCGATTTATTGCTAGAACTAACTATTGTATTAATTCAAGACCCATGTTTCGCGGGGATAGGGTTATCGCCGCCATGGCAGCGATCATGGACAGGAAAGAGCGAAACTTCTATAATTGTTCTTGGCTTAGATCAGGGTTTCTCAAATTTTATTGCCCTCCCTTTAAAAACCTTTTGTACCAATCTGACCACTCTAAAGTCTAAGAAAAATGATGTGTTGGTATGACATGTAATTTGGGCACCGCCAAACTTCGATATGTGTGTGTGTGTGGTGGTGTGTGTGTGTGTGTGTGTGTGTGTGTGTGTGTGTACTGTAGTCGGTTCAAACTCCAGGAAGATTGTCACTTACCACAATAATATTATCACAGTAACTCATAAGAAACCATCCAAAAATTAAATAAGGGCCTACTATTAACTGGTAATTAGTTTGAAAATGCGCTTTATTTACATTACCATAAAGGAACTCGTACACCTGACAGCGGAAGTTCGTGTGACTTCCCAATCTGTAATATAGCCCACCGTTGCTTTCTGTGGTCGCGCAGATATGTAATGTAGCCCACTAAAGGGCCATATGGCTCACTTTGAGAAACGTGGCCTTAGATTATATGATCATGATAGTTTAACTTATATATACTCTTTTTTCCTTTTTCTGAGAAAGGTGTGTAACGTAGCCTGAATATGTTTCACGTTTGGCCGTAGCTGAGAATATCTGTGTTAATATGAGCCACGAGACGTTTGATTTACGTAAGCTCTTGCCTCAGAAACAAAGTTTACTCTTTGGTGTGGTGTGTACAAACCTATCACTTTCCTGCCTTTGGGTCCTTTGTGGCATAGCAATAAATAAAAATGTTTGCTTCGACAAAACAAGCTGAACTGAAAAAATGTCTATCTAAAATCGAAATAAATAAATAACTCATTCTGTTCTGCACAGTAAATAAAATCACAATAAATTAAATCATTACTGTGGAAAATAATAAAATAATTTATTTTTTCGTTTCCAACTGCAGGCGACGACACTGGCTCGGGATATATGTGTGTGTGTGTGTGTTCAGGTAGTGTCGATCATCCCTAACAATTCAGTCAATACCTATGGAACAACGTATTTTATATAAAGTGTTGCATGTAATTTTCACTTTCTAAAGCTCAGTTCCCGGGAGGGGTGAGAGTTGTTACTAGTTTATTTACCAGGTTCCAGAAAGACGATTATCTCCTCTTCAATAATGAGCCCACACCGACGTTAGATTAGTCGACCGACTCCTCTCAGTCCAAACATCATTTATGTTTTATAGACAATTTCATAACTCGGTTGTAATATTTTACATCAGTAAAATCAGTAAAATCCATGTCATAGCCGGATGTGTGGAGGATGATGTTACTTTGTATCAATATTTTTTTTAAAATCCACTATACTGTGTATGTGTATGGGAGGGAAAAATATATATTACACACTAACCTTAATGTCAGATGGTGAAATGCTGCATCTGGGGGCAAGCCAGAGAAACGTTTTCGACCCACTGTTAATCTACAGTTGATCAGCGATCATCAGAAATATCTTCAGCCATACATTTAAAAGTGTTGTGTCCGTCGCGTGATATATTGCGGTTGGTTACCAGCCAACTAAACCAAATGTCAACCTGACTCGATTCTCTGCTTTGTAAAAAAAGTACTTTTTTTTCGTATTTAATCCACTGATCATTACTTTTGTTTCCCTATTTACATCTCCAGAAGATGGCATCAGTATGGAATATTATTAATTTCCTCGTTATACTATCTGTTACAGTAAAAAAGAAGAGATGGAATTACTAATCAGTGAAGATAATCTGCTACCCATCAGGACTCCGTACAGGAAGAATGCGCAGTGTTAACAGTCCTGTGCTGTCGCTTACTCGACCCGAATGTATGACGTCACGATCAGCAAACACTATCAATAATCCGTGAAAATATTCTATCAGGTATTTTGGTTGTCATTTTCTGCTGAAACATTAGCAAAGAATTTTTCCGAACGTTGCTCAGAGGATGTTGGAATATGTTGCAACCCACGTGAGAGGACTTCATGGAAAAAAGACGGTATCGCACAGTTTTTAACAATATGGTAACAAATAGTAATGACTTCTTGTTTTCTTTTTCTATTTATATTTTTTTTTAAGCGGCACAAATCCTAAATCTTAAGAAGGCTGACGTAGTTTTAAGTTTAAAAAAAGATAAGCAGACTTGATGTTTGAGTTATTGGCTGTTACGTTCTCAAGTGCTACCGTAAAACGTATCAGCTACAAGACTAAGACCAATGTTCCGGAAGGCCGACAACAAGCCGCAATGCAGTTGTTATCGAGAAAGTGCGGACCTTGATAATGGAGGGTCGTCGTTTGAAGGTGCGGGAAATTGGTGACGAGGTTGGGATCAGTAAAGATTCTGCACATGCAGTTTTAAAGGAGGATTTGGGCTTGCGCAAAGTGGCATCAAAATTTGTGCCCAAGCTGTTTTCTCAGGAACAACAACAACTTCGACTTGAGGTTGCGCAGGACCTGCTGCATACTGAGTTCCAGAATACCGTGATAACTGGAGATGAGACGTGGGTGTACAGGTACGACCCGGAAACCAAAACTCAGTCATCACAGTGAAAGCACCCAACGTCGCCAGGGTTCGGAGAAAAATCAAGGTGATGTTGACTGTTTTCTTCGACCACCGAGACATTGTGCATCACGAATACGCACAAGAAGGACAAACAGTTACAAAGGAGTACTATCAGGAAGTCCTCCGACGTCTTCGTGATGCAGTTCGGCGCAAGAGACCGGATCTGTGGGCCTCGCAAAACTGGCAGCTGCATCATGACAACGCCCCGGCTCATTCGCCAGGCTCCCTACTATCCAGACATGGCTCCTTCTGACTTCTGGTTGTTCCCAAAAATGAAGATGCCACTGAAAGGCTCCCACTTTGAGAACCGATAGAACATCATGCGGAATGCGACGGCGGAGCTGAGAGCCATTCCGGAAGAAGCATTCCAGACGTGCTTTGAACAGTGGAAGGATCGCTGGGCTAAGTGTGTGGAGGCACAAGGGGCCTATTTCGAAGGGGATTAGCAATTGAACCCCATCAAGTACATAATCCCCCCCCAGCCTAGGGTCGGATACTTTCTCGACAAACCTCGAATATTTTTCTAAGAGTAATACGTATTTATCTCATTTATGTATTAGTTTTCTTAGTTTCTAGTTCTAACGAAGCTTCTTTATTAACAAACCCGTTCACTTCACAGTAATCTGCTTTCTAGGCGACGGATTATCACAGAATGAAACACATGGTTTCTTTTTTATTATTTTGGACAGAGTTCCGTATTTTACTTGTCGGTTGATTCCGCTCACAAGAGACAGTTTACTTTTTATGTGTTAAAAAAATCATGTCGTGGAAGTTTCTTTTGCTATTTTTCCACTCTCCGAATTTCATGGTTTATGAATAGTTAAACATGTATTCCTTAAGCGGTGACCCAACCCACCCATCAACATCCCCCTACTCATGGTAGTTCGACCCTACAGTCTCTGCAGACCGTATAATATGTATCGGGATTCCGATCGACGAATGTCAGAATAATATGGAAATCTACGCAAAATTACAGAAATCACCGGAATATGGCGCGATAACGAGACGACCAGAGGAACTAGGAGAGAGGTGGCCACTTTACGATACATTGCCGCTGACGAATTACTGCAGTCGCCCCGACACAAAACGAGGAAAACTCCTAAACGCGGAGATCGGTAACTACCATAAAACATCTTTCTCACGCACTCAATGCAGCGATAGTAAACAGGGTTTGCAACATTTGGATCTTTGAGGTCGCTTTTCGTTGTCACTGTCGTCCAGGCCAATATGTCAGGCCGGCGGAATTAGACAACATCGTAAATCACGGGTGGAGGTAGAAAATTCCCCACTCTCTTCAACATGGACAGTGGCAAAAGACATAACAGAAAAGGTCTTTATTAAAATCTTTCAGTTCTAGAAAAAAATCCAGAATTCTCGAAGAAACCCCGGCGCGGAATGGGATGGCACTGAAGATGAGAGAAAGAAGTTGCAGGTCAGCTGACGTACCTGAGGGTGCTCCGCTGCCATAACGAGAGAGCACTAATGCACCAATTTCGCATTATCAGCGTCAGTTTTTAGTGAACGCGCACAAACGCTTCTCTAAAAATGTTGAGTTTATTTATTTTTCAAATATATATCTGATTAAAATTCGTATTATTTCATGAAACCAAATGTACCAGAAAAAAGGAAGAAAATTACTAGACGAGAAGTCGTCTGTAACTCTAAAAGATACGAAATGTCAGGCGAAGATGGTGTTTTGTTTTCATCCTTCATGATATCGGTTAAAGACGAAGACGTATATTAGCCAGGAGAAGAGCTGATGACTTTAAAAGTGGATGAAAACTTTTTCTGCAGTAGAATATTTACATCTTTGCTGATTTGAAGTTTTTGTCATAAATCAGCGTTAACAATTTAGTTTTGAAATCTCCCTTGACACAGCAGAGTCTGTCTTAACTGAGGTGTAACTGTAAATAACCAAACCTTGATCAGCCTCAAATACAGAAATTCCTTTTTATATTTTTTCCTGTAGATTTTTTTCTTTTACAATGAATTCATTTGCGTGAAAACTTCAATGTATGCGTTGTTTTCTGGGTAACAGTCTTTTCAAACTACAGATCAAGGGAATAAAACCAAGGCAGATGATACTGATTGATGATTCAGTACCATCTGCATCAAATAACTCTAGTGCTGAAGACTCAAGGTCATCTAATAGACTACTGATTTCAATAAGCCTGACGTAAAAAGACTAACATTGATTCCCAACACGAGGGTAGTAATACATGGCGGAAGCATACACCGACTTCTCGTTGAGATCGCTTAATGTTAACAGAGACCTTAATCAAGTTGCATTTTTTTTTTTTTACGTTTGGTTTGGTACTCGCTTTCGCTGATAAAAATTCCCCATTTACTTATCATAATAATCTCATTAGTGAAATGCCAAAGCCGTTTCGGTCAACATTGCAACCATTAAAAGTGGCGAGCTGATTGATACTCCTTCCACCGTTATAATTAGACCAATTTTAAATACAACAGTAAACTTACGCCGGCTTGTTTATTAATTTATTCATCTGTTCAGAAAATAATTAGTAAAAAAATGTCGTTGATGCAGCTAATCAAACTTATTTGTAAAGTCACGTAATCAGTTAGATTCCAAAAGTTATTCCCGGTTATTTATTTAACTTCGCATGATTTATGGCGCTTTTTTTGCACAATGAACAGACTTGTAGATAATCTCAGAGCTTCTTTTATTTCATGTGAAGCAAGTTTCGAGTTACTACATTGATTCTGTTACAAATACCGATCTTTATCATAATTTGTTTAATTAATACAGGATGAACAAAGTTAAGCATAAAGAAAAAATCCAAATGATATATGTGTATGTGTGTGTACTCAGCGACTCAGTGAAGATCTGCGGACCTGCTCGGATGGTAGGTTTCAACAGCTGCTGGAGCCGATCCAAACACATGGTCTTTTTCTGGGTGGGGGCTGGGGCTCAGTCTCGGGCACCGACTACAAAGCTTCTCACGTTGAAAGATTCTGCGCTCACTACTAAAATCCAATAAAATAATCGTGGCGAAAAGCATAAAAAATCTTCCATCCATCCGAAGTTAAATTTATCACCTCCATTCTCCTCGCACTACTCAGAATATTTCTATTCGAAGCTGGGCCGCACTATCGTTGCACTAGATCAGTAACTTGCAGCTAATTTTGTCCGGTTATTGGCAATGTGTCAACATTCCCTCCAGCCCGGTGCTGCACCAGGCTGGGCCGTGCTGCACACGGGTTGTTTTCTAACGGCGTAACCAACAATTCCTGGTACTTTCTCCCCTCCCCCGCCACCAGCTTCCGCCCTCTCTGCTTTCCAATTCGGACGATAAAACTACTTTCTCACATTATGGACGTTTGTCTGCTCGCCCCACCCTTCCGGGATCTCCTTTCGTTTTCATAATTTGCGTTTGCATTTAAAACTTATTTTGAAGTATCTATCGTCCTGCCAGTGAAGTCACAGATGTCACCACCACGGCGGTCATGAATATTCATGTGCTGAATTTGTTTGCTTTAACTCGCTGTTATCGTTGTAACAAGAAAACAAAGTAAATTTATTTTAAATATTTAAATTTAAGCAGGACATTTAAAATTAATAAATAACTATTGCTTTTGTTTTTTCTATATAAAACATTCGAAAGTATCGACTTGTGCAGCTCCGAGCTTGTTCCGTCATCAGTCTTACCCAGTAATAATAACTCTACCGCATCCAGTGAAGCAACGTTTGAAGTCACGTGCTTTGGAACGGCATGATAAAGGGTTGGAAGGGTCTCAATGATGCAACTTCGTCCTTCCCACTTTATTGAACAACAAAAAATACCAACAGCAAACCCTGATACACGATTTAATACAACTCCACCGCGGGGTATATGGTGTGGTGATGACCTTATAAGCAACCAATAAAATCATATGAAAGATAACATTAATCTTATCATTGTTAATAATAATAATAATAATAATAATAATAATAATAATATAATAATAATAATAATAATAATAATAATAATAATAATAATATAATAATAATAATAATAATAATAATAATAATAATAATAAATAATAATATAATAATAATAATAATAATAATAATAATATAATAATAATAATACATTATTTTCCTAAGTAAATCTGATGTGTGCAAACTAGACTTGACAGGTTTTCTGTTTACGGATCTGTTTATAAAATAAAATATGATTTATTATATGTACAAAAGTTGAGATTAGAGCGCAACATCCATCAGTTGCTTCATGTAATTTGTCTGACAGTAGATGCTGCTAAACCGTCTCCCAGATTTCAATCTTTGTCATTGTAGCGTAATTTCTTTCCTAGAAATTAACACAGGCGTTTGAAAATTTTTTCAGTAATCGAGAAGTTCAGAAGATTATACTACTACAATATACTTCATGTGTAAATAAAGCCTCTTTTTCTAGAATACTTTTCATTTTGATCTGTTTCTTTTACTTTTTCCATTATTCGCTTTTCTTCGGGTGTAGCGCAGCTCATTTCTTTGTAAGTCGACTTCTACTGTTTTTCTTTTTCGATACCTGCGCGCGCACCCCCCAACACACAGAGTTTTACAGAAAATTTCCGGAAATGACTAGTAAACATACTTATGTATGATATATACCTCCACTTTTAATGAATTAAAGACAAAAATCAAACGTCTGCAACAAGTGCGGTATCTGGATTTATAGATGCACACAACTGAAGCCGAGAGACAAAAGGCACCAGCTGACAGCGACTGACTTGCTATTAACCCTAATCTCTGCACGAATTTGGCTCTTAATCATTCAACATTCACCTTATTATCATTTCGCTTGCACAGTGATTATCTTCTACCGTGTGTTTCCTTAGATACTGTGCAAAAACGTTAACTATTTTTTAAATAAATGATAAACGTGTACAGTGTAATAACTTTTTTTCCTTGGGTGGGGGGAAATGGAACTAAAAACCTTGGAAGCACCAATTTAATTCTTAAATGAAAGCAAGGCAGTTTAGTTTTTCATTTAATTTTGTTTTAAATACAATGATAAAATATTTTAATAAGATTAAACGGAAGATTAATTTGTGGAAAAACCAATCAGGTAGCTGAGATACTTCTACCTGCATATATTCCGTACTTACGTTGGTTATTTTAATGAATGTACGTACAATTTACTGTCATATGAAAATAAACAGTGATTTAAAACATGAAATTCACAATTTTAGCTACAGCACTTATAAGCTGAGTCAGAGCAGAGCTAGAACTGTCTTTTGGACACATTGTGATGAGGACAAAGACGCACCGGACAGTTCGCTCGCTATACGGTTTAATTGGACTTCAAACATTTTCTTTTATTACTTTTTAAAATTGAATATACTGAACAAAATTAAAACCTTTTGGTATTCATTAAAAAAAAAGACTTTACGGGGTGAATTCATATTTTTGCTATGATATTAATGATATTACAATATTTAGAGGAAAAAAAAACATCATAATACTTATAAGCAACACCATCCAATAACTCGAAGTTTCGCCAGGCACGTCGCCAAGGTGCAAAGGACGCCTGTTGACGGCCTTTTGCTTACCTGTCTATACTCAAAACTGTCAAACAGTAACTACAGTTTGATTTAGATTAATATTTTGTACACCGGATAGACTGACCTGATATTTATCGAGAGAAACTACAATTTAGCGTGTTACATTTCTGTTTTTGAAATAAACCTTTTACCATCAACTAAATACTCTTCAATTTGAAATACACGTATTGCATTAAGACATTGCGACTTGCCACATTTCTAGGACAACAATTGTCTGGTGAAGGAAGCAGGGCATTGCAGCTTTTGTCCTGATATCTTCAGAGATTAGCATAATATTAGGTTGTTGCAAACGTTTTGTCGTTGTTGTTTTTTACCGCAACAATGAGACTTCTCATCGCTGCTGAACGTGAAGTTTATTAATCAAAATAAGTTCCATTACAATCGATACATTCCTGCTAACGAGTTACAAGCGCATCTATACCATTTTGAAAAAAATCTGAATTTCTGGAGTCGATAAACTGTTGGAAAGCAGTTTCAATTGCTGCTTGATTGGAGAAGGATTTCATACGGAGTAAGCTGTCGAGGTGTTAGAAAAGGCGGTAGGTAGTCTGTGGGAGAAAGGTCTGGTGAATAGGCTGGGAGATGGAGAACTTCGTACCCCAATGTGTTCAGTTTCTGAAGATCCACTTTTTCAACATGAGGACGAGCATTTTCGTGAAGCAGGATTGGGCCTCTTCGATTTAACTATCGATGGGAGAGTTTCTGATGAACAACGTTTCATTCACGATAGTACCTTTCAACTATAATGGTTTCGCCAGGTTGTAAAGAAGTTATAGTGGACACCAGTTGCAGTCCACCAGGGAGTGATCATGACCTCTTTTGGGTGGAGGATGGAGTTTGGAATGTGGTTAGACACCTTTTCTCTCTCGAGCCACTATGCTGATCATTTGCGATTGTCGTAAAGGATCCATTTTCATCACACGTAATGATTCGGTCAAGAAATGGGTAATTTTTGTTTCTGATGACAAGCGAAGAGCAGATCTCCAATCGACGATTTTGTTGTTGTTCATTCAACTCGTGAGGTGCCCATTTGTCGAGCTTTTTCACCTTTCCGATTGCATCAAGATTCCAGGAAATAGCTGCAGTGCTTACGTCAAGCTTTCCAGCAATTTCTCGCATTGTTTTTCTTGGATTGGCTTCAACTGAGGCTTTTTGACGGTCGTCATCACAGCTGGAAGGACATCCGTTACGTTCCTCATCTTCTAGGCTCTCATCTCCTGATCCAAACTTTGCAAATTATGGTTGTACTGTGCGCTCATTTAGATGTGTTCTCGCCCCATGCCTGCCTAATGTTACGATTTGCCTCGCTCACTTTGTGGCTTGGTTTGAACTCGTGAAGCAAAATAGCACGAAAAACATTTCTATCCATGCTTCATCCAGAACCCTGAAACAAATATCCATTTAATGATTTTTTAAAGGTAGGTTTTGCATAATGTAACCAAAATCACAGGCTACAAAACGATATATAACTTATCTACTACACCTTCACAAGCAGGTAAAAAACAAACCCAAAATCAATATAATATAAAAATCGACAAAACTTTTGTAACGACCTAATACATGAGGAATCAGCTCGGCCAACAGCTCTCATCAACGGCACCGTTGCTCAGTGCATTATTTCTGTGGCAACATTTGAGCCAGCTGGCGATTGTGAATCTTTACGATATGATTTCATGGCTAACTGACATCGGTATCTGCACATTCAGGGGTGGGAGTAATGATGGGCGATATGCTGATACTTTTTTCATTCTTTTTAACTACACATACTATAGATAACCACGCCATAATGAAATGTTATGGTTTAATAGTGATTGTCACTGACAACAACAACAACAACAGCAGCGTTACAGTTCCTACCTGTCCGACTTCCACGTGCAGCCACAGCGCTACTGAGGACTATCCTCAGGCGCCTGAGGTGACGCAACAACAACAACAACAACAGCAGCAGCAGCGTTATCGGTGCAAAGGTCTTGATGGGCGATTACTTTACTAGATTATACTTTTGAAAAATTAATTATCAGTTGACTCACTTAATGAAGGGACAATGATATTTAACTAGGGAAACCAGCTGGTATAATTCATGTCGTATGACCCCTATCTTTGCTGATTGTGTTAGTATCCGTTTTTTTCCGTATTTTAAATACCCCAAACTTCAGTATTAAAGTTTTTAATACCATAAATTAAAAGTAGATTCACATTTTCTGCTTAATACCGAACAAAAGAAAAAATACAAAGAAAATTCTAAAATTACTCAGATTATTATCAATACAAAAAAATAGAAAAGCCAATTTGCTGTGGACTTGGATGAAGTAGTTCTGTGAAGATGGTCAGGGTTTGCGGTCCATAGTTGGTGCCAGCGATTAGTGGTTTTTATGATCAGCAGGTAAATACAAGAAGTGTGAAAACTAAACTGAGTGATGGAAAGAAGAATAATGATAGTAAACGCATCACGCCTTCTCTTTGTTTTGTTTGTTTTTCTTGCAAACTTCTGACTAATTATTGCTAGTCAGATAAAACCTGTTTCTTGCTGATCTCCATTCTGCAGGACCACGTGATGCTACACGAAAGAACTTGGCGATAATTTTTAATCCTAAACTGTACTCGTGCAGTGATACTTAGTGACGACGGGAGATATTCATACTGTCCCTAAATCTAACATACAGAGTTGTAGGTACTCAATAAAAAGCCTGTGACGATCATTCATGACTTATATTAACTATATAACTTCGAAGCAAAGTTGAAATTTTATTGCCAGATATAACGTGTAAGTGATTAAAAGTCTAAGAAGTAAATCACTATCTGCGACTAAACAGGCAAGGGAAATTGATGGAAATTTAGAGCGTACTGGGGTTTGACATTAGTGAAGTGGAAATCTTTATAGAAGAAGACCAAATTAAACGCACAGAAAGGGCAAACTCGGGATCGATCTCTGCAGATAATCAGATTTTCTGATTATTTGCCATCGAAATTTCTCTTAATAAGTGGTCACCTTTCAAACATTATTATTATTATTATTATTATTATTATTTATTATTATATTATTATTATTATTTTATTATTATTATATATATTATTATTATTATTATTATTATTATTATTATTATTATTATTATTATTATTATTTATTATAAATAAATATGCTATCATCTGGATTAAACCAAGCTTGAATATTATAGAATTGCTGAGATCAAGAATTTATTTCAAGTCTTTGGAATTTTCTTTGTCAGCCAATCATCGATAAGAGCAACAATCCCAAGACTTTACAACAAGTCAAGTTGTGTTAGTTCTTAAGTATTCGAAAGTCGCTCTTTTCAATTCATTAAGTTGCAGTAACTCTTTAAGACCGAGAAAAAACGTTTTGAACACGCGGTCGCGTCTCTGCGATAAACCTAATAGTTACTTCAATAAATGATCGGCAAACTAAAATGCTTCCGCTTTCGTCAATTTCTTGCTAAATCGTATGTAACGAAGCAATGGATACTTCCCGCGAAGTTTAATATTTCTGAAACATTATATGACCACCAGGCGCTACCTCAAGTGATGGTATCATCACACTACTATCATCTATAAATATTGATGTTATAAAGAGCTTGCAGGAACCTGGTTATTTATGAATACTAAATTTAAAATGTTGATAAAATCAGAGTTTTGAGCATTCTATAAAAGTTCCTGTTAGTCTTGATGTCAATCATCGCACGGTTGCATAGACATTGGTCAACCGAATTCGCTCACAGTCTCTGCCACCGAACTCTGGTATAAAATAAATTAATATTCGTAAAATCTATGTAATTTGGAATATTTATTTTTATAAGAGTAATGAAGGGAAAATTGTAAGACAATAGACAAAAGCTTAATAATAAAAAATTTCCGTGTTATTTTTAAAAAAAATTATTAAATAAACGCTAAATCTCTATTTTTATTCATTAGTTTTAAGCTCTTTTTTTTCAGTTTCTCTATAATAGTTTTAAGGGTGGCTTAAGATTATAAATCCTATGCTTGTCTCTGTGAGAGGTTATTTTACAAGTACCCATCGTTTTTGTCTAGATAATAGTTGTATACAACTGCTTTAATTAGGTGCAAGACCCGACACGTGGACTATTTCATCGCACTGGCTGAGACAAACCGGAACAACTCGATAAGATATCGATGACACTAATTTGGCTCTAAGCTTAAAATTTTTAAGAGAAACGAAATACATATTTATCTCTATTAAAAAATACTGTATTCAAATATTTAGATCAGCTAAAATGCTGCACTACAGTTTTGAGTGATTGTGCATGAAAAAAAATTAATTGTTTTATGTGGAAGTGACGTAGCCGACAGACTGCAGGTCGGTGCCTTCTGACTATTAAGCCGAGAAGGTAGAAATTTCCTTCGGAGTTTTTGACGGACATGCAGAGTTCCCTGCAATTAGCCTCATCGATCTCCGCTCTCCATCTTATCATATCTGCTGCCACGGTTGTCATGCACACGGCAATAAAGAAAAAGAAAACTCTGCCTGTTGTGTCTGATTTACTACCAGTCAAGACCGCGCTGCACGCCAACGGATTGCTGACCTAAAAAGTCTCAGCACCAGTAACAGCTGACGACGACGTTTGTCAGTATTGATCAGGACCTGCACGAGTGTCGTTAAATAGTTGTACATATAGCTGGCAGGGGGCGTTCAATCGATCCACGTCCGGAAAAAAGAGGTTATTTGTGTGTGTGTGTGTGTGTTTTTCCAATCCATCCGCCGCCATTGTTCAACACCGGCGCTGCGGGAATACACCGTGAGATGATGTTTCTGGGGGACAGACTTAGATTAACAGGAAGGGGTTGGAAGAATAATGATTATTGTGACTGGGGAAAAATGTAACCAGCAAAATATTGATATTATTTACGTATGATTTGTATGTTTGGTCGTACGACAACAACAAACAATCAGAGAAGATACGGAATTTACGTCAGTAGAAAAAATGTAATTAGCGAACTTAACTCGTGTGTTGCCAGGGTTACCCCGAGACTGGCCCGAAGGTCATTTTCAGGTAGTTATATAAGAACAGTGTCGTTTTAATTTGCTAACAGCTTTTAGTGAATTTGAAAAACGGCCAACGGGTTTCATTTTAGGAGATCGTCGAGTACCAGGAAAAAAACGCCGCAAATTTCGCTTGTAGCAACCGTGCGATCCGTCCGACTTGCAAAGACATTTACCGAATTATTTCAAACAACTATTGGGAGAAAATTACTTCGTTGATGTTTTGTGTCTAAGTGAAATATCGCGATTCTTGATGTAGTCTGAGGGTCTTCAAGGTGTTTTTCCTTCAGCCAGCGTTCAGTTTGAAAGTCGGAATTCACCCGTTTGTACCTGAGTATTTTTGCGTGAGTTTAATTACTGACTTTTTGTTGGGAGAGAAAGAGAATCCTAAGATATCCCTCCCTCTCTCTCTCTCTCACACACGTTATGCTGTCCATTAGACGGTCTCCTCTCTGTGACATCTGGGTTCGGAACGCGACCCGTTGTGGCAGGCTCCACTTTACACTTTTCTACCGGGTAGCTTCTCTACTGGAGATTCTAACTGGTTTATTAACCTTCCCTTTATCTAATTATATCTTACATACTCTAACAAGACAGCCGGTTCACCTGACTCTCGTAAAGCTTTGTTTTAGTGGAAGGCGGTCCAGCAAACGACCTTTAACGGAAAGTTATCAATCAGGAGTTTGGGCGCAGAAGCGTTTCTGTTCCGAAAGTCTGTGGCCGGAGACTCCATGTTTTCTGTCGTTCTCCTCTTAAAATATAAAGTGATTTATCTTCAAAACCTGAAATATTATTGCATACGCAACACGTAAAACATAAATCTAACTATATTAAATACTCCGATAATTTTTAGTTTAGGAAATTTCCTAAAAAAATAATATCTAAATATCTTGCTTTAAATGTAACCTCGGCCCGCCTCTAGAACACATTCCAAATGCTTCTTTAAATATTTTGTGGAACAAACACACAATCCTTGGTATCTCTTCAGTTATGTTTGTAGCTGAATCACTCTAATCACCATATTTCATATTATTGTTTTTTTTGGGGGCCGTAAACTCAAGCTCTTTTTAGCATCTACATTTGATCACGCCCCAGTTCATTTTTTGAGTATTAGCAACCTCTACTATCAGAGAATATTTCAGATCCAGATTAGATGACGTTTTATGTAATCGTTCGAATTTAACTTCAAGACCTTTTAATACACTATTAACACTGAATTATAATTTCGCATACGTGTTGACGTTCTTTTGCAAAAATTGATCTCATCTAGATACTTCCATCGTACATTTTCTCTTTGACGCATGTAAGAATCAACATGAATCATTTATATATAAACCTGATTTCACGCTTTGTTTGTTAATCTATCCTCTCCTTCTAGCACCTTTGCCTCTTTTTTTGAGTTCGGGATCGTATAACATTTTTTCTATCAATTCTAAATAACTTACTCCATTCAAGTTCATGCAACTTCTCATTAAACTCTCCTTCTGGTTCATTCTGGATCTCCGTTTATAGCATTTAATAAATAGAGAAGGTTCTTTTTACTTTCATCACTTTATAAAACTTTTCCCTCACTCTTTGGGGAATTTTTACATGTGGTCGCTTTTCTCTATTTTTTAACTAACGAATGGAATCTTTCTGTTTACTCTTCCATGCAATCCGGAAGTTTGTTCCTTACTGTCTATAGATGATTTCTCAAGTTTGCTGCAGCTTTTTGGCAATTTATATTGAAACCTTTTCTTTTCTCTGTTCTCTCACTTGTTTTTCACGGACGTTCAATTACGCCACTCTTATTTACTTTAAACTTTACAAATCTACTGTGGAATAAAGTGACGTGAGTAAATGAATGTTGCACTTACTTTTCTTTAAAAAGTTCCCTTGCTCTTCAGAGCTGTAGCCGCTCTTTTAGAATCACTATAGTGCTTCTTGGTTTTCTTAAGATAAATCAGTCGTCAAATTTAAATCAATTCTTTTATAGCTCTACACACATTTATTTGAAATAACCTAATATGTGTATCGCTTTTTAATCATTTAAATAAAAACTTTGGAGTCTAACTGTTTTTGTCAAAAGAATTATTGCTTTGCGGTTGTTGAATATATTTTGGTTCGGTGTACAAAATATAGATCACTAGTCAGAGCCATTTGGCAGTCTGCGTGCACGTGCAGAAAATTCATTACAAAAGTCACTCGATTGTTCGAAATAAGATTTTAAAAAGGATTCAGTAAATAATGAGAAATAAGTGTAAATTTTATGAACAACAACAAAAAGACAATTTCATTTAACTTTTGCTGCAGGTTTTCCTAGCAGACGAGTAACGAGCATTTAGATTTATTACTGAGTAAACCCGTAAGAAGTGATATTTCAACAGTTTCCAGAATTTGAAATTCAAACGGCTTTATTTTTATTTTAAAACTTTTTGTCTCCCTGACCGGAAGTAATGAATTTTGTCAGATTTTAATTGTTCCCGAATGTGCTGTAACAATTGGCTTCTCACTAGACTCTATAACTACGAGAGATGCTGATAATGTAGGGTTGGTTCCAAAATACACGAGTCTGCTTGGCTTTTATTATGAGGATAAAATCCGTCTTCTAGCCTTCTCCATAAAAAACATTGCGATTACTCTTGCTACTCTCGTAAAGGTACACTGTATAATTCGATGATAAATAACGTGGATTGTCTTCATAAAATCTAGAAATTAATCTTATTTATCACCAAAATGCTAGACTGCTTATCTTTGTCTTTTCCCCCCTCTCATTTTATGACGATATTTTGCTAAAATTCTCTTGATTACAAACTAATTAGTTTTTAACTGAATGCTAATCAAATACAAGGTATTTTTTTAGAGAATGTTCAAATTTTTAACAGATTTATGAGCAAATATCTTTTGGATAAGTAGCGATCAGAAACCACTATTTACACCCGAGCGGCATGTTGAATGTGAAGGGCAATGAGATGTAATTTTGCGTTCTGTACTTCAGTGTTTAATGGTAAAGGCTACAGAAATATTTCCAATTTTATCACGAAATTTTTTATAACAATGTTTCGCGCAAGCCAGCCCAGGGAGTTTTCTTGAAGCTCCGAACAAGTGAGATTTTCGGAATCACGTGATTGGATAAAAAATATTTTCCTAAATTTTGATGGTTCCATAAACGGCCAAATCCAGTAAGTTTTTATCATCGCTCCGTCGCCAAGGTTAAACACCCCCTACCCGTTCATAAATCATGAAGAAAATAAAAGCATACTACAATGGCTATTTCATGCACCTACCATAGAGCTAAATGCAATAATTGTTTATAATGAAGTAGATGCACGTGTAGATGCCAACTGATCAGAAGGCGACAGCCAAGACGTGATCAGTCCAAACCGATTTACAGAGAAATTGATGACGACGAAGAGACTGAACGGCGACGTAAAAAATGACTCGCAAAGCAGCCTTTTCAGGAATCAGAAGAGTAAATGATGCCAACTGCATCACACATTCGACAATTTTTGCGAATAGCAGCCAACATTGGACGTGGAATGCCCAGCAAAGAAGCAAGAGAGAACATATGAATGACGGATTTGGAAGAAGAATCAGTCAGCCGAATGATCCACTGTGAAAGCGTTGTGTTTGGTAGGATTTGTGAGGTGATATATCCTCATAATCCTGATTCGTTGAAAAAATAAGTATGGGCGCGTAATAACCCATCGGAGAGTGTTTCGAACGACATACTGTTGATAAACATGAAGACGTTGATCAGCAATTTTCCCGAACAGCATATCCAAAAGCGTGTGTTGCTAGCTCCGATATGCAAAATTTTCACGTCGAAATTGTTGAAAGAAATGTTTGGTACTGGTGTAGAGAATGTAGCAACTACCAGGCGACATTTCAAGTACATGGCTGAAGGTAATTCACTTGCTGTTGAAACAAGACATGTAACGTGATACGATGAATTGACAGCGAACAGTAGAGCTGTCAGATTTTTACTGCACATATCAAATGTAAAAACGATATCCTGGGGAGCGAAAAAGATCCTATTGGTCGGTAATGAAGTAGATTTTCCGAAGCTGATTCGAAGACGCCTTCCAGACTCATAGTGCGAGCACACTTGGACAAACATCTAGATGCAATTGATCGAATCAGTGTTACTTCACTGTCAAAAACAGTCATGGCTCTAACATTCAAAGACATGAAGGCGAAAACGGCTGTCAACTATGCGTCTGGAATCCTATTGTATGATAATTTTGACATGATAAATCGCATTATATCCATTTCAACCACTCGTGCTGTTGAATTGAAGAAGTTAATCCGTGCATTGGAAGCGTTTATGAAATCAGTGTTTGAAAACCATGTGTCAAAGTGTAGCTCAATATCAATGGATTATGCGTTGAATGTGAAACCTGCTGCCTGCCGTTCAAAGCATTCGAGTTTATCAATGAAAGGGTCGACTTTGAGCGTGAGCAGTTATTAATAGATTGTATTGATAAGATTAAACTCTACATGGATCATAGGATCCAACTCCACAACCAACGGGTTCATAGTGATAGAATTCTAGAATCCCTTAGTCGGAAACAAGCATACTCTGTAATGGGTTTCAAGATGAAGTTTGAGGTGACGGTGCAGTTTCGCGTGAAAAAATCGTAGATCACTGTGGCAAAAAGGGAAATTCCTGTCAGGGAGTGATTATTTATATGAGATATGATCCAAACGAGAGCGAGCAAAATTTGGATGACCATCACATCATGCATTACGACCAAATTGCATCAGGTGACACCAAAAAAGATTGGCTGGCAATATTAACCTACTCTGAAGCAGCTCTGATGCGTTTGAAACATGATTTCCCTGAAGTAGAAGAGATTTATGTCTAATCGGACAACGCAAAGTGCCATCAAAAGCCGGAGCTAGTGTATTTTATGAATGAATGTGGTTGCGAAACATCATGGGTTGAGCCTAGTTTCTTACATCCACATGGATACTCAGGATGGAAAAGGTTCTTTTGATGGTCATTTTGCAATTGCGATGTCATTACTCAATGCGATTTGATTGAAGCTCTACGTTCGAATGGATGTATAAACAACTCATTTGCCGAAATGGTTTGTTCCAATCGAAATAAACTGGAGCAACTTCAAGGGGAACATGAACGTGTTTTGCATCGTTTCAAGTGTGTAACTCGATGCAAAGAGGTCCGTGTTGAGCATGATATTAAACGAGTACGTATCTATGAGTATTCAAGAATCGGTTCTGGAAAAGTAATTAACATCGACGCTAAAGCTGTTGATGATGGTAGAGTTATCGATGAAGCTAATGGTGAGGTGCCTGATTCTGATGATGATAAAAATGAGGGATGCATTATTAATTCGGACGATACACCAAGTGCTAGTGCTGTATGTGACACCGAGTTTGTTGGACCAATAACGAATTGCACTATATTTGGTGACCAGTCAGTTCGTCGACGACTTATTAGTTAAGACGACACAAACCAATCTTGAGGCAATGGAAGCATTTGCCGACAAGGAGGAAGACCCATTAGTTCAAGCTCTGTTGTGCGGGTAAACCAGCGCACCTGCAAAGGAGTTGCTGGACAAAGGGGTTTAGTACACTATGTATTGAAATATGCAGTTTTTCAGGAAGTTGAATACGTTGATGTGAATCCTGATAGAGATGATATGGAGGAATTGGGTTACGTTCAAAGTATCGTGTGTCCGGAAGACTTTGGACCAGGCTGGTCTTGTCGAACACGGTAGGAAATACAATGAAGGTCTCAAAGCTGATGTGGGGATGTTATTGGATGGTGTTCAAGACAAATCACTAAAAGTGGACCTTGATTGAATGCGAGAGAAAGTACTGCAAATATATCCTAGTCGCCTAGACATCTCTTCGGAAACTGAAATTAGAGCAGCAATTCTAAAGCTTTTCAATAAACAGAAGAAAGGACAGACTATCATTGCAATCAAGTAGAAGGACATTGAAGGAGCCTTACACCCCCGCCGTGTTGCGTATAATTGTGAAGTCTAACGGAGTCATAGCTGGAAATGCACTCTGGAGTGAGTTTCAGAAAACTCACCCGCCTTTTGAGGAAGCAAATTATCCTTCAAACAGTCAGGTTACGTCCAAAATAAATCCATTAATGGTCAAATTTAAGAAAACAGATAAACTACCGGTCATGAGAAGGCGTTCATTTACCATACGTTACTCGACGGACGACTATTAATGTAAATCTCCATAACGACATAGCTCGGACAATTCTGGAGAAAATAAAAGTATCCGCGCGGTCAGAATGATCGTGACTTTCGTTTAAACCGCTGAAGAAGACTTTATGCAGTTTCCGCTCAAGCCCAATTCTAAGTTTCACATCGCGCCTCTATACCCCGGCCTGGCTCGCTCGCCGACTATTAAAAAATAGATAAATGTTTACAATATCATCAGTAACTACTATGAAATTTTCCAGCAAAAATGAAACATTAAATACATCAATGGAAAGTTAAGAAACAAGTATGGATGAAGTACTGTCATACTAGTCTCTTAATATCTACAGACTCGTACTTAATGCCATCCGTACACTTATCTCTACTTTCTTAGTATGATAATAATTTATAATACAATCACTAATTTCTTTTTACATTAATTATCTAAAACAATCGAATAAAAATATAATATTTATAATATTAGATATTAAATTAATGCTATAAACTATAAAGTATTTTAGACATGAACAACATTAAAATTTTTAATGTATTTGTTTTTAATATATTAATTAAATTATAATGGATAAATAAATATATTATAAATATTCTGTGAAATTTCATGGTAACAATACATTTTAATAAATTAATGATTTGTATAATCAGAAATCAGTTAAAATAGAAGGTAGCTTTATTTATACTTAAAATTCTAAAGTATAAATGAGAGCGATGTAACTATTTTATATTTGTAATGTAACTACTGTAAAAAATTTTAAATAAAAGTTTTGCCGTGATCCCAGTATGGATGTGTAGATATAAATAGACACTCCATCGATCTTCGGTTAATGGTTACTCGCTTCTTAGCTTTTTACCAACGATTTTTAAACCAATTTTTGTGCACTCAAAACAATTTTATATTCGTTTGTTTATAAACTCTAGAAAAAAAGGAGCTGAATTGAGCCTCATACGTTTTCCAGCCTATAATATTCAGTTTTTGTCAAATTGATGTAAAAGACCTTTCCTTGTTTTAAAATTTATTTACCAATATTTAAAATAATTCAAACCCTTTTACATCAGCTTATTATTCATCAGAAGCATAAAAATAAATGTTTTGGTAATAAGTGCAAGAAGAATTATATCCAATATTATTAATCGCTGCATTCATTGATGTAATGGAAGTTAATAATAAACTAGAAAGAATGAAGTATCAACATCTAGAGAAATAAACACATTTGCTGGTTGCTATAAGGGATATTTTAATAATTTAAATAAATTTTATCTTGATTATATCATTTATGCCGATATTAAATTCTTCCATAAATTAATGGGAAGGAAAACTGGAAATTCTTTCTTTATTCTCTATAATGGGACAAACTAGTGAAATAAATATCAAAAAACTTCATGCCATGTATTACACCAAGGAAACTTCAGTAACTTACTGATGGTGAAATCGTTCGGCTGTACTACTGTTCACTAGGTTGTGTTTATAGCGGAAAACTACTGTTGTATGTTAAACGAATTTTTAAGGTTTGTTGGAGAAAAATTAGAGGATTCTTAGAAGAACGATTGTCATTTACTGGCACCACTTCAGATTTTTTCCAGTGTTAGATTCAAGGCCAGAATACATTAGGCCAAAGCCGGAAGCCATAAGCCAGGCGGAGGCCAAAGCCAGAAGCTATTTATATCAAGGCCAGTCGATGCCGGATGATCTAGGAGGAGGTCAAAGTGAAGACTGGGTGCTTCAAACAAAAGTCAGTGACAAGAATTTTAAAAGACAAGGTTCCACTTAAACAGAATTTGTATTAAACAATAAAAACATGAACACAAACTCCTAATAGTACAAAATTAAAATTAAGCCTGATACTGCTCATAAAGGGATTTGAAACACTAGAATTTACTTGTGTTGTTTTTCATTAGGAAAAACAAGTGTAAAGTAACATAATAGTAAATACTTTAGGAATATGGCTGACTCTGTCAAAACTGATTACAACATATTTTCGTGCTTATATTAATATCCACTATCTGTTGACTAGAAGGACATTCATTCAGAACCATGTGATTCACAAAGAAAGCTTGTTATTCACTTATTTTACTGAAGAGTTGCATTTCAAAAATACCAAATATAAGAAAAGCTTATTTCCCAATCTTGCTCTGTGTGGCTGCATTAACAGTCTATTCTGACTAAATATCTTCTCAACAGGTGCTGATGTGACTAGAATGTAGAATATTTTTTGTAAAAATTTTTATCTTGTACTAAATCTCAGTGGTCAGTCTTTGAAAATGTGACTAATGTTTGGCAACCGATGTCATCTAAGTAATGTTGCACAACATGCCGTGTTACTGTAAGTAAAACATCTCCCACAGTCTGCCGTCTGTATATGGAAAACAGGGTTCTGCTGGATATTTTACTTGCTGGAAATAATTTCTGATGAGGCTTAGTTTCTTTGGGATACAGTAGCTCTTCTACTTGGTTTAGAATTCCATTAAAAAATTGTATATTATATACAACAGTAAATTTCAATATATGTACACAATCACAATCAATTAATGAACTTTCATATTTAGAAGTGTGGAAATAATTTTATAACACATTTAATAAACTTATCAGTAATTCCAATTAAATATCAGTGATTTATTTTCGTATTTTGCAAAATTCCTTTCTTTTTTATCAATGTCTGGATGGTCTGCTTCCAACAACAGAAATGAAAAAAGTGTGACATAGACACTGTCCATTAGGTAGAGTATCTCACTAAAAAGTTTCAACTTCACCTTTATGATCGAAAATGCTCGTTCGCATTGCACTTCATGTCTGCAGTATCCCTTGCATGTTGTGAAATTTACAGTCTCCGGTCTTAAATCCGATTTAACATGTCTGGAACATCCCAAGGAAGTACGTTTATAGTCACCAAGTCTACCCACAGTCTCCTGATCAGATTGAAATGATCCTGGTCAAAGAATTGTACAAACTTGTATTAGAATCAGTTGAGGCCACACTTTATTAAAGTTCTTTTTGCCAATGTCAAATTTTTGTATTGACTTCATTGCAGTTTTATAAGCTCATTTCATAGAGTCGTTTCGTTTTCGTCCTGACGCCATGTTTAGACCAGGGTGCAGTACTCGTCACTCGGAATATGAGCGCATATCAATACAGTGTCGTACAACCATTTCAGGCTTGAAAACGATGCTTTTGGTCTGTTTTTGTGAGGAGTTAGGGTTTGTAACCGTTAGAATTCTATATATATCGCACAGACAGATATTTTTAGATGGAGTGTATGCTTTGAAAGCATGGTTCAGGTTAATCTAATTGCTAAATTCATGACATGAGTGGCCTGACAACAATTAAAAACAAAAACTCACGAGAAAGATTTCCAACCATCACAACCACCTGCCTCATTCTCTCTCGATCGTCACGTAACGGAATCGAAGTCGTAGGCTGGTAACACAATTTCAGATTGGCTATCAAGTTATCGGTGACTATGTACCGCTTTAAAACGGAAAGGTGCAACTACTGGGAGTTTTGTTGTTTTTGATATATTGTAACTATTTTTACTGCATTTCACAGCAATACAACGTGTTCAGTATGGTGGAGCCCGCGTGCGTTGAGATTTTTTTTCTTCCGAGACTCGCTAGGCTCGTATGCAATGAATTTGATTTTGAATTGTAGGCACATCTTTGGGGTAATTCTTAGTAGTAAGTACCAGGGGCACAGATAACCGCCATTTATTAAACTGAAATGTATGTGTTGGAATTATTTGTAGTGTATATTTTCAGTCTAGCAACTTTACAAATAATTCAGCTTAACTTTTTAAAGAGGGGAGGGGGACAAATTAACATAATTTACCCAAGGTTCCCCCCATCTGTAGGAGGTGGACTGAATGTTAAGAACTTCTCTGTACACTAGGTACATCTTAAGAATTTGCCAGCATGAAGGAAGGTCTTTAAACAGTCAAAAATATGTCATCTCAGTTGAAACTTCCTATCACCTCAACACATGACTTACTCATATAATTTTACAAAAAAGCATAATCCTATTTACTATTTATAAAATAGCTACTAAAAATTAAATGTTACGGTAAAAGTAGAGTCTTTAGTTCAAGCTTTGGAGAAATTCCACCAAACCCTCACCAATCGAAAAGTTACTGGCTTTCTTTTTTTTAATTGTAAAGAAAAACATATTTGAAATGTCATCTCTTTTGTAACAGTTTGCATATTAAACAATACAATGATGTAGACTTATCTGATAAATGCCAGGATTTTATCAGAGTTTTACAAAGGGAAGGGGGTGCCAACTCCATCAGAAGCAATTATAGATGTTATGGGTACATAAACCAAAACAGATTAGTTTGAGATCTTCACTGAATGTCATTCATATCAAAGAAGGACATTTTTTTGGCTGCTGCTACTATTGTTATTGTTTTGGCTGGTCACTGGATAGAGATCGTATCATTAAAGCACTGTTCTTTCTTTCACCAGTAATATAGGACTACTTTTATTACAGATGCTAATCTCTCTTTTATTCTAAACCACATCTAAGTTTGTTTAGTGGAAAGAGGATACAAGCTCTGCTACTTCTTACTTAAACATTCTTATCTCTGATAAGATTGAGAGGTTGAGGTCGATTCCTATAGGAAGCAGCTCAATTTGTTGTACCTGGTCAGGGTTTTCTTTCTTCATCAGTTACCTGGTTTCCTTTGAGTACTTTAGTTTTCTATCACATTTAAAAAAGAAAAAAAATTTAGCAGTGACCTTTTCAAATGGGAATTTTGAGTTTTGTTTTTATTTGTAAACTTATTAAAACTTCGCATCAGTAAGCAACTTCATGATATTTTATAAGGCAGGAATAGGCTTTATGTTTGTCACCAAGTGTGATTAAAGTGACTGCATTCAGTTATTTACATACTCATTGTAATAACAGCACTCTGCATCACTATCTATGAAATTTGCTATTATTAGTTTCAGTGAAATTTAAAAGAGAGCTTTTTTAAGTTATAACTAGCCTTACGTTCAGCATGAAAAATATTTTGGAAATCTTGAGTTGCAAAATATCTTATGCAACACAATTTGGGAAGAGAAATTTAAATATAAACAGTAAAAACTGAATCCTAGAGAAGTCCACAAAGGAATTTTACAGAGAAGTCAGCATAAACACATTAATAACAAGGATAACTGCAAAATAAGAAAGAAAAGTGTGGAGCTACTCCAAATTTAAATATTGTAGCTAGAACATTGACATTATCTAGTCATCACCTTTCCATTTGCTGTGTTAAACCTTTCTAAAATCTGTGAGAAAAAGATCATGGAATATAAAAGTACAAGTTCACCTTGCAGCCACTTCTTAAACTATTTAAAGAGCACTTAGGAAACTATCAGTGAAAAGATGGAATAACCTTAAACCAAAAACATTCGTACTCAGTTTCTCATCAAAAGACCAAAGTGTGAGAGCTCAACACATGGGCTTCTCAAAGTTGTGTTCAGCAATATATAAATACCATATTTTAAAAATGAAGTATGCCATTAAAAATTACAGTGGAGCTAAAGTATGCTAGTAAACAGAAAATTAGGATTCTTGCATGCCAAAGATTTAATTCTTTAAATGATATGATGTGGTGTTTTAGAGGGAAGCATTTTAACTGCTGGGTTAATTTTTCAGATAATCATCCCTATTACCCTACTTTTGTAGCATCATATATATTTATTAACACAGCTGTAGGATATTTTGACTGTCAGGCACACAAAATGACAAATGCGAGAAGACTGAAAATCAGTTCTTTGGACAAAATTAAAAACATTTGTAATGGAGTAGGTTAAAAAATGGCTGAAATATGATTTTTAGCAGTACTTAGAATGTAGTTACATGCACAGATACTGAACAGTTTGTGTTACTGAGCTGTCAGTAGGTGACATTTTGAGTGATGATAGCCATTAAACATAAAATTTGTATCACTAAATTTCCATGTGTATGACAATGTAAATAGTTATCTTTTAATGCAAAATTTTTTTTTTACAAATCTATCAACAGCATAAAGTGTTGCAGAAAATAATTGTTTTTCTTAGGCTGAAGAAAATATGAAACATCAAAAGCAGAATTTTAAAAACAAACAAAAATATAAGAAAAAACTTTTAAAATTAAAACTGTATTTATGTATAAAATACAATATCAAAATGCAAATACATTTCTCTAAGCAGTCCATGGGAAGCAACTTGTACAAAATTATCTCCCTTGTTTTAAATTCGTATTAATATTTTTTGTTAGAATTTAGATTTGTATAACAATTACCTCCCTTATTTGTAAAGTATATCGTGTAGTTATCGAATATCAATTATTTTAATGTATTTTATGTGTTTTGGCGTATATTTATCTGCCTACTTTTAGAGATCTATTCAAATTTTAGCAAGAAAAAAAGAGAGGCCTGGCAAATTCTGACAGTTCTTCCACAGCCAGCCCTGTGGGATTTCCTTGGGCATTACCCCTTCCCAAAATCTAAAAAAAGATTTCTAGTGGAGACTTTTGTACTGGGCATAGTTTCCGGTGTCATTAACCCTCGCTTCCCCGCCAGCTAATGTTCCAGCTCAAAGCTACATTAACAGTCAGGTGGGTGCAAGAGGGTAAAAAACTAAGGAATAAAGATACTATAAGAAATGGAAATAACAGTGCAGAAGGAATTTGGCTATATAAAGCAGGACTAAAGTGTTTGATAGTTGAACCTTCTGTAATTCAAAGTTTGAAATTAATGGAGGATCTGGCCATAATGCTCTACCTCACATAATCCAGTGATAATGTACAACCTGAATTAGTTGCCACAAATGTGACATAATTTTTCTGATGTATGCAGCCTAATGAAACCAGCATTTCATGCATAGGAAATCATGGAGACCATAATTTACATATTACAGGATTGAATAACAGAAAGGGGAAACCCATTCCACATAAAATTTAATAATAATAATTTGAATCCTATAATGAAAATTAATATGTGAAACAAATCTTATAGGATCTAAAAATTAAAATAGATAAACAGTTTAGTTTATAAAGCCTAGGAATGAAAATATGCCACTTCATAGTGAAACCAGTAAATGTAGGTCTATAAGCAAAATCTAACCCTAACCCTAACCCTCTAACTATAAAGTAAATGTTAAGTTAGGATATTGTTTATCAAGCCAAGTTTAAAAATCATTAGTAGATACAGCAGACAGAAAAACAGTAAATATGTTATCCACATATCTGCAATACACATAAGGAAGCTGATCTGAATACATAAAAAACTTTTCTTCCATAAAGAAATAAAAATGCTGCTTAAATATGGCCCAGAGGATTTGTTGAAAAGCCATCTTGAGTCAAAAAAGGGCAAAAAAAAATACTCATAGCATAATTTATTAATTCATAAATTATAGTATATTATATTGGAATATTTGTAAATAAAGATTCAAAATCAAAACTACACACAGTTTTATTTTGAAAATTACAATATTGAAAAAAATACAAGAAAGTACCAATAATAATAAAGAACAAAATGGGTATTTGGTTTTATGAACTTTGGGCAAACTGTATAGAAGACAAGATTGATAGAATCAAATGTTCTTATTTGATTGTAAACAGTTTTGGAAATAGTATTTACATGCTTCAAAATAATCATTAATACTTGGAGACTTAGAAAATTGGACAAAACATTAAAAACACTGGCTGCAGCTCAAGTCAGGCCCAAATCTGAAAGAGTGTCCTAATAAAGTGGCTAGCTAATGTGTATTCATTGTGAAAAACACACACACACCACACACAACACCACCACAAAAAGTTTTCACTGCTATTTAATTATTATAGAATGAAACATGTTTTACTAAATTTTATTTTTGTTTAAATTTCGTACTGCATTTTGTACTTTTAAAAATATGGACCTTGATTAACTATAAATAGTATTACAACAATGGAGAAATATATATTAAAACTACAGAAATTTCTACAAAATTAATTTATTAAAAAGAATAAAAATAAAATATAAATGCTATTTGATAATATAAATGATTCAATAAACAAAAAAAGTTAAATAGTACAGCTTTACCATTTTATTATCAGTTTAGAATGGGAAGATAACTCTTCATAGCTAAAAATCTAAAAACAAAAGTAAGCGATTTTAAAAGTTTCATTTATAATTTTCCTTTATAATATCTGAAATGAACATGACCTCTTTTTCTTCACTAATATACATTATTTAAGTTTGTGGAAATTAATAAATAAATACTTTCTTTGTGAATCTGACTTGGAAACCTGGAGAATCTGGGAAATCTGTGGGTCCTGACCAATGATTGAAATTTACCTAACCTCCTCCAGGTGCCCAGGAATCCTCTAGTAAAGCTTCTCTGTTTAGTTGTGGAAGAAACCCATGCAGACTGACTGGCATAGAAAATTAAGAAACCATGCAGTGGGAGATTGCCAAACTGAACCCAGTCCTCACGCACAGCCATTTGCTAAACCCATAAATAAGTACATGCAGCAATAACAAGAAGTAATGTAAAGAAAAAAATTTACTAAAAATGTATTATTATTATTATTATTATTATTATTATTATTATTATTATTGTGATATATTTAGAAAAAGAAATATGTAGAACTTAACTAAAACTACGTGTTTAAAACCATGTTTTTCTACTTTAAAATATTTAAAAAAACAAACAAATAAACATTATTTTTTTCCAATAATTTAATACTAAAATTAGGAGAGTCAAGAAACATAATTGTCATGCTATTTTTAATTATATTTTTGAACACTTATTTAGGCTGCACTAAGTATTTTAATTCATTCAATGTTTATATTTTATCTTTCACAAATTTTCACTAAATGTATGCCATGTTACAGTAGAGAGAGAGAGAGAGTTGATAAAATTATCAGAAAGAAAGTTAATTTATTCGACCTATTTGTGCATGACATGGTGCGAAAGAAGGTTACGATAGGAGCAGTTGAACTATTATAAGAAAAATAATTACAAAAAAAAAAAAGAAAACAAAAAAGGCAGGTTTTCCAGTTCCTGGTTATTAACAACGAAATGAAAGCTGAATTAATTTTTTTTCTGTTAGTGTCTAAGCATTCTTAATTGAACAATGCAACATTTTCTTTCTTGACCAGTTCGATAATCTGAAAGAAATTAATTAAAAGGTTCGACCACCTGCTTTTTGATAATGTTTACGTTAATGACTTGCCGTTATTTATAGTTTAATATCTACAATGAAGCAGGAAACCACCATAGTTTATACGAAAAACTTGGAATAAAAGAATATCATTTTTATTTTCAAATTAGTTAGCAGCGCATTATAAACCACCATCATAAGCGCTTCAGTCTGTTCATCTACAATTATCCTGTTATGTAGCCATGCTGAGACTATCGAATTTACAGTTAAGCTACCTAGCATTCCCACAGTAAAGATTTTTTTTAAATTTGTGACTGTCGCGAGTTCAAACCTCTTAATCGTTCGAAGGCTTCCATCAGGCTTCGCCTCAAACGAATTAAGAAAGGGGGAAGCGTGGTATGGACGTAGATCCTTATACCCCTAAAATTCCTTTGTTTTTGATAATAAAATCATATATACTCATTCAAAATTTATGAATCATAAAAAAGCTGTTCATATATTTTATCCCACAAAAATTTGTTCTGAAAAAAACTCCTTTTACTGTTAAGATTTTATTTATTTTGTTGTTTTTTGATTATAAATAAAATTCCTCTTCTTCTTCTTAATAATAAAATTGTTCCATCGGCTTTTTTTCTGTGCCTCTATACCGGCTATACATCTTTTTGCATGGGAGTAAGAGGGTAAATGGCAAAATACATCAAGCCAAGGGTTTGGGAACCACTGCCTCATTTGTTGTGCTGTACTCGAGTTTTCATCAATACTGTGCTGTTCTATTTATAACTTCTTAATTAAAACAAAAAAACAATCTCAGTATTTACATGCAAGTTTTGCCAATTTAAAGCTAAAAGTAAACCATTAAAGGTTGATATAATAATACTGTATCTAGGGTCTTTTAACAATTCCTTAATGAATTCACAGATGTCCGGACGATAGCGAAACAAGTAGGCGTAGGACCTGAAACGACAAACAGCAAGTTTCCTTTATAACATATTTGAGGAGCGGATTGGATGGAGGGTTTACATGTTGGAGACTTCCTCATTCCTGCTGTTATAGACAATCCATGAATGACTAACAAGTTCCGGGGCACTGCGCTGTCACGGGGAACAAGCAGGTCCGTTGCACTAATAATAAACTAGTAATAAACCCAGCGCGGAAAGTTTCATTGCCTTTTTTAAAATATAAAAATAAGTTTACAAAAAGTGGGGGGCGCGTAATATAGCCAGTTTGTAACCCTAAACACAGTTTCTGTAATTTTAATACACTTTGGTAGGGGGGGTCCGGAGAGAAAGTTTGTTTTTCTCTGTTCTGCGTCAATAACTTTGTCGAAGCTGGTTTTTTTGCAAGTTAAGCCTCGGTTTCGCCTCGACCTGTGTCAGCGAGCATGCGCATTGTTAAGAAGCCGCTTACAGAAACGAGGAAATACCGCTGCAAATATGACGACATCTCGCCTTCCCTGAAAGGCAGGTGCGTGGCTGCTAAGGTTAGTTTTGATAAAAAAAGGGTGCTTTATTTTTCCTGCGTACCAACGGTAAAACTAAAAGTAGCTGTTTTCGGTCCATTCAATGGTTTTTCACGTCACCAGCTTTCATTCACCCCTTACAAAGGGCGATTCCTTGGCTGGAATGAGCCCGGAAAAGGGGATCTAATGTCACATGGAGTCAGTTTCATGTTTACAAGGCTTTTCTGTGAAAAAAATTTTAAATTCCAATTAATAATAATAATAATTACTGACCTATTAACCTTTCTTCCTTTTATTCGTAGAAATGTCGGCTAAACGGGTCTTTCTATTTTTCTCCTCTCTCTCTCAATAACTACAACAAAAAACAGTAGAGCATTTTTAACAGCTCTGTCCTTCTTAATGATGATGGCCTGCAAAAGGGAGAGGGAGAAAGATTTTATCGGTGACAGTAGCAGTAGATAGGCGTGTTGCTGCATAACTTAAAGATAAACTAAACTAGACACTGTATATTGTGAGAGATGGTTTTGATCTGAGAACATGAGACAGCCTCAAAACAAAATAGTGACCTATAAAACAGTTTATAGGACTGCGCATTGTGATTTATCATCAACCACCCTGAAACCAAAATTTATACTGTGCTGTAAAAATGAGTTTAGTTTGTTTTATAATTTTTTCTGGCAATAAGAATTTTTTAGAAATTGACACTTTCTCTCATTCCAGCAGCTGCCTTCTGTTGCAGTGGAAGCATTGGATATAACTGTTTAAGTAAGAAGTAGCAGAGCTTGTATTCTCTTTTCACTAACCAAACTTAGATGTGGCTTAGAATAAATGAGAAATTAGCATCACTCAGAGAATATACAGGATTTATTATATATTACTTTTGCCAAACATTTATTTTGAGCTGTGGAAGATGTGCTCATCATCTGTGAAAAAGATAAATGGTTGGTCAGTAGTATGGTTGATTGATTTCTTGTTATAATCAGCATCTCTTGTTTTGGTCAATGAAAAACAAACAGCTCTATGGTTATCTAGTGATGTCTTTTTTCTGTCTTGCCATTCTTTCAGGTGTGTGTATAATGACTGTAGCATATGATATTTGTTTATCTTTGGGATTTGCTTTTTAACATTTACCAACTAACGGTTTAGGGTTATCTGTCATTCTGCTGAAACCAAATTACTGTTTCAACTACCAACATATTTTCATATTTCTGAGAGTTTATTAAAAAAAAACAAAATTAATTTTTTTTAAAGAAATAAAATAGCTAGATGATGAAAATAAAATAAAATTTATGTTGACTGTCTGTATTTTTATAAATATGGTAAGGAGTGTAACATCTGAGGATTTATGGCATTGTGTTAAACTCAGATTTAAAAAAGAAAAATGTCAGTTGCACATAAAATCAACACCAGTATTTGCACATAAAGAACTGATCTTCCTACTTATAATTTACTCTGAGGATGTGACATAGGGAATGACTTCTGAAGCATAGGTTTATTAGCTATGTCTATTACTAATAATGATCTGTTCTCAAGTAAGTGAACATCAATAATGTTGGGTCTTTTTTGATGGATATCTTGTGTATTGGAGGTTAGTGACAAGAATATTGAATCATATTTATCAAAGAAATCATAGAATTAGGTTTTCCTGATGATTGAATTTAAAAAAAAAATGTTTTAGATGTTTTATGTTTGATTTTTCATCTATCTATTTGCAGCAGATTGGGGGAGATCCTAAACTACTGAAATACAACCTACAAAGTTGACATCATCATGATAGAGCTGTATAGGTGAATGCTTTTTTTTTTTTTTGCACTTCCTAGTTTGTCTGCTTGTTTCTTCATAGTCACCTAGATGAGGTTTAGCACAGCCATTGAGATGTGGGTGGAAACAATGATAAATGTTTTGGGCCTGTTGACATTGAGCCACACAAATGCTTGGTGGATAGCCTCCATATTCATTTGTATGCTTGCGTACACTTTGGGCTCTAGATACCTTTGGTGCACACTTGCATCCACAGTATCATCTTGAAGATGCCAATAGTTGCAATCACTATCATACTGGTCAAACAGAGACTGGCAGACTCTTTCTGCAACAGAAGGCCACTTTCTTCATTGTCTTTCAAGAGCAACCACCAAATTGTAGCATTGGAAGTTGAGACCTCTCAGGTGAATCTGCCAGGATGCTACAGATTTTGAGGATGCTGTATGGCAAGCCTTTACCCAGGATTTCCTACTAAGATGTCTGTTGATAACTGTATTTGGGGTCCATCTGAAGTTTTAGAGAGAGTATTTTGTAGTGACCTGATTGGTCAGATAATCTCTGCACATTTGTGTAGCTGATGACTGGGTATCTGGAAAACTTTGGCCATTTGTACAACTTGCAGGATGTTATTCATCTCAACCATATATTACAGGTTGGGCATGGACAGATCTGGTGAAGCTTGTGATTAGTCTCAGACTTGTTCTGGACCTTTCCAAGTTGGTTGGGGCTAAGCTTGATGATTGGCAGTGATGTCTATAACAGAAAGCATTAATCATTTGTAAAGGATGCCTTTTTTCTGTTTTTCTGCCATCTGAATGCCTTCAGAACAGTACATTTGCTTCTTGGCTTTCTCTTGAGGTGATTGGCCAAATGGAGTCCACAGTCAAATGCAACACTTAGGCATCTGAAGATGGTGTCTGGGATGATGTCATTGTTATTGTCTGTGTATAAAAGAATGGATCGATCTTCTGGAGTCAACTTGTTTGTTTGGTGTACAGTAGAGAGCGGTAGATGTGTCTTGATTGATGTTCATACCAGATTTTGAACACTGGAACCTTATGTCATTGAGTAAAGGTCGGATCTTCTTTGTGACCTTATGCATTGAAGTGTCACTGCTGTAACTAAGAATGTCATTAGCAAATTTAATCACATGGGCTTTGTTAAACTTAGCCAGATTCATGGTGTATATATTGAAAAGAACTGGAAAAAGTGGCAAGAAAGACTTGTGTTGATAGAGACCCATTCAGAACACTACTGCCCATGATACAGCATGCTCTTTTTATTTACTTCCTCCATTATCTATCAGACACTGAACTCATGTTATCAGGCAAAGCAACTTTTCTGTGAGGTTTGGTAGCCCAACCTTGAATGCAATGTCTGGGTTAAGTACAATAGCAAATATATCCTTCCTGTCTATAAAACTATCTCAAGCTTCAACAGTGAACATAGCATCATCAAACAGTTATTATCTGTAGAATCCCAGCTGGTAGCAGCAGGAACTCCACATGATGATAATACAGCATACAATTATTTTCTCTGAAAGTTTGCCAATGCATTTCTGTATTACAATGATGCAATTTCCTTGAAGGTACTTGTTGTCTTTGCCTGAGTTTGAGACTGGGCATAGGAATAAATCACTCCATGTGTCTTGGATATTTACTGATCTCCAGCTGTTGTACTCGAGCATAGTTTATCAAAGGTGGTAGGAGGAAGACATCTGGTTCTTCCATTTCGATTAGTACATCAAGTTGTTAAATTAGAAGATTTCTTATCTTCTGTATGCACTGTATATAGAAATGCTAGAAGAATTCTCTGCCTTGTTCTTTATCACTCCACAACACTGATCCATCTTCATTTAACATCACATTCTTTGGGCAGGAATGCTTTATGTTGCTAAGCATTTTATTACATTTACAATTGTTTAATATAGTATAAGATCAGAGTGCATTTTTTCTGAGCTAAGGTAACTTGTTGAATAATCCATGAGAACACATTTTGTACATTACTTGCTTTTGCCATGAGAATTCACATCCAAGAAGACCTTATATGAATGGCCGAAGTGGATTACCAATCATAATTTAGCTAACTCTCTTAATTACTTTGAGAACCATTATCAGATCTTTAAAACTTCTAAAATTTTAATTAGAAACAGTGATGAACTTTTGTGTTTTTATATCTCATCCTATGTTTAAATCTTTTTTCTATCTATTTTTATAATTAACCTCAATAAGCTAATTGCTGTCAACTCTGTATTAAGGAAAACTGATCTTGCAGTGCTTATCTGATTCATTGTCTGTGGTGATGTTTTTTACTTAATGATGGACTGACCTCCATCATTGCAATTTTTATTGCTGTGTTTCGGAAAGTTTATTATCGTGTTGTCTTCATGTGCATTTTTAGTATTTGTTGATCATACCACAAGTGACATGCAAATAGTACCAATGATGCAGGTAATAGTCCATCACTAGTTAGCTTACAATTCCCATCAAATCAGACCAACTGTATAATGATGATGTTTTTGTTAAAGGAAATTAGAGTAGGATTAAAGAAACATACTTGACTTGATATTCCTGTTTTTTTTTCTTTCTTTTGAGATAGGTGAACATGATGTTTTATTTGAAAAATTCCAGGTTCTTTTTTTCTTCCTTTTTGTTGATTGTTGTTGTCATTTATCAGTTATATAGTATTTTAAAAACTGATGATATCATATGAATATGATCTGTGCATTCCACAAAAGAACTGTGTGCTAAGTACAGTCCACCTGTGTTTTGAACTAATACCACTACACAATGCTGGCAAGTTTCCTCCACTTTATACTCTTTACACACTATTTAATTCCGAGGCATATTATATAGAGTTTAAACGTTCATTTTCATGCTTTTTTCAGATTTATGATTTCCTACAGTGTCACACTTGATTAGTTGATTTACTTTCACAACAAATTGTTGGTTCATGCCAACTTAGTTATATCACCTTTTTTTGGTAATATTTAATAGCATTCTTTACAAAAAAAAAATGTGAATGTTAAATAATATAAAATATTTTCAAGTAAGGTCATTGTTTGAGAGTATTAAGAACTGCCCTTAAATCCCTACTAATATAAAAATGTTACACAGTTATAAATTTTAAAAATAATAAGTAAAATAAATACTTAGTTCTTAAAACTTGGGAGATTTTTGTTGTTTTTGTTTTAATAGAAGAGTATTAACAGTGCAATAGCTCAGTGCTAACTTGGAGTTAAAAGAGCCATAAGACCTATCAATATTTTTGGAGCACTTAAAATGTTGGAGGCAGCCACCAGAATAAGGCCGGTCTGGGTGTAGATTTAAATATTCTAAAATGGCTAATAATTAGTAGGGCAGTTCTGGAAATGCTTTATTCTAATCTAGAAGTTTCAGATTACTGTCTGGATGTTGGAGTCATTTTTATCTTTAAATGAACTAAAAAGCTCCTTAGATTATCCTCATTGTAGTAATATTATTCTGTGACTACCTACAAAGTATTGCTGAAGCTCCTCAGATTTCAGAGCTGATTATGCATTTAATCTGAATGCAGACAGGGACAGTTTGTATTTGAAGTCAATTCATCATTTAAATTAACAAACAATAATGATTTTTTTAAAAAATTTGTTCAGTTCCCACATGCACTAGAATGATGAGCTGTACACAGATGGACTGGTTGATGCTGACTTGTAAATATTGGAGGTGAAAGCAAATGTGGTAAGTAGAACTTATTTACTGTATAAACAGAAATCGCCGCTCTAAAAGAGATGTCTATGAAATTCAATATGAGTAAACATTTGACAGTAGTTTAATCTTCAAATGAGAAATTTTTTTTCTACAAATTTATACATAGTGAAACATATCTGCTGTGCAATTTTTGATAAAACAAAATAAATCTTTTCTATTGACATTTTCTTTTCTCACATATGTACCCTCCTAAATAGTACAGATCATCATTAGCAGCTACAACCTGTGTGATAGTTTGTATTTAATCCAAGGACATGGTACAAGCCATAATGGTTTCCTCATTGTGACAGTGGTAGTAACCCTCTTTTCTGATTATTTGTATTGCTAAGTAAACTCTCGAAATTACCATCTGTCCCTTCTCTTGTTAACTCTTGAATTTATCAGTTAAATTTTCCTCAACTATAAAAACTAATACTAAACAAGAGATATTTTTTTTTCAAAAAAA